>JAJKFL010000010.1:20540585-21140585 GCA_021186555.1 Reticulitermes speratus
CGTGTCTTAGGTCAGTATGTTAGGATAGAACAGTGTGTGTGACACCGTGTCTTAGGTCAGTATGTTAGGATAGAACAGTGTGTGTGACACCGTGTCTTAGGTCAGTATGTTAGGATAGAACAGTGTGTGTGACACCGTGTCTTAGGTCAGTATGTTAGGATAGAACAGTGTGTGTGACACCGTGTCTTAGGTCAGTATGTTAGGATAGAACAGTGTGTGTGACACCGTGTCTTAGGTCAGTATGTTAGGATAGAACAGTGTGTGTGACACCGTGTCTTAGGTCAGTATGTTAGGATAGAACAGTGTGTGTGACACCGTGTCTTAGGTCAGTATGTTAGGATAGAACAGTGTGTGTGACACCGTGTCTTAGGTCAGTATGTTAGGATAGAACAGTGTGTGTGACACCGTGTCTTAGGTCAGTATGTTAGGATAGAACAGTGTGTGTGAACGTGTACACCGTGTCTTAGGTCATTAGTTAGGAGAGAAAGTAGTAAGTGTGACACCGTGTCTTAGGTCAGCTTTCTTCCTTAGTGAAAGAAAGCAAATAAAATCAGCACGCTGTGCGCGTCTTTGCAGTTTAACTTCTGAACCACTTGACCGACTTCCGCTACATTTTGTTGTGCCTTTTTTAGGCCATCGCAGAAGCTTGTAGCTACAGTATCACACTGTCAACACATGTACGATACAATGTACAGCCAGATGTAATTCCCAGCACTGTATATTATTTCCCTCGTGATGACCAATCACAGGCCGAAACATGTCGCAAATAATATTGTAAACCAATAAACGGCGGTTTATTGAAATCCTCTTGTGTACGGAGATAATGCTTTAGAAATTAGTATTTAACCAACTGTTCGGACATTTCTGACACACTACAAACCTTTCAACAGTGCAGAATCAGTACGAAATCGAGTTACACCGACTGTAAAAATGCAGAACACAGTCGTAACTTGGACCAACCTTTTGACATTTTACTGCGCAGGCCAATTATTTTCACAGTGGGCAAATGATTTTCCTCAAAGGGAATCGAGACCTTTTAGACGTCCGTCTGCTGACGACAAATACAAAAAGTGGGCGAGGATTCAGTGAGGCGACGTAGCGATACAACATTCGTGTTTCGCTCTGTGGGTCAGCACGGGTCACATCCCTGCAGGCCACGTGTGTCTCTTCACGTGGATGTTCCTATGTAATAAAAGCATGTTGATGATTCGGTAAATTTGCGCAGACGCAATGACATCTGTACCTTTGTCCATTATATCCCGCTGTGGGCATGTATGTTGCGTCTGTTGTGTGTCGTGTATGTAGAAGCCTCTGTAACGATCTGATCACTCGTTTACAGGATTCCTACTGCTGTACAAACCTCCACAATAAGGCGGCCCATGACTGATTTGGGCTATTATAATAATAACCATGGCTCGAACAGCCCTATATGGGCTTGGGTCTCCTCTTTCCGAGGTTACTTGGTCTTGCACATTGGTGGCAGTTGGTGACCAGCCCACTGGCCGCGCTTTTCAACTCAATCCTGATGTGACCGCCAGAGCCATCTGGCAGGCAGTCAAGAGACTTGGATGAGAAATGGCCGCTGAATTTCGCTTGCGTGCATTACTGGTTCTATTCATGCCCGTAAAGTTCTTTTACATGCCGTAAATCTATCGACGGCTTTACTTCCCCTCCGAAGGAAGTGGTGCTCCGGATTTTTATCACCCTTAAAAATCCATCGACCTCGGTCGGGATCGAACCCGCAAACCTTGGGTCCAGTGGCGAGCACGCTAACCACTAGTCCACCGAGGTCGACGATTTGGGCTATTAGGCCACAGACAGAAAAAAGAAAACTTGTTCCTGAGAAGCTAATAGCTCCTTAGCTTGTCAAGCAATTCCCTGACTTTATTGAAGCCGATGTCTCACTCACTTATCCGCCAGAGACCTCCAGTTGTCTCTTACTGACCCTTCCTTCTGTCGATATAATTATCGTTACGTACGGACCGTAAAAACTTTAGAACTTTAATTTCCCTTGAGATTCTAGTAGGTTTTCCAGTTTTCTGTTCCACGTCTTCCTTACGTGTTTTCCGATATAGGGTTTATCGCATCTGTGGAAAACTTGGTCCATTGATGACTACAGTATTCTGGTATATGATGCCGTGTTGATTGGTAAATTGTTACTAACGTTTCGGAGGGTATTGCTGGCTCCATCTTCAGGACAGTCGAAGTAGTTACTCTTCTTGAATTATCCTAAAGATGGAGGTATCAGGCTCATTCGAAACGTCAGAACAATTACCAATTGACACGGCGTCATATCCTAGAAGACTTCCATATTTATCGTCAAAGCTGTGAGGAACCTCAAATATCGTATAGTTAATTAACATGTTTTAAAGAAATTTATAGCTAAGATTTACCATATTTTATAGAGAATGGTTTAATAAAAATGGGCTCTTACACCACGCTTCAAGCTGCAAAGTTCATTTCTTTAAAGTATCTGCCGACGTCAACGCATCCAAAAACATCAGACGTGGCTTTCAAAGAATAAAGCACCAAACTAGGAAAAAGGTTTGTAACTTATTTCTGTTATGGCAACACGATTACGTAGAAATTAAACATCTCATACTTTTAGGAATGCTTCCAAACACCCTGTAGAATGATTTTTTTTTGGGAAAGGAGGGTCAGATAAAAATAAATTAATGGAAATTTAGAAAAAAGGGGGTCGAAGGGACGAGGAAATAAATAAAGGGAAAGCATGAATAATTCTCCCCTAGAAGAATGGGGAAAAATCACACGGGATTGAAGTTAAACAAAGCATATTCTGTATATCCACCCCTCTTCCTTGAGTTCAAATGTCCTGTACAAACTGGAAGCCCCTTGTCGTTGGTCGCCAGAATAAGTCCGGGGAACTCCTTGAGGTTAGGGAACTCATCGAACCGTGCTGTGTAGCGGGCTAGTCTAAACAAACTTCAAGGGTTCGCTCGAACTACAACACTGTCCTATTGCATTGGCATCTTCTGCTCGAAGGAGACGGTTGGAGTGGTAGGCATTGGAAACGAAAGGGAGAGAGACCATCCTGTAACAACCCTAACGAATCAATTCCACAGTGCCACCCCTATTTTAATGTCCATTTAATATGACAGAAAGGGTGAGTTACCCCTCAGTACAGAAAACCTCAAAAGCTAATATAAAACCATGATTTTATGGCAGAATAAATCTACCAATATCACATGTGCCATCTGCCGATAGTTGCTCAGACAGCCCAATGAATGAACTTACGCCTCTGTTATCGTTTTCCAAAATTATCATCCCACCTACGCCAGTGTCTTCCAAATGGTATATTATCTTTAGATCTTAGCAAATTTGTGTATGCATTTACCATCTCGCAATTCGTGCTACATGCCGCACCCACCCACCCTCCTTGATTTTATCACTTTAATAATATTTATGGTAGAATATAGAATATGGAGTTTCGCGATTTCGTTTCTTTTAGTCTCCTTTTACGTTCAACCTGTTTGGCCCACATATACTTTATATCACCCTGTTTTCAAACACACTTAAAGTATTAAGAATTAATTGTCTTCTGGACTTTGTCCATAGTCTGGATAAAATATAAAAATATAAAATCACGACGTTTCGGAAGATGGTTCTTCTTCCGTCTTCAGGAGAAGGGAGGGGAGACACCTACTCAGATGAGTCTTTTTTTTTCATGGCTCGACAGCCCCTTGGGGGCCAAGGCCGCCTCATTTTTTGAGGTTTCATAATCACATACATTTGAGACACACCACAATCGGTACGACTTCTCTGGACGAGTGATCAGCCCGTCGCAGAGACATCTACCTTACAACACACACAAGAGACAGACATCTATGCCCTAGGCGGGATTCGAACCCACAATCCCAGTAAGCGAGCGGCCGTAGACCCACGCCTTAGACCGCGCGGCCACTGGGATTGGCCAGATGGGTCCTTTAGACCGAGCTAATCTCAATCACTGGAGATTAGTCGTCTAAGGGACCATCTGAGAGGTCAGGATGAGATAGCTCGGTCTAAGGACACATTGAGTAGGTGTCTCCCCTCCCTTAACCTGAAGACGGAAGAAGAACCATCTTCCGAAATGTCGTGATTTTATATTTTTATATTTTATCCAGACTATGGACAAAGTCCAGAAGACAATTTGTTCTCAATGGTATATACCATCGTCAGAACCTTTTACAATTTACCCTTAAAGTATGTTCTTCCTTCAATATTAGTGTAAATGACAAGTGTCACTCCCACAAGACCAATCTGTATGTTATTAAGTAAGTATATTACTTTATGTAATATTCGTATATTTGTTTGTTTAAGACTTTCAGAAATGAGCCTGAGAAACAGTTGCTGAATGAAATGTTCCAAATTTCCGTTGATTCTCTGAAGACTCGGGTACCTTGAACACCCCTAATTCTTTTTTTTTCCCAATGGCTCAACAGCCCCTTTTCGGGTGCCTAGGCCTCCTCATTTCGAGGCTTCACGATCACACAATTCAGACACACCACACTCGTAGGACTCCTCTGGACGAGTGATCAGCCCCACGCAGAGACCTCTACCTGACAACACACAACACTCACAACAGACAGACATCCATGCCCCAGGTGGGATTTTTTTTTGCCTGTCCGGGTTTTTCCCTTGATCCATTTTGTACTGTTTAAATCCTTCGTCCTTCAGTCACTTTACTTTCCATGTTACCGTCCTTATACACAAACACAACACAACATCCATGCCCCGGGGATTCGAACCACAATCAGTAGCGAGCGCGAAGACCCACGCCTTAGACCGCCGGCCACAGCGATCGGCGAACACCCCTAATGCAAAACACTATTAATACTGCAAGGCGGTGTTAATGTCTTTTTGTTGCCTTACCGACGAGTTCTCAAGCCAGGATCGTTAACGTGAGAAAATACTCCGATATTCGTCAAAAGGACTCAAACTTCAAATTACTACTGCAACCAAAAACCATTTAACTCTTTTGTTATAAGCACTGCATCAGTGATGACAAGTTTTGCTTTTAGAGTCACATTAAGAGGACCTGAATACAAAGTGGAGGATTGGCTTTGTTCTGACTACATAAAGGAGACTAGGAGGAGGCGTCAGGAAAAGGGGATAAAGATTAAGGAAATGGAAGAAAGACATCACTTCATATGTACTGCTAATCTTGCCTTAAAGATGGGCTCTATTTAAGACGGTTTAGATACAGAATTAAATAGACGTATTTAACCAAACTCAAGTTACATTAAAAATAGAACTGAAAGGAAACAGATGTTTACCTTGAAGGAAAATGTAAAAAAAAAGAAGTCTTGGAAAAGTAAATTTTCCCCTCAGCTAACAATCAAGCCACGAAGGCTTAGAAATAAAGTGCGGTTAATAAAAAGACTTCGACACTCGGCAGGCTTTGGATACGTCTCCCTTCTCCAAAACGTCGACACCGCCCTGGGGCCAGTCCATCCTATTCAATGTGTAAAGGGGATAAGACGGCCGGAGCCTGGAGATGATCACACACCGCCATCAAACGCCGAGATTAAGAATGACTGAGGCCTTTGTGGACTACTCACATTTCACTTTCACCTTTAATGAAAATATGTATAATAACAACCTCGGAAATATATGGGGGTGGTAAATAGACAGGGGACTTTGTGGCCGTCAGAGCTGGTCATGACACAGTAGCGAAGAGAAAACTCTTGCGCCGCTGCCGCGAGTTGAATACCAGCTGTCGAGGACACAGTCGACCAATTTATCGAATCACGCTAGGAATGGTTCAGTTTGAAGGTCATTTAACTTGGAGAATCACCTGTTCTATAGAACAGTTTAACCCATAATAATTTTGAAGTCTCATGCTGTAAGATGTACGAGTATATACAGGATGAACAAAAAAAAACCCCATGCAAAGAAATCACTAACTGTATTAAGAATTTTATATTATATACACCGTGCATTTTATAAGTTAATTAATTATTTTATTCCAACAAATTCACTACACTGTTTTAGTGTCTTCTTGTCCCTACATATGTTTCGGCACCTTTAGTGCCATTTTCAGGGGCGCCGACGAGAGTTCATAGTCTTCAATGCATCCAATTCACTTACACAACATATAATTATTGTAAGTCACTATCACTTAATATCACTTATCTTCCTGTTCGTAATGATTAGTTTATCTTCTATGGTGTTTTATTAAAACTGAATAATTAAAACTTTATAAATGAAGATAGTCGTAGTATAAAATTTTAAAATTTATTAAGAATTGTTCGACAGTTGGCTATGTACAGGGCATACACAAAAGAATGGTGCGGTTGTAATAATGTTCACTATTAAAACCGCACCACTCTTTTGTGTATGCCCTGTATATTAGTTGTGCGATCGTATTTGATCGTGTGCTGTAAGAATATAAATATAACCAGGCAGTACACAATACACCACAGGACGATCAACAACACAGCAAAAGGTATGTAAAACTACGATTCAGCTTACCTGAGTTAAATGCCGTATATATCCATAATAACAAATTATTTATATTTATAATTATAATTATATCCTTACAGCACACGATCAAATACGATCGCACAACTAATATACAAGCCAACTGTCGAACAATTCTTAATAAATTTTAAAATTTTATATTACGACTTTCTTCAATTCAAAAAATTTCAATGATTAATTTTAATAAAACACCGAAGGTCCACTTGTCCCCAGCCACGGGCTAGATGACCCCCAGTCCATGTCCCCCCCCCCCATCCTATGTCTATAAGATCCACTTTAAAATTATCCTCCAATCTAATGCAGAACCTACCAAGTCGGCCCTTTCCTTCAGGTTTCCCCATCAAAACTACATGTTCATTTTTTCTTCTCCATACGTGCTACATGCCCCGCTCATCGTATCCTCCTTGATTTGATCAACCTAAGAAAAGACGGCAAGGATCATATATATTTCAGCTTATACGTCACAGAAAAATATGGCAGTCAGTTGAAATTAGGGAAAGGAGGCAACTCTTGCAAACTGTGCTTATTGTAAAGCGTCAAATGGGGGAAGAAACGGGAAACGAATGAGAGAGGATTTTATATAAATATTGTCACAGAATTCCCTAAAGAGGCTACAGAAAACAATGACAAGTCCCTTCGAATTATCTACTCGGCGCATTTTTGTGTAACGCCAGTCTAATGAACTGTGAGGCATTGTAAAACAATATTTTTAAACATTCCATTCTACTTGGGTAGTTGAGGCAAGCATTTTAGACGGCGCGCTGCTCGTCGAGTGACGTGACGTCATATGCTCGGCCAACAGATCGGAACAGAAAAGACAATCTGGATACACGACGCGGCGCAGCTCGGCAAATGGCGGACCAGCGGCCTTGCTCGGGTAGGTTCGGCTCGGCTTGTGGAATAAGTCGTGTTGTTCTATGAACTTAAAAATGTCCTCGTTTGACCACTCCATTCTAGCCAATACCAATTGTGGGACAGAAAATTTCACTCTTCGCGCACCCCGACAGCAGAAAACAAAGACCAGACCTAAGTGTATACAGACTTGGACGAGACTGGCTTGACGCGTAGACTGCAAGCCCCGTATAGCCGCAACAGCTGCCCGCGCCGAGTCCCTTTGAGGATCGTGAAAAATCCGCTTCTGCGGCGATCCAACGAGCCTCGCTCCCCCAATCACAAGCCGCGCCGCGCCAGGCCGGATACACGGCGCGTTTGATACGATTCTTTGTCAATGACGTCAGTTATGACGTAAAACGAGCCGAGCCACGCGCCGTCTAATCCCGGCTTTAAAGACGCAGTCATATTTTTACTCACTGTCTGCCTTGTTAACTACATGTATCCTGTACGTAACACCTGTTTCACAAAACAAAATTCCTGCTTTCTCCGTTGCAGAGTTTCACAAACAGTATTCCTCTACTGCAGACTGTATTACACATGGCACGTCGCCACTCCGCGAATAAAACAGCAACAGATTCTGAGTAACACAAAATTTGTAACTCCTGGAAATATCTTTCACCTAAAAGTAAACAAGACAGGCAAAATACGTATAACGTAACATTCAGACGCGTTCGCGTAACCATTGTTACCGTGGGAAAGCAATAAGTATTACATATTCTGAGTGTGTGTCTGTAGCCTTAGTTATCCAGCATGCAAAGGGCATGCGCCGTATTATATTGTCATCTGTGGCCTGTCCGGCTGTACCATATTTTTCCACATTATCTCATAAACGACACGATTTTCGGGAAAAAGTTATTGAACATAAAATGTGTGTTTTGATTTTCTCTACAACTTTTGTCTGAAACATTTCTCATTCTAAGAAGAACTCAGCGAGATATTACCATAAATGTACATAGGTCTTCGTGTGAAGTACCTGTTATTCTTGTAAGAATTTAATGAAACTTCAATCTTCTACACAAACTTTCGAAAAATACCCAGATATCAAATTTCACGGAAATCCGTCCAGCGGGAGCCGAGTTTGTCCATGCTAACGTACAGACGGACACACAGACAGACGGAAAGACACACATGACGAAGCTAATAGTCGCTTTTAGCAATTTTGCGAACGCGCCGAAAAATAGGGTATTATTTGTGATTCAAGCTACTTTTACTGAATTATTCTGGGTTTAATCCAACGTCTAGAGATTTCAGTTGCATTCTGTGGAGGGAAAACACAGAGACTGACACTACAGTTTGCATATATATACAACTCGTGAATAGAACACATCAATACGTGCGCCGAATGGGAACGTAATTCAAAACCAGTGTGAAACAGTGTGCGACGTAAAACGAAGCTTAAAATTTATTTCAGCGCTCCCAGACCAGTAGCGTCGTTTGTCTCTAAATTACGCCTGTCCGTTTAGAGTTTCAGCTGAAGTAACTGAAGTGAACTGGATCAGATAACATCACAATGATGGAATACAGTGCTTGCTTCCGTACGAAACATCGATCAATCGATCATGCTACGGAACAAGATTAATTAACGCACTGTATCATCCTGAGTAACAATGATACATCGGTGTAAAGTAATGCAAGCTTGGTTATGGTAAAAATCGGTCAATTATCTATAGAACTATTGATGGATGATTTGGTGTGAAATTAAAGGAAACAGGACTCAATTAATTAAAATGATGTACATGATAGACACTCCGGATGAAAATAATTGCAGAATTAATAAAGCAGAGTACGATCAGATATGGCCCTGGGGTCGACTCAGCTTCTAACAGAAATGAGTACCAGGAATATTTCCTGGGGGATAAAGGCGGCCGGTGCGTAGGGCTGACAACCTTACCACCTTCATGTGCCGATTGTCTAAAAAATCTGGGAGCCTCAACCTCCTGGATCCCTAAGGGCCTGTCCAGGCTTGTAATGGGATTGCTTTAACTTTTTACCTTTACGATGAGATATGGCGAACAGAAAAGCTTGGACCCTAGAAGGAGAGAGAAATTACAAGCTCCAGTAAATGTCACATTGAGCATTTCCATAAGGTGCATACTTCGCAAAGTATCATGAGGACCATCAACTAAGGATATTAGCTGTGCACGTAACAAAAAACGAGGTAGAAAGGCTACAAACATAATAAATTGTAGGCAACTGCTGAAAGGAAGACAAATTTGGAAGACCTAGATGTAGAAGGAGCCGATCCCAGTGGCCGCGCGGCCTAAGGCGTGAGTCTGCGGCCGCTCTCTTGCTGGGATTATGGGTTTGAATCCCGCCGAGGGCATGGATGTCTGTCTCTTGTGAGAATTTTTGTTGTCAGGTACAGGTTTCTGCGTCGGGCTGATCACTCGTCCAGAGGAGTCCTACCGAGTGTGGTGTGTCTGAGTGTGATCGTGAAGCCTCGATAATGAGGGCCACTAGGGGCTGTTGCGCCAATGGAAAAAAAATGTATGTATGTATATATGTGTGTCTGTACACGTATGTATGCATTTACGTAAGTACGTACGTATATACGTGCATGTAAGTAGGTACATACGTATGTATGTACATGTACATATGTACGAGGTATGCATGTATGTAAATGTATGTATATATGTACGAGGTATGTATGTATGTGTGTAGGTATGTATATGTACGAGGTATGTATATGTATGTAAGTGTGTATGTATGTATGTATGTACGTGTGCGTGTATATATATATGTATCTATGTATGTGTGTGTGTATGTATGTATATGTACGAGGTATGTATATGTGTGTATGTATATGTGTGTGTGTGTATGTATGCATGTACATAAAGCTGATGGTGGACATTTCCCACCAATCCGCTCAAAAAGTCGATCCAGAAATAACTGCACTCTCGAACCCAGAAGTGTTTTGGATATTAAGCCGAGTCGATTTGCAAATAAGCAGCAGTCAACACGGCGTAACATGCCAGCAATGCCGCTGTGAGAACCTCGACTGTAGCACTCTTGACGGCCACATCTCCAGTTCAGCAAAGGCACATGCAGTGTCGTGCAAAGGGCGCCACTTCAGCTAATGCACAGGCTCCGCTCTGTTGATGAATAATCGTCATGACGCCGGGCGAGGCAGCAGCACAGCAAACCGCAACCCCTGTCTCGCAGCATCATCCCCTTCTAGATGCATATTAATAGTAACAACCCCCCTCCCACACCCATGGGTTGTATATACGAGAGGCAGGCTATCTCTCCAATACAGTCATCGCACAGAAAATGTTCCACCTTTGTAACTACATTTACACCATACACACCTAATTGCCACGTGATGCGTTTTGACGCATATCAAAGGGGCTTAGAATGGTTACAATTTGCAATATAACGCACATGTTACCAACATTATGAATATGTACACGAATTTACGAACGAAATGGAATGGTTAAGGTTCATGATCAGAGGCATGGTTTCAATTCTGGAATTGCTTGCTACCATTTAGTCTTCCCCTGTCCCATCTACAAGTGAAAATATAAATATCACAATATATAATGCCGAGTGTTTCAGAACGGAGACAACAAAACAGAGATGAAGCAGCAAACGATGGGAAAATATTACTGAACTGCAAAGAGACCAGTTATATGACACACTGTCATGATATCCACGCGCTATTCCACGGCCTCTTTCATCGGAAGTTTTTTTTATTCCTAGAGCAAACTACGCGTCAATTTCAGCGGTTGGAGTTACGACAATGTGTTGTGTTCTGTTGTGTTAAGGATTCAATGCTCTAATATTTCTTCGGCCTCACCGCGTACCTCAAAAAGAATTATGTCAAATCTGTAATAATAGTAACTGAGGTATGACTCATTAATACAAGGGTGTTATACTGGTAGATAGGGAGAGGAGTTGGTCAGCTGGTAGATGGCACTGGAACAGGCTTCTCTTCTAGTATTCTGCTTTCCCCTGCCAGTATCATTCCACCATTGCTCCATATTCATTCATTCATCTACCATCGACGCTGTATAATGTTTTTCTCCCAGTACTTCAGTTTCCCCTGTCAGTATCATTCCACCAATGCTCCATACTCATTCATTCATCTATCACCGACGCTGTATAATGTTTTTCTCCCAGTACTTCAGTTTTTCCCTGTCAGTATCATTCCACCAATGCTCCACACTCATTCATTCATCTACCACCGACGCTGTATAATGTTTTCTCCCAGTACTTCAGTTTTTTCCCTGTCAGTATCATTCCACCAATGCTCCACACTAATTCATTCATCTACCACCGACGCTGTATAATGTTTTTCTCCCAGTACTTCAGTTTTCCCCTGTCAGTATCATTCCACCAATGCTCCATACTCATTCATTCATCTACCACCGACGCTGTATAATGTTTTTCTCCCAGTACTTCAGTTTTCCCCTGTCAGAATCATTCCACCATTGCTCCATACTCATTCATTCATGTACCACTGACGCTGTATAATGTTTTTCTCCCAGTACTTCAGTTTCCCCCTGTCAGTATCATTCCACCAATGCTCCATACTCATTCATTCATCTACCACCGACGCTGTATAATGTTTTTCTCCCAGTACTTCAGTTTTCCCCTGTCAGTATCATTCCACCAATGCTCCATACTCATTCATTCATCTACCACCGACGCTGTATAATGTTTTTCTCCCAGTACTTCAGTTTTCCCCTGTCAGTATCATTCCACCAATGCTCCATACTCATTCATACATCTACCACCGACGCTGTATAATGTTTCTCTCCCAGTACTTCAGTTTTCCCCTGTCAGTATCATTCCACCAATGCTCCATACTCATTCATACATCTACCACCGACGCTGTATAATGTTTTCTCTCCAGTACTTCAGTTTTCCCCTGTCAGTATCATTCCACCAATGCTCCATACTCATTCATTCATCTATAAGTAGGACAAATGGCTTAAGAGGCAGGACGGTTGTCTTGACAATATTAGACGTGTGCCTTGATAATGGTGCAAACAGATATGTGTCTTGATTGCGGTGCAAAGAGATGTGTCTTGATTGCGGTGCAAACAGATGTGTCTTGATTGCGGTGCTAACAGATGTGTCTTGATTGCGGTGCAAACAGATGTGTCTTGATTGCGGTGCAAACAGATATGTGACTTGATTGCGGCGCAAACAAACGTGTTTTGATTGCGGTGCAAACAGACATGTGTCTATATTGCGGTGCAAACAGATATGTGTCTTGATTGCGGTGCAAACAGATGTTTGTCTTGGAAGAGTTCATTTCTACACCAACTTATGCACACAATCATATAGTATTATTAGTTTATTTTCCCCTATACGTATTTCGGCGTATTTAAAAAGCCATCTTCAGGGGGGTCACAAAGTTTACAAGCATAGACTATACAATCCTTGTATATGTCGTTACATCCATATATATAAAATATAAAATGCAATACATCAAGTATTGATGTATTGCATTTTGATTATGATAAGATGCACGGTAAATATAATACAAAGATGTTTGTCTTGATTGCGGTGCAAACAGATGTGTGTCTTGATTGCGGTGCAAACAGGTGAATGAATGCTCTGAATGCGGTGCAAACAGGTGAATGAATGCTCTGAATGCGGTGCAAACAGGTGAATGAATGCTCTGAATGTGGTGCAAACAGGTGAATGAATGCTCTGAATGCGGTGCAAACAGGTGAATGAATGCTCTGAATGTGGTGCAAACAGGTGAATGAATGCTCTGAATGTGGTGCAAACAGGTGAATGAATGCTCTGAATGCGGTGCAAACAGGTGAATTAATGCTCTGAATGCGGTGCAAACAGGTGAATGAATGCTCTGAATGCGGTGCAATATCATAACGGTAGATTGATAGCCTGTCACAAAATACTGCTTCACTTGTCCCAACCTCTCATGAAGTAACACGTTAGGACATGTCTGCAGTGTAACACTTATGGGCACTTGCTATGTTAGTGTCCCTGCATATCTAAACAAAACACTGACGATTATTTTAGCTATTTAGAATGTCCCTACACACGTTTCACACAACACACAGTAGGTTTCCCAAGTACCTTAGCAACATATTTAAAATCCATTAAAATCGATATCTCGTAAGTGGCGAGATACCGATTATTCTCGAGTGGTAGAGATTTAAACGCATACACAATTATACTTTATAGGATAATTGTGAGACATGTAAACAGGATTTTGATGGTAAAACCTGAAGAAGAGCTCAAACGAACTAGAAGTAGAAAGAACAATGGTAATAATATGTTGGAGTAAAATACAGCTGTCCCTGTCCATAGGGGGCTTAGTGGTCCCCACAGCCCGTTGGGAGTCTCAGAGAAGAGAAAAATCTCTTGTCCCTGTCGGTAATCGAAACAAAATTCTTAGGTTGTCCAGCTTGTAGCATATTCACTACACTGACTGAGCTATCCACACACCCCAACACAGAATAAATTTGTATGTTTTACACTATAAAAATATTAAGCACTGAGTTATGCAATTTCCATGTTTTCCTTTCCATGTTACATGGTAACGCAAGGCCCCAAAAGGACCCAAGCAAATCGAAACGCTCATTAGGTTCGGTCGGTTAGTAGTGTTAGTCTCGGAATTACATTATTTGCAAACCAGTAGGCTGAACTAAAGCTTCAAATGTACAATCAAGCAAACCCAATGCATCTAAATCAGGGGCGCACCCAGGGGGGGGGGGCTGCCGGGCTGCCGGGCTGCAACGCCCCCCAAACACCCCAAAACCGAAATTTAAAAAAAAACACAGATTTTGTAGAGATTATGATATCCAAAGTTTTACGTGATTCCCCCTCCAGTCGAAATCAGCCACTGAAAACGGCAGATGACTAGAACATTAGAATTTTGAAAAATAAATTAATAAAATAAAAAAAAAAGAAGATAGGACACTGTGATTGAGTCACGGAACATGTAGTTATATTTGTATGTATATAGATGCAGTTGCAAACTGTGTTATGTTGTACTTACATGATTATTATAACACAATTTTGAAAATCAAATTATAAATAGCCTCAGGGCCAGCCCCCCCCCCCACTCCCAGTGAAAAATTCTGGGTGCGCACCTGATGTAAATTATGAAGTTCCCCCACAAAAGCAGAAACCTGAGGGCCAGCCCCCCCCCCCTCCCAGCCAAAAATTCTGGGTGCGCGCTTGATGTAAATTATGAAGTTCCCCCCACAAACGCAGAAACCTGAGGGCAAGCCCCCCCTCCCAGCCAAAAATTCTGGGTGCGCACCTGATGTAAATTATGAAGTTCCCCCCACAAAAGCAGAAACCTGAGGGCAAGCCCCCCCTCCCAGCCAAAAATTCTGGGTGCGCACCTGATGTAAATTATGAAGTTCCCCCACAAAAGCAGAAACCTGAGGGCAAGCCCCCCCTCCCAGCCAAAAATTCTGGGTGCGCACCTGATGTAAATTATGAAGTTCCCCCCACAAAAGCAGAAACCTGAGGGCAAGCCCCCTCCCAGCCAAATTCTGGGTGCGCACCTGATGTAAATTATGAAGTTCCCCCACAAGCAGAAACCTGAGGGCAGCCCCCTCCCACCAAAAATTGGTGCGCACCTGATGTAAATTATGAAGTTCCCCCCACAAAAGCAGAAACCTGAGGGCAAGCCCCCCCTCCCAGCCAAAAATTCTGGGTGCGCACCTGATGTAAATTATGAAGTTCCCCCACAAAAGCAGAAACCTGAGGGCCAGCCCCCCCCTCCCAGCCAAAATTCTGGTGCGCGCTTGATGTAAATATGAAGTTTCCCCACAAAACCAGAAAACTGTATTCGTTCCATTTAACTTGACTGTACTGTAAAACAAAGGGTTTACTTCTCCCCACAATGCACCGTCTGCCACGTGGTATACGCAGGAACTTTAACCAAGGGCGAGGCTATTATAAAAATATACATTGGTTTGTTGAAGGGGGTGTCATAGGAGGGTGGAATTCGATGGACCAGAATCATAGGACTTCTGCACAAACATGGCGACTGGCGAAGCATAACTGGCAATATTAAAAAAAAAAGTACACGTGTAACTAATGTGAATGTAAAATAGTTTTAAATTATCATGCAAATGAGAAATAACAGGTGTGAAAGCCATAGACTCGTGTTAATGATGCACTCTGGCGGAAACTGTTGGTATTATCACGGTTCGTTGACATGTGCGACCTCATGTGACCATGATAGTGAAACTTCGCGTTCCATATAAGGTTAGCAACTGATAGCTTCTGAAAGATCGGATAGTTCTTATTTTATTTATTTTATTTGATTATGGTTTACATATTCGTTTGTTTCGAATTTCGGGACGCCTCTCAAACATCCTGTCAGTGGCGTGCAAACCCTTTTTTTTGTGTCACGGTAATACATCCGTTTTACCATGTATTTATTTACTGTGTGGACATTAGTGCAGTAAAATCGTGTTAAAACTTTAAAGTCGTAAATAAATTTTCAGATAACTTCGCTCTTCTGCGATGTTACACAGCGTAGGTTGGCAGTTGGTTATCGTCGTTTCGGGACAACATATCGTTAAATCTTCAAGAGCCAAGCAGCCCAAGATATTTCTGTGGTGCAACAGCCCAACTCGGGCCTAGGCAGTCTCACTGTTGATGTTTCTATATCACACACAGTCATACACACACACAGCCAGTAGGACTCCCCTGAACAAGTGATCAGCTCTTCGCAGAGGCTGCTACATACACAACACACAACAAACACAAGAGACGAACATCCATGCCCTCAGGGGGAATTCGAAACCGCGATACCAGCAGCCGCAGACCCATGCCTTAGACCGCACGGCCACCGGGATCTGCAGTCCAAGATATATTGTCCCGAAACGTCAGCAACTACCTATGAAGCAACGTCCCAGAAGAGTCAGACCTCAATTACACCGCGGCGGAAGCCTAAAATTGATACATTTTCGGATATCACATATCCACAAATTGGTACCGCATCTAATTTACACCTAGGGACATAGTTTTGTAACCGGTACATACCCTGAGTCGTAACGCAACA
Source organism: Reticulitermes speratus (assembly GCA_021186555.1). Classification (NCBI taxonomy): domain Eukaryota; kingdom Metazoa; phylum Arthropoda; class Insecta; order Blattodea; family Rhinotermitidae; genus Reticulitermes; species Reticulitermes speratus. The sequence goes on from JAJKFL010000010.1 coordinate 20,556,970, forward strand.
AGCAAAACATTCTCCATATTCATATGTAAGTTGTAACAACGATTACACCATTCTGCTACCATATTACAGACTACAGCGTATATCCGAGGATGTCAATGTCAGAATTTAAAAGGTAAAATTCACCCCATAACATATCATGAAGGCACAGACGGGGAATAGAAGTATAGCTCTACTCTTTCTTTAACCTCGGCGCTAGATGGGGGTGGCTGGTCAACGCCACGCCCCCGGCCACTACAGGTACAGGAGGATGGGTGGGCCTCGGGATTGGTCTGGGAGCGGCAAATCTGGCCAGCACCAGGGTTCGAACCCCGTACCGTCCAGTCCGCAGCGAGTCGCTATACCGACTGAGCTATCCTGGCCACAATCTTAGCAATTCATAGCGTTGTCAGTCTGTCTTTAGTATTAATATCCCTCGTTCAGCACTGTGCAAGTTCTGGCTCTAACAAAAGGTAAAGCAATCCCATTACAGGCCCTTAGGGTTCCAGGAGGTTGAGGCTTCCAGATTTCTAGACAATCGGCACATGAAGGTTGTAAGGTAGTCAGCCCTACGCACCGGCCGCCTTTACCCCCCAGGAAATATTCCTGGTACTCATTTCTGTTAGAGGCTGAGTCGACCCCAGGGCCATAGTGCGGTCGAAAGGATTATGTCAATGAAAAATTCCAATGACACCATCGGGAATCGAAACCGCGACGTTCCGATTTGTAGCGTAGTGCCTCAACAAACTGCGCCACTGCGTTCTGGCTCTAACAAACTGTCACTAAAATAAGAGATGAGGCGAGGAGGATAGAGTGAAACAAAGAGAATACAGCAGCCCACATGACTAGATCGATACAGGGACCGATAGCTGAAGTTTTTGTATTAGGTCTGAAATATGGGATAGCCTATATTGTTACAGGACCATTTCGTAAAAAGGATTCGACTATCTCAGAAAGCATCATTTCTCATTTCAGTCACTTTTATGGAGATATATTGTATCCTTTAGTAAGAAAACACTGCAACTTGAGATCTCAATATTATGTGCTCACTTCACATGCGTGTTGTGTCCGTTTCAGAAACCAATCAAGTACACAAACAGACTTTCTCAAACAGAAAATAACATCAACCCTATATTACATCTTGAGAAGATAAAAGGCTTTCGCCTAGTCACGGCAGCCTTTATATAACCACAAGGTTCAACACCGTGCTTACAAAAGCCCGTCACAAGCCCGTATTCCTCTCATATATTAATATTCTAGAATCAGTTTTAATATTATCCTCTCCGCAGATGTACAGCTAGTTCTCCAGAGAGGTCGCCTCCCTGCATGTTGTCTTCCCTCGATGTCATTCCCATATAAGATGTCCCTATGCATGCCATGAAGACATATGGGGGAGTGGAGGAAGAGTTCCGGCTATTCTTAGCCTCGGAACTAGATGGAAAGTAAGTGGCTAGCTTCATGTCCCCGCCGCTTTTACCCCTGGTGTCCATTGAATAGCAGGCTACGTGGGCATCAGACTTGCAGACATTTTCGAGATGAGAAATCTGAGAGGTTGCTTGTACAACGACGCTGTAAATGACTAAAATCGCATACCATCTGTGGTAGATGAATGAATTAGTATGGAGCAATGGTGGAATGGCACTGACAGGGGAAAACTGAAGTACTGGGAGAAAAACATTATACAGCGTTGGTGGTAGATGGATGAATGAGTATGGAGCATTGGTGGAATGATAATGACAGGGGAAAACTGAAGTACTGGGAGAAAAACATTATACAGCGTTGGTGGTAGATGAATGAATGAGTATGGAGCATTGGTGGAATGATAATGACAGGGGAAAACTGAAGTACTGGGAGAAAAACATTATACAGCGTTGGTGGTAGATGAATGAATGAGTATGGAGCATTGGTGGAATGATAATGACAGGGGAAAACTGAAGTACTGGGAGAAAAACATTATACAGCGTTGGTGGTAGATGAATGAATGAGTATGGAGCATTGGTGGAATGATAATGACAGGGGAAAACTGAAGTACTGGGAGAAAAACATTATACAGCGTTGGTGGTAGATGAATGAATGAGTATGGAGCATTGGTGGAATGATAATGACAGGGGAAAACTGAAGTACTGGAGAAAAACATTATACAGCGTTGGTGGTAGATGAATGAATGAGTATGGAGCATTGGTGGAATGATACTGACAGGGGAAAACTGAAGTACTGGGAGAAAACATTATACAGCGTTGGTGGTAGATGAATGAATGAGTATGGAGCAATGGTGGAATGATACTGACAGGGGAAACTGAAGTACTGGGAGAGAAACATTATACAGCGTTGGTGGTAGATGAATGAATGAGTATGGAGCATTGGTGGAATGATACTGACAGGGAAAAACCGAAGTACTGGGAGAAAAACATTACACAGCGTCGGAGGTAGATGTATGAATGAGTATGGAGCATTGGTGGAATGATACTGACAGGGAAAAACCGAAGTACTGGGAGAAAAACATTATACAGCGTCGGTGGTAGATTTATGAATATGGAGTAATGGTGGAATGATACTAACAGGGTAAAAGGGATGAACTCGGAGAACAACCAGTCCGAGTACCACTTCATCTACCACAAATCTCACAACGTCCAGCAGCTGTCACTGTTGATTTCCACATCTACAAACAGACGTCTCTGAACACTTTACCTTTCCTGAAACAAAACTCTCAGAATAAGGAAATCGATTTCTGAAGAGCGATGTCTCCTTCTGAAGGTATACTGCTGTTACTGGAAACTTCACGGTAATGGAAACTGAGAAGGTAGGTGACACTGCATAGCGCTCAGTCACTTCGCTGGGCGCAGCATAAAGGGCACTGTGGGTGCTCATAGCAAGTTGGCATGGGTGTCGAGATTTCTAACAGAATCAGCGCGAAATGATGGCAGGTTTGATACAGACACTCCCCGCCTTACGCAGTTTCAACAGACGCAGTTACACACTAACGCAGTTTAAAAGTAGGAGAAATTAAAATCATAATCTTTCTTGAAAATCGCGCATACGTTTTCGTTGCAGAAGTGACAGTGGGGATGAGGAGGCATCGAGTGGATTGATATGGCTCAGGATAGGGATAGGTGGCGGGCGCTTTTGAATGCGGTAATGAACCTTCGGGTTCCATAAAACGCGGGGAATTTCTTGACTAGCTGAACTGTTAGCTTCTCAAGGAGGACTCTGCTCCATGGAGTTAGTTGTCAGAAGCTCACGTTATATACCAGGGGTGGCCAGTTACACGCGTTTTTTCGAGCCCAGTTTATGAGATAACTTAGGCATACACCACGCATTAATAAAATAAAACAATTTTTTTCCTTATTTGATGGCTTCTTACTTCAGTTCATCCAAATACAGTTGGTTTAGTTTCAGTCAGTTATGAGTCTCGTTTCTTTAACAAGTCAAAAAACGCCATTCGCGGTCAGCCTCGCGTGCGTGTAAAGTACACGAGTACTTAATTAATACATCAACCAACTCATGCATTTAATAAAATATAATTCAAGACAAGTATAAAGTTCCTACATGTTTCGGCACTACGAACTTCTACCTGGAACGGCTCAATTTTAACGTCACAACACTGTAATTTTATGCTTATTAACTTTGTGTGTTTTAGAATATTAACATTTTAATAATCCCAATAAGGGCGATACAAAACTTAGAATACCGTGTTGGGCTTGTACTCCTTTTTTTTCCTGAATAATTCCCTGATGATAGCAGCCCGGTGCCGAAACATGTGGGAGTTTTATATTAGTCTTGAATTATATTTTGTTAAATGCATACGTTGGCTGATTTTTTTTTAAGTCGTCCTCTTCTACCTACTCCGGATTTCCCGTTTCAGTGTCGAGGTTGAAAGTTCTTTTGATCACACTGAGAGACACACCACAGTCGGTAGGACTCCTCTGGACGAGAGATCGGCTAGTCGCAGAGGCCTCTACCTGACAACAACACACAACACTCACAAGAGACAGACATCCATGCCCCGGTGGGATTCGAACCCACAATCCTAGCAAGCGAGCGGCCAAAGACCCACGCCTTAGACCGCACGGCCACTGGATCGGCGCTGATGTATTAACCACCTGAATATTATTTTTTACAAAAGACTTGCGCAAGACGCACAAGTGACATGCGCGAACCACGTGGTGGTCACTCCAGTCATATAGGAGTAGCGTCGGTAGTATGGTAATTCGTAAATTGGAAAGGACGTCGAACGAAGTGGTCGCGGCCTGATTTCAGACACTATTCTGGCATCTGCATGGGGACTGAGTAAAAGAAAGAAGAACAGGTCCCCGGTCCGAAATTTGAAACCGGGAGTTTCAGGATACACAGCAGGATTGCCAACACCCGGCTTTAAGGAGTATAAGAAAGGCAAGTCTATCTCTGACTGAAGACAATGAAAATACAGGCACAATTTCTGATGGAAGCCGGGGTAGGGTAGTCAGTATAGTGAAGATGGTACGAGCTGAATGATTGGGGGTTCGATGATTCCAGTGGCCGCGCGGTCTAAGGCGTGGGTCTGTGGTCGCTCGCTTACTGGGATTGTGGGTTCGAATCCCACCGGGGGCATGGATGTTTGTGTTGTTTGTTGTATAAGGAAAGTAGTATGGAACGTAAAGTGACATGAAGAAGGACGGAAAGATTTAAAAGTACAAAAATGGATCAAAGGAAAAAGAAAAAAAAAATCCTGCCACAGACAAAAGATTAAAAAAAAAATCCCGGTTAGGTCTAAGTGGGATTTGTGGTGGACAAAGTGGCACTGGGACAGGTTTTTTATAAAAAAAATCCCGGTAGCGGAAAGAGATTTTTCTATTCTCCAAAACGTCCGGACAAGCTCTGACGTACCGTGATTCTTTCAGGGAGTAAATCCGCCGGAGTGTGATGCTGACCACTCGACTCCATCCAGTGCCGAGGTTAAGAATGAGTGGAGCTATAAGTCTACTCCCCCTATATGTCTTCAAGGCGTGGACAGGGAAAACTTTACGTTCACCTCAATAAGGCGTGATCAGAACATCATTTTGACACAGCCTGTAGGAACACACTGCCTGAAAAGTACATTTACTTTTAAAACTGAAATTCCGCGATGCAGGTGACATTTGGAGAACCGATCGAGGTACAGCAATACTCACCCAGACTGTAGCGCCACAGATCTTTGAGGGGGAGGTTGCCGTTTCGACCCCCTAACAGATAGACGTGACCCCCCAGTAGGGTGGCACTGTGCTTTGAGCGGGACGAGGGGGCAGGGCCGTCTGGGGTTGGCGTCACGGCGCTCCACATCCCCCGGTACCCTCGCCTCACCACCTGCAACAGAAAAGTGTAACCCATTACACAAACTGAGACGCTTGTTGCACAGCATATTTAAAGCCTTGCGTAATTTGACGTTGTGTTCGCCGTGTATCTTCACATTAATCTTTGGTTGTTCAACCAACAAATGCACTTTTTATTTCGTTATTTTCGTAATTTTTTGTTGACCTCGGTGGACTAGTGGTTAGCGTGCTCGCCACTGGACCCAAGGTTCGCGGGTTCAATCCCGGCCGAGGTCGATGGATTTTTAAGGGTGATAAAAATTCCTTCGGAGGGGAAGTAAAGCCGTCTGTCCCATGTCGTAGATTTACGGAATGTAAAAGAACCTTACGGGCATGAATAGAGATGTTTCGTAAGCAAAATTCAGCGGCCATTTCTCACCCAAGTCTCCTGATTGACTGCTAGATGGCTCTGGCAGTCATATCAGGATGAGTCAGTGGACTGGTCACCCACTACAGAATGCACACTTCCAGACCAAGAAACCTCTGAAAGGAGGCCCTATGCTCCGCAAGGAGCGACAGGAATAACTAACTAACACCCTACATATGTTTCGGCCGTAATACAGCCATCATCAGGGGCACCTTGTTAAGTACACTTCACTATTCACTGTCCATTTGGCACTATCACTTAACTGTTATTCTGTTCGATGCTGATATTAACACTGAGAATCACGAGTATATAAAATTGTTTTCAAGTATACATATGTAGGGGTCGCCCTCGGTGGACTAGTGGTTAGCGTGCTCGCCACTGGACCCAAGGTTCGCGGGTTCGATCCCGATCGAGGTCGATAGATTTTTAAGGGTGATAAAAATCCGTAGCACCACTTCCTTCGGAGGGGAAGTAAAGCCGTCGGTCCCATGTTGTAGATTTACAGCATGTAAAAGAACCTTACGGGCATGAATAGAACTAGTAATGCTCGTAAGCAAAATTCAGCGGCCATTTCTCACCCAAGTCTCCTGACTGCCTGCCAGATGGCAGTGTGAAAGTGAAAGTGTAGTGCATTTCGTTGGTTTGTAAACAGTGAATTGTAAAAAAGCACGGTGAGACTAATATAAAACCATCCTTGTATTTTGCGTGATTTTAGGTTTCCGCCGCGATGTAGATAAGATCTGCGCTCTTTTGGGATATTAAGCAGCTAGGACTGTAACTGTGTACCGACGTTTCGGGAGAACCTATCGGGCCGATCTTCAAGCGTCAAGAAGCCCAAGAAGGCCTTTTGGACTTCTTGACCCTTGAAGATTGGACCCAAGCGCAGATCTTATCCTCTATTTCCTACCGGAAGAAGAAAATTAATAATATCTATAAAATATGTGAACATTTAATGCAAAATCTGCAGTCAGTAAAGTTATGCTTGTGTTTAATAAATCACGACGCCATAAAGAGCTATGGCAAGCGACGTTATAGCTACACACAGTCTTCGTCTCGGCAATAAATGCGAATGGGTGTTCAGCTTCGAGATTCGGCTACTTTACCCCTAAGACAGAGTCCCGGCACACCCTCCCATCGTGTTTCCTTAACATCCAATTCATTATTATCATCTCATCTATGTCTAGATCTTCCAGGCGGTCTCTTTCCTTCAGCTGCTCCTACCAAAACACTGTATGCAAGCCTCTTCTCCCACAAACGTGCCACATGTTCTGCCCATCCCATCTTCCTTAATTTGATCGCCTTAATAGGGCTAGTCTTTGACAAGGAATACAAGAATTGAAGCATCTCATTTTCAAACTCATGTTACTTTGTGCCACTTAGGTCCTCAGCATCACATTCTCCAATATCGTCAGTCCAAGACAACGTGTGAGTAAATACACTTCGCAGGGAACGGCTGTGCAAAGTTGACAACGCCGGCTGCCCTCGATTATCGAGGTTAAGCGAGCTTGAGTATGTCCAGTACTGCCGATCGCAGTGGCCGTGCGGTCTAAGGCGTGGGTCTTCGGCCGCTCGCTTGCTGGATTGTGGGTTCGAATCCCATCGGGGACATGGATGTCTGTGTTGTGTTTGTTGTAAGGACGGTAATATGGAACGTAAAGTGACATGAAGGACGAAAGGATTTAAACAGTACAAAAATGGATCAAAGGGGAAAAAACCCCGGACAGGCAAAAAAAAAAATCCCACCGGGGGTATGGATGTTTGTGTTGTGTTGTTGTAAGGACGGTAATATGGAACGTAAAGTGACATGAAGGACGAAAGGATTTAAACAGTACAAAAATGGATCAAAGGGGAAAAACCCCGGACAGGCAAAAAAAAAAAAAAATCCCACCGGGGGTATGGATGTTTGTGTTGTGTTTGTTGTAAGGACGGTAGCATGGAAAGTAGTATAGGTGTAGGTTTGGCACCGGAAGTGACGTCACAAGATGGCGGATGTAAACAAAGTCACGTGACAAGGTCAATGACCTTTACCGGAAGTGACGTCACAATGTATGCAAATTGACCTAATTAATGTTTTAATTGATGTAATTAATTATTAATTGATGTAATTAATGTTTAATTGATCTAATTATTGATGAATTGATCTAATTATTGATGAATTAACCTATAAATTACGTAATTATACGCCTATACATAAACAAACGTCCCAGACAGTACGGCGCCTGAACATAAACCCCAGACAGTATGGCGCCTGAACATAAACCTAACCTTGTACTTACAGTGTGCTATAACTTCCCAGACAGTCTGGCGCCGTAACATTAACCTAAGCTATACGCGCTAAGTTTAAATTTTAATAATATTACGAAAGCGCGCTAAGTTTGAATTTTAAATGTTGGTAGTTGCGCGGTAATTTTAATTTTACAATATGGCGGATGGGCGCTAAGTTTAAATTTTAATAATATTACGAAAGCGCGCTAAGTTTAAATTTTAATAATATTGCGAAAGCGCGGTAAATTTAATATAGATAACTGCTTGATGCTATACATATAAGTGGTTTGAGTATAGGTTAAGATAGCTATATGTAATTGAAAGGGGTGGTTGAGTGGTAAGGTGTAGGACTTATGATCACAAGATCCTAGGTTCGAATACTGCCTACCTTAATTACCTCTTTCTTTTTAAAGGATAGGAATAGGTTTTTATTAAACTGAAATGAAGAACACAATTCACTTTTAGTACTTACATTTATTTAGTAACTTGTTGTTGTTGTATTAACGAGGAAGCAAGTTCCCCATTGTATTTACACAGAGCGACTTTAAAGTTGCAGGTCCATTTTTCACACACAATTTACAGCCACAATGAGGTAATCCATAAAAATGGTGAGATTTCTTTGTACAGAACAAAGGGTACCAAGGAAACTTTGTGTAGGGATGCACTGAACAACGACTGGTTTCAACTTTGCAATTGGTTAGGCGCTTTGGTTCATTAATGTAACCTGTACCTTCATCTAACACACAATCATGTTTGCAAGTCAACACGTGGTTTGTGATGAAGCTTACGCGTTTATTATCGTACACTATGACATACGCTAATGACGATAAACGAATGTTCTTCAACAGATCGTATGCAAATGTCAGTACTGATGGAAGTTCACCCTCAATGTTTCTTGTTTGGAATATTATTACAATAGATTCACCACTGGAAGAAGATAGCTTACAATAGCTTCCCGGAACGGACATAAACGAAATAGTACAACCCCGACCGGAAATGCATTTTTCAATATAGTCTGAATACTTCACTTTTTCCTTACAGAGTACATAAAAGTTAATTTCAGTCACCTGATTTAGAATTCCTGCTACATAGCCAGGATACACTCCGGCCACACCACACAACACTTTGTCACTGTTCATTGTTGATACGATGTCGCTTACAAGCCACAGCCACTTTGTATTTTGAACTTTGTAGGTGTCATGCCAAATCCCCACTCCAACCAGTTGATTTAAGTCGTTAGATAGACGATTCATGTCCACGCCGCTACCGAATGCTACGGTAGAAATATCAATTAAATCCATCGTATAGCCTGCAGAAAAATAAACAATTAATAATTAAAACCCTAAAATTTACGGGAAAATTTACATTAATAATAATATTCACATTTAATGTTAAACGTATATTATACTTACACAGAAGTAATGTCGATTCTACGATGGTTTGCAAGACACCCCTAACACCACAGAAATATAAAGATGGAAATATGATTGGAATGCACAACTACTTTCTAGCTACAAAAGGTTATTTCTAACTTCAAGCCCTCAGGCTCAGACAATTTGTAGCAAAAGTAGTACAGGTCTATTTATGAATTTAGAAATGCACAACATTAACATAGCAAGGTACAGGAATAAATGTCTTTGGCGTGAATGTGTTATACAGCAGTTGAAAGTCAATACCATTTATTGGTGGGGGTGCATAAAATGATTGTGCTTGCAGACAATTATCGCGCCATTGTACTAATTGCTGATGAGACTGAAAGAGCGTTAAAATTTGCGAATTTATGCACAAGTTACTTAAATATATAAGATTTTTCCACTGCACATGACTTAATAGCACATGCCCTTTGTTGCATTTAATTTGAATATGGCGATTATAATACTTTTGGATGAAATGATGGTTGTCGCCGAGATAATAGACAGTGTTGTTTGGTATCCCATTCTTAAAAGACACTAGGGTGAACCAAGCAGTAGAATTTAACACTACGTGATTGGAAGAACTAGCGATATTAACTTGTGGTGTTAGGAAAGCGTCAAGAAATACTGTGACACTTTTAGTTTTCGCAATGTCGAGAAAGTAAGTACGGTTTAACAGAGCCGACATCTGTAAAGAATAAAATAATATAGACTTTTGCAACAGTTTGATTTAAACACTGCATTTAACTATGATGTGAAACTTACCTTATATTAAAGTATGTCGATGAACAGCACCAGTTTGAATGCACTGAGACACAACCTTATGCTCGGCCGGTTAGACTTATAATGAAAAATATATCGCACTCGAATATGAAGGAATCAAGTCTGAACTCGATGCACTGGAGCTAGACTTTTAGACGCCAACACACATAGCTTGAAGTATTGTTTGAACTTGTTTGTGAAATATTTAGAGCAAGTCGACAGGGTGTCGCCAGATCCATTTAGCTCTACCCTGAGATAACACATTAGGGCTAATGGATGATAACATCAGAATATATATAACTGGTGGCTGTAACATGTACCCATCGCGAATTTTTGACACACATAGCCTGAAGTATTGTTTGAACTTGTTTGTGAAATATTTAGAGCAAGTCGACAGGGTGTCGCCAGATCCAGTTTGAACAAGTTTGTGAAATATTTAGAGCAAGTCGACAGGGTGTCGCCAGATCCATTTAGCTCTACCCTGAGATAACACATTAGGGGCCAATGGATGATAATATCAGAATCTATATAAGCGTTGACAGTAACATGTACCCATCGCGAATTTTTGACACACATAGCCTGAAGTATTGTTTGAACTTGTTTGTGAAATATTTAGAGCAAGTCGACAGGGTGTCGCCAGATCCATTTAGCTCTACCCTGAGATAACACATTAGGGGCTAATGGATGATAACATCAGAATATATATAACTGGTGGCTGTAACATGTACCCATCGCGAATTTTTGACACACATAGCCTGAAGTATTGTTTGAACTTGTTTGTGAAATATTTAGAGCAAGTCGACAGGTTGTCGCCAGGTCCATCTAGCTTTACCCCTGAGGAAACACATTAGGGGTTAATGGATGATAACATCAGAATATATATAACTGGTGGCTGTAACATTTGAGCGTTATTCTACTTTTTGCTGCCGTGGAGATTAGTTGAATTGCCTACGTGCTTTCTTCTACATTTTGCTGCTGCTACTGCTGTTCTACTGAATATTTTGCTGCTGCTACTGCTGTTCTACTGAACATTTTGCTGCTGAATAGTTACCATCAATATTACAATTTTCGACAAGTATCAAGTAAGTGAGTTCATAAGAATTGTTATATATCATGGCTAAGAAACTGTTTTTGAACAGGCAGAGAGCTTTTCCTTCTTCGGAAGTTCCTTCCGTAAGGGAAGAACAGACGGAGTTTGAGGCTAGGTCACCTGACAGAAGCAGTGCAGAGGTAGAAACAGTAGACGAGCTACCGTTTACAGTTTTGGATGAGGCTGTAAAGTCTTTTGAAAAATTTAATGCGACTGGGCGTAGCCTTCTCATTAAGTTTAAATCTCCTGGTGAAGATCAAAACCCTACTGAATATTTGAAGGAATGCATTGCAAAATTAACTAATTACTTGGTGAGAGAGATTCCCGGTAGAGATTTTGTTGGGCTTAAGATACGGAATACCGAAAATTTAAGTGATAAGGTAGTGGGTATTAGTTTCAGACGCTGTGATCAACTGAAATCTGATGTGGTCTGGGGGACTTTAGGAAAGATTGTGCAAAGTAATGCACGGTTTGGTTTAACTGACCAGCTTGAAGTTCACCTAGACCATGTCAGAATGCCTGCAGGTAACGGTAGGCAAGCTGAAAAAACAAAGGGGCGCTCAATAAACATTATAAGTGCTGTAAAAAAGAGTATTGTTGTGGTAAAGGCAGCGTTATTGTGTTTAGCTCACGCATTGATTATTGCTATGGCTAGGGTAAATGGTGACCCAAAGTACAAGTTATACAGAAATGGTAAAGCTATGAAAGAACCTGTTGAAGAACTCCTTAGGGCCTCAGGTGTCGATCTGTCTAACGGTGGAGGCCTTGAGGAACTTCAACAGTTTCAGGAATATCTTTCAGACTATAAAATTATTGTTTACGACGGACTGAGCCCAGATAGACTCATTTTTACTGGAAATTCTGTTTCGGAAAAGAAATTATACCTACTGTATGATGCGGAAACGGGTCACTATAACGTGATTACAAACATTAAAGCAGCTATGGCTAAAAGGTTTATTTGTAATGCGTGTGACTGTTTATACGATAAATCACATAACTGCAAGAATGCCTGTTCACTGTGTACAGCTGTTTCTCCTTGTACTAGAGGCACTGAAAAATATTGTAGTACATGCAACCGTACTTTTGCAAGTGAAAGTTGCTTCCAGAATCATGTGACACTTAAGGTTCAGAATAAATTGGTCTGCCAGTGGAAACGTGTATGTAGGACCTGTAGTTCTATTGTAACAGGGAGTAATCGGCATGAATGTTTCAAGCCATTTTGCTCCGTGTGCAATAAACACCAACCTACAGGGCATTTATGCTACATGAGTCCTCTGAAGCAGGCCAAGTTATCTGATCGATTTATGTTTGTCTTCTTCGATGTTGAAAGCACTCAGGATCTCGAAAGGGAAAATGGGTGTTTTGAACATGTACCGAATCTGATATGTTGCCAACAAATGTGTCCAAAGTGTGAGGCTAATAATGATATTAATGAGGATTGTGTTCAGTGTGGGAAGAGAGAGCATGTATTTTGGGGCCCGGATGTTGTAGGCAAATTTATCGAATATCTACGTATTGACAGACCATTTTTGGATAATATTTTTGTAATAGCACACAATGCCCGGGGCTATGATAACCAGTTTCTACTGCGACGCTTTTTGGAACTTAAATGGACACCAAAGCTGATTATGGATGGGACTAAAATCCTATCCATGACAGTGGAGCACTTAAATTTCAGGGACTCTATTAACTACGTCCCTGTAGGGCTCAGGGAAATGTCCAAGGCATTTGATCTTAGCTGCAAAAAAGGCTATTACCCCCATTTTTTCAATACTAACGAACATTTGAATTATGTAGGACCCATTCCTGAACCCAAGTACTATGGGGCGGATTTTATGTCCAAGGAAGAAAGGGGTCGATTTTTGGAATGGTATGACACTGTAAAGGATAATATTTTTGATAATAAGAAAGAACTTTTGGCATACTGTTTAGATGATGTTAATGTTTTACGTATGGCTTGCTGCTCATTTAGAAATTTGTTTTTGAAATTAGTCAAGATGGACCCCTTCAGACAAGCCATTACAATTTCTTCTATATGTAACAAGGTTTTCAGAACATTTTTCCTAAAAGCAGACACAGTAGGCATCATACCCCGAGCAGGGTACCGATTGGGGGACAAGCAGTCAATAGAGGGCTTGAAATGGCTAGCATATATAGGTCGCGAAAAGGAAATTGTTCATGCAGGTAATGGGCGCGAAGTACATTTGGCTGGGGTATCTAACCTAAAAGTCGATGGGTACTGCAGAGACACCAATGAAGTATTTGAGTACCTAGGTTGTTTTTGGCATGGATGTCTCTGTCTTCCTAACAGACACAGACCTATAGGCGCCACACAGGACACATTGCATAGCAGATATGAAGAGACTATGGCCCGACTGAAAAGGATTGAAGATGCAGGGTATAAAGTTGTCTCTACCTGGGGTTGTGAATTTAGGAAATTGCTGCAGGATAATTTGGAACTAGAAAAGGAATTGAACTCACACCCCTTAGTTAGAAATTCACCCATCAACACACGTGATGCTCTGTACGGGGGACGAACTGAGGCCACTAAGATGTGGTATAAAGTAAAGCAGGGCGAAGAAATACATTATGTTGATGTAATTAGTCTTTACCCCTACATCTGTAAGTATGGGAAATTTCCTATCGGCCATCCAAAAGTGTACGTGGGTGATGACTGCCCTGCCGACTACTTGGGAAGGGAGGGAATAATCAAGTGTAAGGTTCTTCCCCCTAGGAAGTTGTACCACCCGGTCCTTCCGTATAGGACCAATTCTAAACTGATGTTCTCTCTGTGTTCTGCATGTGCTGACACAATGCATCAAGCCGATTGTACACACACTGATGAAGAAAGGTGTATAGTCGGTACTTGGGTAGTGGATGAAGTGAAAAAAGCCCTTGAAAAGGGTTATGTTTTGCTCCAAGTTTATGAATTCTGGGAATATGCCGTCACACAGTTGAAAGACAATGAGGGCGGTCTGTTCGCAGGGTACATAAACATGTTTCTGAAACTGAAACAAGAAGCATCCGGCTACCCATCAGAAGTGCAAAGTGAAGCACAAAAATCAGAGTACATTGAGAGCTACCGGCGCTCAGAAGGAATTGATCTAGACAGAGCATCAATTTCGAAAAATGCAGGACAAAGGACTTTGGCAAAATTGAAACTAAATTCAATGTGGGGAAAATGGGCACAAAAGCAAGACAAAACCTTGACTACATTAGTCTCTTCCACGCAAGAGTTGTACGAGCTGATTACAAGTCCGGGTATTGAGGTCACCAACCTCATATTCCCGAACGCTGAAGTGGTATGGGTCTCCTGGAAATACACAGAGGAGAATCTGACCACAGGTAGAAATGTGAATGTGGCTATTGCAGCCTACGTCACCGCTCAAGCTAGGCTAAAGTTGTACAGTTATTTGGAAGAGCTGGGCGAGTCTGTACTGTATTGTGACACTGACTCTGTTATCTACGTGCATCAAGTAGGTCAACAGCCCAAGGTCAAAACAGGGTTTTGTTTGGGGGAGCTCACTAATGAACTAGAGGAATATGGTCCTGGTTCGTACATTGAAGAATTTGTATCTGGTGGCCCCAAGAATTATGCATATTCAGTCCTGACACCGGGTTCTAACATAAGATCGTACAAGTGCAAAGTAAAGGGTATTACCTTAAATTATGAGAATTCTAAGGTAGTAAACTTTACTTCCATTAGGCATATGATTCTGGAAAACAGTGAACCGTTGCATGTCCACAACCCACGGAAAATTAAGAGAAAACATGTAGGAACAGTAGTGTCTGAACCTGAAAGTAAAGAGTACAAGTTGGTGTTTAAGAAGCGCCGTCTTTTGCCCAACTTGTCCTCTGTACCCTACGGTTACATGTAGGTTTTTAGACTCAGCAATATAAATTATTTACTTGTGTTAGTAATTGTATAAATACAGAGTAATTTTGCACTTAACTTTAGTTTAGAGTATGACGCTGAAGCTTCAACATCCATTCACTCTAATAGTAGCCGGTCCAAGTTCATGCGGAAAGTCAACGTTTGTTATTAGACTAATACAGTGCAGAGAGCAGCTTTGCGACACAGTGTACAGTAACATTCTTTGGTGTCACAGTGAAAACAACGCACCACATCACCTAAAAGACGTATCATTTGTTAAAGGTGTTCCTGATTTTGATAATCCTAAACGTGTTCCCACATTAATTGTGTTAGATGATTTGATGGACTCTGCTTATTCTACAAAAGTCAGCGAATTATTTACTAAAGGATCACATCATAGGAATATTAGTTTGGTGTTAATTACACAAAACCTTTTTCATCAAGGCCCTTCTTCACGTGACATTTCCCTCAATAGTAAATATATAGTTGTGTTTAAAAACCCTCGAGACAAGACCCAAATCGTGCACCTTGCTCGACAAGTTTATCCTGAAAATATTTCTAGTTTTCATAAAACGTATTTAGAAGTTTGTAAAGACCCACATTCTTATTTATTTCTTGATTTAACACAATCTATTAATGATCTGCTAAGATTTAGAACAAAGATATTTCCTGACGAAATAACAGAGGTGTATGCACCTCTAGAAAGTAATGAACCGTTTGAAATCGCAATTACATTACCTGCACGTAATTAAGGACGCAAAACCACAAGCTAGACGTGCACTACTGTCTTCTGCAAGTGACGAGTTGATAAAAGTTATTATTGAATGCGCTATAAATACACTTAACGGGAATCATAAATTATCTACAGACGAAAAAACTAAACTTGGTAAATTTAAAACCAAGTTACGTACGCTAGTTAACCCTAAAATTAGCTTCAAGCGTAAACGAAAATTATTAGTTCAAAAAGGTGGGTTTATTGTTCCTTTGCTTACCAGTATTTTATCTAGTGTCATTGGGGCTCTAGTTACTAATAATAATAGTTAAATGGCTTTGAAACGTATGATTTTAATACCTCCAGAACTTTGGGAAAATCGTTTCACATCGTCACCACCACCACCACCGGTTAAAAAGATACTTAAAAGTAACGATCATAGTTTTAATAAATGGACAAAGGTTCGTCTGCATCAAGACCCTTACTTGAAAATAGAAAAGCGAAAACGTGATCCTATCCCTATACCAATAATAGAAACAGGTGGTACCCCTGATAGCAAACCTATATTTAAAACTAAACGTAAACGGATAATAGGTTCAGTGCCTGTATTTAACACTGAAACTGCAGATACAGAATCTGAAACTGATGCTGAAAGTACTTCACCTGTACATACAAAGTACATTCAAGGCGTATTAAAACGTAAAGTATCGCATGACCCTACGTTCGGAGTATACCAGGATAATGATAATAATGGCTCTTTCAAGATTGGCAGTTCAAAGTTTAAATTTAGTAACAAACACGTGTTTGTGGATAGTAAGCGGTACAAAGCAACACGCGGTCTGTGGGAATTACTAACTAAGTCGCGACCCGACAAGAATGCAGTCACTCTCCAAGACAAACATGCATATAAACAGATATTGTTGCAGTCCAATGCGCATAGAGTTAATTTCAGCCCTACCGGTAAGATCAGAGCAAATAAGGGCGTAAAATATACGCGTTTTATTTCGCGACTGTTTAATGATTCACCTAAACAAAATATAGCATGGGAATCCGTAGAGTAAACCCCTTAGGAAAACTTTATTTTGATCCCAAACATCCTGCAGGATTCGGGTCTGTTTCAAAGTTGGTAAAGGCTAGTAAAATTAATAAAAAAGACGTTGAGGAGTGGTTAAGTTCGCAGGATACATATACGCTTCACAAACCGGTGCGAAAACATTTTCCCCGCAACCCATACACTGTCACAAATATTGATGATGTATGGGAAATGGATCTAGCAGACTTAAGCAGTCTGTCTCGATATAACAGTGGACATAAATATCTTCTAACAGTTATTGACGTGTTTTCACGATACGCGTGGAGTTTGCCGCTAAAAGACAAAACAGGGGCTTCTGTTACAACAGCATTGAAAACTTTATTTAAAAATAGACAACCGCTTACATTACAGTCAGATAAAGGAACTGAGTTTGTAAATGCAACAGTTCAAAAGTATCTGAAGAATCAAGGGATAAGTTTTCATACGACACATAATCCAGACATTAAAGCTGCTGTAATTGAAAGATTTAATAGGACATTGAAAAGTAAAATGTATAAGTATTTTACAAAACATAACACATATAGGTACATTAATATTCTACAAAAGCTTTTAGAGGGATACAATAATACTATTCATTCAACTATAGGAATGGCTCCAAGAAATGTCAACCCTTCCAACATTTACGCTGTGTGGCAGAGACTGCGTAGCCGAAGCGCAGATATCCCCCGAGGGCGTGTTAAATTTAGAGTTGGTGACTTTGTACGTATAACAAAAGAAAAGTTAAAATTTGCCAAAGGCTATGAGCAGACGTATTCCACAGAAATATTTAGGGTTGTCAAGGTTATTCGCCGCATTCCTCAACCTGTTTACGAAGTTGAAGACTTACGCAGTCAGCCTATTGAGGGTCAGTTTTACAACTATGAGCTCGTCAAGGTTACATTGTCTCCAGATACAGAATTTCAAATAGATAAAATACTGCGTTCTCGTACAAAGGGCGGTATTAAACAGCATCTTGTCAAGTGGAGAGGGTACCACGAGAAATTCAGCTCTTGGGTAAACGCTTCCGATATTAAAAGAATATAATGGAATCATTTTTCGTGGTGTTACCGTCAGACAGTTCAGAAAGTTATTTTCCTCTCAATACGATAGCTAATTTTAGAACAAAGCTAGCCACCCCTATTCAACTCGAACCCAACAAGTGGGAAGTCGGTTTAGTCGAAATATCGTATCCCAGAGGTTATAAGAAGCAACCCCTGCACAATATCGTACGTTTAGATACGATGGATATCAAGTTTCCAGTAAAGAATTACGAAAATCTGCATGAAATGTTTGTAACACTAAAGCGACATTTCAAATCGCCTGAAGATAAAGAAAATTTTGTTATTAAATTTAACGAGTATCTAAATAAGCATGCACCGTTAGATGGCTACACTACAAACACTCTAGGCGTCTGCTATGGACAAAATTCACTAAAGGTAGGGGAAAATATAATATCTCACTTTCCAGTTCGTGTGTATAACGGTCTTGAAGATTTGGCTGCGACAATTATGGCTCCTGCTAATTGTAGTGCCAACAAAGTATCACTACCCGAAACGGATAATTTAAACTTTGCTGCGCCAGAGCCAATATACGTGTACACCGATATTATTAAACCGAATTTAGTAGGCGATTCTTACGTCAGAATGCTGACTCCTTTACACTTTCCATCTGCTGATGGTTATCATAGGTTCCATTTCCCATTGTACAGACCAGTGGAACAATCATTCATAGAGTCAATAGCCATCCGTCTTGTTACAAAGTCTGGAGAAGATGTTACTTTTGACGATAGTGATATTCCATGCTTAATAACATTACACTTTAAATACAAATCCTCAGCGCAATAATACTCAGTTCATAGGGTACCATGGATCAATATACACGGTATTACATTAATCAAAGCGGTGGTGGTGGTGATATAGGTCCAGTATATAGAGCAAGTTTCAGAGTGCAGAGGGGAAATGGTATTGGGTCATTTTTCCGGGGGCTATTTCGTTTTGTTAAGCCTTTGTTGTATTCAGGAGCTAAGGCTGTAGGTAGGGAAGCATTAAAGACGGGCTCAAATATCTTTACTGATTTACTTAATAAGCAACAGGGGGAACAAGTTGGTGATATTCTTAAATCACGTTTCGGTGAAGCAAAGGACAATCTTGAAGACAAAATTAAGAAAATGACTGGTTCTGGCTTGTGTTTAAAAAGGAAGCGAAAGTCGAAAAAGGTTCATTTACAAAGTAAACGTCCAAAGGTGAAGGATATATTTTCAAAAGCATAATTATGGAGTGTTTGAAATCGGGTCTCGATATCTTTCTGAAGCGTAGCATCCAAACGTCCATCTTAAACAGTCACACCGTTACATACAAGCCTATTGCCCCTGCAGATAATCCTTGTCAGTTAGAATTTCATTGCTCTGGTCATAGTGATTTCTACATCGATTTGAATTCTGTGCGCCTGCTTTTGCGCGTTAAACTTGTAAAAACTGACGGAACAGATTTCACGAGTACTGAGCCAAATGCAGTAGGGTGTGTCAATAACCTGTTACATTCATTGTTTAGTGCACTAAGTGTGTCATTAAACGGAAAGCCAGTAACTATTCATGAGACAAACTATCATTATAAGTCCTATATTGAAAAGTTGTTAAATTATGGAACAGACGCTTCAGGGACACATCTGCTCTCGAGTTTTTGGTTTCTCGATTCACCAGCATCAAATGGTTCGTTGGGGGCAGATAAGGAAAACAAGGGTTACGTCACAAGATTAAATTATCTCAGTGAGAGTCAAACAATTGAACTCTATGGAAGACTTCACGCCGACTTATTCAATTCAGATAAAATGCTACTTAACGGCGTCGATATGAATATTAAATTGACACGTGCGCCTGAGGCCTTTTACCTCTTGGGAAATTCAGACGACGTCAAAGTTCGTATCAAAATTTTAGACGCTACTCTTTTTGTCAATCAAATAGAATTGAAGCCCCCTTTGCTTTTAGCACATGCTAATGTTTTGAGCATGAAACGAAATGCACATTACCCTATCACACATACTCAAATTAAGACTTTTACAGTGGGTGCAGGGGCCCAACAAATCTCTATCGATAATGCATTCCTTGGACCAATTCCTGAAAGGTTACTTGTTGCAATTGTTAAAAATACAGCATTTGTTGGTTCTGCAAGTACAAATCCATTCCAGTTTCAACATTATGATATGACGTATCTTGTTCTATACGTTAACGGGGTTCAGTACCCTTCAGAGTCATTAACTATGGACTGCTCTTCAGCCTTCGGAGTCACAAGGGCTTACGAAACACTTTTCTCCAGTACCGGTATTCATCACGACGACCGTGGTCACATGATTACCATGGAAATGTTCACAAAAGGTTTTTTCATATTGGGTTTTGATCTAACACCTGACAGAGAGGCTGACGAAGAACACGTTAGTCTACCTCGTCAAGGAAACGTGCGTATTGAGGCACGCTTTAAAAAACCTTTACCGGAACCTGTAACATGCATTCTGTATGCTGAATTTCCTGGGTACATTGAAATTGATAATTCTAGAAACGTCACAGTACAATGAATACTATTCAAATCAACAAAGTGTTGACTAAACATGCTAAATATTTTCAAGGAGTATATCCTATTGATCTATTACCATCCACAATTATAAAGCCTTCAATTATTATTATAAATCTTGACAAACATTACATGCCCGGTTCGCATTGGGTAGCTCTCTGCTTTTCTGACTCTGGATACGGAGAATATTTCGATTCTTATGGATTCCCGCCATTCAAACATGAAATAATAGCCTATCTACAACGCCACTCAGTTTCATGGAAGTTTAACCGCCACAGACTACAGGGATTGACTTCGAATGTCTGCGGACATTTCTGCTGTCTATATGCATTCCACAGAGCTGAGGGACACTCAATGACGTCATTTGTGAACATGTTCACACCTGCCCACTACACCTGCAACGATATAAAGGCAGTGCGCATGTTTCGTCGTCATTTCGGCAGTTGTCCTGCTTGCGGTAGCCTGGAGGAAAAGGAGCAGCAGACGTGCAAATCACAGCTATAAATAAAGGTACGTACAGCATTACTTAATCAGTTAGCAATGGCTCTCTTAGTGATAGATTTCACCTACTTTCAAGGGAGGGATGGTGAAATAGTAGTTAAAGAGTTGGCAGCTGCCGATTCTCACAGTGACAGGGTCTCATCATATGTCTTTAAGAGACCATACGCTTGGGAAGAAGTGCCTGCGTTTACGGCAAGACTTAACCAGGACATTAATCACGGGTGTAATTGGAATGATGGTGATATATTGTACTCTGAGTTGGAGACTGTTTTGCATCGAGAGGCATCATTAGCTGTAGCTATATATTGCTATGGACCTAAAAAATCATCATTTATTAGTAATCTTATCGATCGCACAGTAGTCGATATTGCTCAACTAGGATGTGCGCGGACTGCAGACATTACTTTTCCTGGCATAAGCTGTACCTTCCCGTGCCATAAAGGGTTAAACAATGTTTGTGCAATGAGATCAGCGCATTCGATGGCTCAATGGCTGCACTTCCACGTTCTAAGTCTTCAGTATGCAGTATGCCCGATTCAACCTGGTTGTCATTAATGTTTTTCCAGATGTGGTCGTTACTTGAACGTGTATATTTCCTGAACAAGCAGAGGACCAAGTACGTCTCACTCTTTCTGGATGAAAACCTGACGCCTCAAGTGAAGATTACAAGTTCTTCGCGTAATGTGGTGTTAAATCAAATCCAGTGGTTTATTTTGGTGACATTCAAGGATGCTATTGCCAAAAATGAAGTGCATGAACTTGGTGATACACGTCATACCCTATCTATGTACTGTGGACGGTATATACGCATAATGTCTGAGGACATTCAAGTGTTTTTGAGTAAATCTGAGTGGTCATATCTCATGGAGTTGGCTGGTTCTTGTATAGACCGGCAAATACACAAACTTTATCAACTGCACGACGAAATGATTGAATGGCGAAATTCATGTCTGGAGGCTAAAAACTTCTGTACACCACCACAGACAAATGCTATCGACTTTGAAACATTGTACGACGAAATAATGTATAAAACATTCCATTAATAAAATGTAAAAGACACCATTGTGTCCATATGAAAAAAAAAAAAAAAAAGAAAAAAAAAAAATTGTGTTCTTCATTTCAGTTTAATAAAAACCTATTCCTATCCTTTAAAAGAAAGAGGTAATTGAGGTAGGCAGTATTCGAACCTAGGATCTTGTGATCATAAGTCCTACACCTTACCACTCAACCACCCCTTTCAATTACATATAGCTATTATAACCTATACTCAAACCACTTATATGTATAGCATCAAGCAGTTATCTATTTTAAATTTACCGCGCTTTCGCAATATTATTAAAATTTAAACTTAGCGCGCTTTCGTAATATTATTAAAATTTAAACTTAGCGCCCATCCGCCATATTGTAAAATTAAAATTACCGCGCAACTACCAACATTTAAAATTCAAACTTAGCGCGCTTTCGTAATATTATTAAAATTTAAACTTAGCGCGTATAGCTTAGGTTAATGTTACGGCGCCAGACTGTCTGGGAAGTTATAGCACACTGTAAGTACAAGGTTAGGTTTATGTTCAGGCGCCATACTGTCTGGGGTTTATGTTCAGGCGCCGTACTGTCTGGGACGTTTGTTTATGTATAGGCGTATAATTACGTAATTTATAGGTTAATTCATCAATAATTAGATCAATTCATCAATAATTAGATCAATTAAACATTAATTACATCAATTAATAATTAATTACATCAATTAAAACATTAATTAGGTCAATTTGCATACATTGTGACGTCACTTCCGGTAAAGGTCATTGACCTTGTCACGTGACTTTGTTTACATCCGCCATCTTGTGACGTCACTTCCGGTGCCAAACCTACACCTATACTACTATGGAACGTAAAGTGACATGAAGGACAAAAAAGGATTTAAACAGTACAGAAATGGATCAAAGGGGAAAAACCCCGGACAGGCAAAAAAAAATCCCACCGGGGGTATGGATGTTTGTGTTGTGTTTGTTGTAAAGACGGTAATATGGAACGTAAAGTGACATGAAGGACGAAAGGATTTAAACAGTACAAAAATGGATCAAAGGGGAAAAACCCCGGACAGGCAAAAAAAAAAAAAAAAAAAATCCCACCGGGGGTATGGATGTTTGTGTTGTGTTTGTCGTAAGGACGGTAATATGGAACGTAAAGTGACATGAAGGACGAAAGGATTTGAACAGTACAAAAATGGATCAAAGGGAAAAAACCCCGGACAGGCAAAAAAAAATCCCACCGGGGGTATGGATGTTTGTGTTGTGTTTGTTGTAAGGACGGTAGCATGGAACGTAAAGTGACATGAAGGACGAAAGGATTTAAACAGTACAAAAATGGATCAAAGGGGAAAAAACCCCGGACAGGCAAAAAACAAAAAAGTACTTGGAGGGGTGACCGCCCGGTTAGCGACTCGCCGCCAGCCTTCTGGAAGCAGGTGACATTTTGTGCAGAGCTGCGGTGCATTTGTAAAGTTTGATAACACATGTACATGTACACTGTCACATGATTACTTTTTTACAAAACAGACAATGTACGTATAACGTAACATCAAGGCGCGTTCGCGTAACCATTGTTGCCGTGGAAACGCAGTAAGTATTACATATGCTGAGTCTCTGTCTGTAGCCCTTAGTTATCCAGCATGCAAAGCGCATGCGCTGTATTATATTGTCATCTGTGACCTATCTGGCTCTTTGAGAGAATACTTTTACTGCCTGAAATATGCTACATGTTTCGACTTTATTTAAAGCCATCATCAGACGCGGGTATCAAAATATACAAAGGAAGAAAGAGTTAATAATTCTTATTAAGTAATATTTGTACTTAAAATTAGTTAATTAATTTATTTATTCATTTTACTCAAACACAAGACGCCGTACCTTAATATACTGTACTGTACAAACGTTAAACTTGTTGGTATATACATGTGTAGTTACCATTACGCTTCAAGTGGTTTTATTTATTGAAGGGCCCCGCAGCAGATGCTAGACTCACCGCAGCCTTGAATGCTTATTGAGCAACCCTGTGATGAAGATGATGAGGTTTTTTTCTGCTTTAACATTTTAATTGAGCACCGGTGGAATGAAACTGACAGGGGAAAACCGAAGTACTCGAAGAAAAACCTGTCCCAATGCCACTTTGTCCACCACAAATTCCACACGGACCGAAACGGGATCGAATCCCGGAATCCTGTCCTCCGCTGTGAGAGGCCGGCGACTAACCACCTGAGCCATGACACGGCCTTTCAAGTGGTTTACGCATGCGCAGAAATAAGCAAAGACACAGTGACATATCTGAACTTACACACTGTCGTTCTGGAATATGAGCTGCCTGTCTGGCTTTACCGTCTGACGGCAGAAGTGACGAAGAGTGTGTGCTTTAGAACGGGATTTCCGTCAGAACTATACGACAGAAATAGGAAGCCGAGAGCAAGTTGAGAAGTTACATACAAAGGGGTAGATTGTCAAGACAAAAGAGAGAACCAGATGGGGTGGAATAATGAAGGAGGGTGTCCCACAGTAATTGGAATTGCCTTTTACCTCTCTCCCCAGTGTGGGTTTGTGTGTATATGTTCGCTTTCAACTTGAAACAAGAGACAGGAACTATGGATAGAGCGGTGCCATTCTTTTTAAGTGGGCAGGTAAATAAAGGGAAGGGACGCAGCTCTTTCTGTTCGATTCTCTTCTTCACCGCACGATGAGATGTTGATTGACAGGGTACACCAACTCACAGTTCAAAAGCCAAATGTGACCCACAGAAAAAAAAAATTGACTTCATATGTAATTAAGGCCAATATTGCGAAATTTGACGGCAGTGGGCCGGTCCCTCACTGCCGTCAAATGCACAAAGACCTCGTAACCTCGGAAAGAGGAGGCCCAAGCCCATATAGGGCTGTCGAGCCATGGTTATTATTTATTATTATTATTATTATATTGCGAAATTTGAGGCGCCCACAGCTGTTTTGTTGGAAATAAATTCTGGGATGTGATGCCTTGTCGATTGGTAAACACTTACCGAGACGTTTCGGACGAACTGATTAGGGCATTTTATAGATTCGGTTTAATGCAAATGCACAGTCACCGAAATAAGTATTAATAATGTGATGCCCGCTATTTTGGGATTTTACGCAGCGTAAAGTGGTAGTTTCTTACCGACGTTTCGGGACAACCTATCGGTCCTGTCTTACAAGGGTCAAGCAGTCCAAGAAGAATAATGTCACATTTACGGTACGGGTGTAGTTGTGTATACAGAAAGTCCCCGACTTACGTCAGTGGATCATTCCGCAACCCTATGCGTAAGTAGATTTTTACGTAACTCGGAGCCATATTTTATTATACACCTTATACACAATAATAATAATTGATATAATAATTTTAATAACAATCAATAAAAACATAATAATAATTAATAATCGATAATAGAGTCACTGTCGTATGCAATTGAGGCAGAGGCAGGGGTGGGTGTGGTGGTGGTTGTAGTGGTTGTAGTGGTTGTAGTGGTTGTAGTGGTTGTAGTGGTAGTAGTGGTTGTAGTAGTTGTAGTGGTTGTAGTGGTTGTAGTGGTTGTAGTAGTTGTAGTGGTAGTAGTGGTTGTAGTAGTTGTAGTGGTTGTAGTGGTGGTAGTGGCACAAGAAGATTCTTACGTAAGTCCGGATCTACGTACGTCGGAGCTACGTAAGTCGGGGTCCGTCTGTATACTTAATGAATGATCACGCCCAAAAGGCACACGTGACAGTCGATGGAAGGGGCCGTACGTCATCAGTCTGGTAAATGTTGACAATAATTTATATGAAACTGTAGCTGGTACTAATAAAGCAATTCCATTACAGGCTTTGACAGGCCCTTAGGGTTCCAAGAGGTTGAGGCTCCCAGATTTCTTGACAATCGGCACATGAAGGTGGTAAGGTTGTCAGCCATACGTACCGGCCGCTTTTACCTCCCAGGAAAGATTCCTGGTACTCATTTTTGTTAGAGGCTGAGTCGACCCCAGGGCCATAGTGCGGCCGGAAGGATTATGTCAATGAAAAATTCCAATGACACCATCAGGAATCGAACCCGCGAAGTTCCGGCTTGTAGCGTAGTGCCTCAACCAACTGCGCCGCCGCGTGCCCCGCTAGTACTAATACTAAATAGAACATGCTGTCCGATTTTGAAGAACTTAAAAGTATTCTGGCTATGATGTTAGCTATAAGAGACTAGAAAATTTCTGAGAATTTAAGGACCCACGAAGGGAAGTGGCGAATGGAGATCCACAACTGACACTGAGCTTACAGATCTAGAGACATTGTCCAGGAGTCACAACCACGCAACAGGACAATAACAACAGCAGGATACGGACGTCAGCATCTATACTAAACCAACTTCCAGCAATTTCAACAATTTTTAATAATATAATTTTAATAATTTTTACGACATATTGCTCTATTTTTAGAATTTATAGTGCTATACTCTATACTTCAAACGCAAGATAAACACTATATACTATATAAACACTATATACTATATAAACACTATATACTATATAAACACTATATACTATATAAACACTATTACTATATAAACACTATATACTATATAAACACTATATACTATATAAACACTATATACTATATAAACACTATATACTATATAACACTATATACTATATAAACACTATATACTATATAAACACTATATACTATATAAACACTATATACTATATAAACACTATATACACCAAGACATTTCAAGAAAACAACTTGAAGAAACTTTTTATACCGGTGATTGTCAATGTAAAAAAAATAGCCTCAAACAGTGTAACGGTTCTGTGATAATACCAAATGGACCAGTGAACAGTGTCGTGATCTTATCAATGTACCCCTGATGATGGCCGAGTCACGGTCGAAACATATGTAGGGTGAATTGAACAGAAATACGGAAACTAAAGACCACGCCTTAGACCACGCGGCCACTGGGATCGACAATGTAAGCTATTAGATATAAAGATTTGTTCACCCCTGGTATACAAGAGATGTAGGAAGAGGGGGAAAAAATAACGAAGAGGGAAGTAAGTTTTACGCACCCTCTTTCATTACCTTTGCAACTCGATTAGCGTCAACATAAAAGCCCTAATCAATATAAATGGAATTGAAGAAAATTAGAAAGGACGGATGAATGGGACTTTACTAATGTAGGCGAAAGCAGGGCATTAGTAACAACAAGACCAAGGTTATAATCCTTGTTCAGCTATACTTGCTCAGATATTAGTGATACCTTCAAGTAGTGAGGAAATATTTAGGGTTTATGTAATTGAAGGCTTCCGTCGTGGCCGTAATGTTGTTTAAAATCTTCTGGATTGTTACCCGGCGTCATTTTTTGGTGTATGACCAACGTTTCGGGAACACTTGTTTGTCCCATCTTCAGGGTCATAGGTAAAAAGGATGCCAGGAGGTAAGGAACATGTGTTTATATAGGAGTAGAGTCCAATGGATAGTATTGAATGCTCGTCCATCCAATACTACCCATTGGACCCTACTCCTATATAAACACATGTTCCTTACCTCCTGCCATCCTTTTTACCTAAGACCCTGAAGATGGGACAAACAAGTGTTCCCGAAACGTTGGTTATACACCAAAAATTGACGCCGGGCTACAACCCAAAAACGTTTAAGCATCTTTAGGGTTACTACATTCTTTAAACCAATTTCTCTCACACATACAATTTATATGTACCGTTCTCCAGTATGAAGTACAGCTGTACCTACTACTCGAATTTCGACGAAATACCAAGTTTAAAGTCCTCAGCTACAGCTATCTGCCATAAGGCCCTTATATAAAATAATGCATTGTATCAAGCCCGCACACACACTTGCACCGCTGGGAATTGCTTTCCACCTGTGCAAATGTTGTGGACATGACAAACCTGTGTAAAATAATTGATATAAAATTATACACAAGATCATACTCCTGGAATTTTTTGAGATACATCATGAATTTTATATAGATTTAATCTTATAAAATTTAAACATAATTATATTCATTACCAACTAAGTTAGAAGGAAGGATAGAAATGACGGGAAGACGAGGGAGAAGACGTAAGCAGCTACTGGATGACCTCAAGGAAAAGAGAAGATACTGTAAATTGAAAGAGGAAGCACTAGATCGCACTATGTGGAGAACTCGCTTTGGAAGAGGCTATGGACCTGTCGTAAGACAGACTGCAGAATGAATAATTGCACTAGTTACCATATATAATACTATTACTCCAACATGTTTCGGCTATTAATATTGGCCATCTTGAGGAAGTACCATTACTCAAAGAAAGTATATGGTGTTAAAGCATACCGTCGTCTACTGTAAATGGCAAATGACAAAATCAGAATATCAATACATGTTATCAACGAATACAATACGTTACAATTACACAGAAATTTATATTAGTTCGTATTTGTATTGTTAGCATCCACAGATCTAGAAGTGATAACGTGCTTTTCAAGTCTAATTGAATAATGTATCCTGTATGTCATTACAGATGTATATTACATGTTAAGCAAACACTCTGTAGTGACCTTGTATCGACGATGGTACGCTTTAATACCATATACTTCCTCTATGTAATGGTATGCCCTGAAGATGGCTGATATCTACAGCCGAAACATGTTAATTATGCATGTAGTAAAGCTATCCCTATACAGAACTGGACAGGCCCTTAGGTTTCCAGGAGGTTGAGGCTCCCAGATTTCCAGACATTCGGCACATGAAGGTGGTAAGGTTGTCAGCCCTACGCACCGGCCGCCTTTACCCCCCCCTCCCCCCAGGAAGTATCCAGGTATTCATTTCTGTTAGAGGCTGAGTCGACCCCAGGGCCATACTGCGGCCGGAGGGATTATGTCGATGAAAAATTCCAATGACTCCATCAGGAATCGAACCCGCGACCTTGCGACTTGTAGCGCAATGCCTCAACCAACTGTATGTAAAGATTCAGTCCGTACCGCGCAGTAAACACACTCCGTCTCGGTTATAAAAACCAATCAGTTAATACTATACAGTGAAATAATGGCTGTTTGTTCTGAGATCCACACAAAACACATAAATACAGTCCGTACCGCGCAGTAAACACACTCCGTCTCAGTTATACAAACCAGTCAGTTAATGCTGTACAGTGAAATAATCGCTGTTTGTTCTGAGATCCACACAAAACACATAAATACAGTCCGTACCGCGCAGTAAACACACTCCGTCTCAGTTATACAAACCAGTCAGTTAATGCTGTACAGTGAAATAATCGCTGTTTGTTCTGAGATCCACACAAAACACATAAATACAGTCCGTACCGCGCAGTAAACACACTCCGTCTCAGTTATACAAACCAGTCAGTTAATGCTGTACAGTGAAATAATCGCTGATTGTTCTGAGATCCACACAAAACACATAAATACAGTCCGTACCGCGCAGTAAACACACTCCGTCTCAGTTATACAAACCAGTCAGTTAATGCTGTACAGTGAAATAATCGCTGCTTGTTCTGAGATCCACACAAAACACATAAATACAGTCCGTACCGCGCAGTAAACACACTCCGTCTCAGTTATACAAACCAGTCAGTTAATGTTGTACAGTGAAATAATCGCTGTTTGTTCTGAGATCCACACAAAACACATAAATACAGTCCGTACCGCGCAGTAAACACACTCCGTCTCAGTTATACAAACCAGTCAGTTAATGCTGTACAGTGAAATAATCGCTGTTTGTTCTGAGATCCACACAAAACACATAAATACAGTCCGTACCGCGCAGTAAACACACTCCGTCTCAGTTATACAAACCAGTCAGTTAATGCTGTACAGTGAAATAATCGCTGTTTGTTCTGAGATCCACACAAAACACATAAATACAGTCCGTACCGCGCAGTAAACACACTCCTTCTCAGTTATACAAACCAGTCAGTTAATGCTGTACAGTGAAATAATCGCTGTTTGTTCTGAGATCCACACAAAACACATAAATACAGTCCGTACCGCGCAGTAAACACACTCCGTCTCAGTTATACAAACCAGTCAGTTAATGTTGTACAGTGAAATAATCGCTGTTTGTTCTGAGATCCACACAAAACACATAAATACAGTCCGTACCGCGCAGTAAACACACTCCGTCTCAGTTATACAAACCAGTCAGTTAATGTTGTACAGTGAAATAATCGCTGTTTGTTCTGAGATCCACACAAAACACATAAATACACTGTGTGGGCAGAACGTAGAATTTGTGAATGTTAAACCTGGTGGTACATATAGTTACCACTGGACTTTAAATGGGTTAGGCTACTACCATCAGTGCTCACGAACACTCAAGTCCATTATAAAAACCAACAGGTTAATGTTGTTTAAGGAATGAATGGATACTATTCTTAAAATCATATGAAACACATAAATAGTGTGTGTGGTAAAATGCAGGTGGCACACATAGTTACCACTGGGCTGTAAACGTCTAATTACGACAGTAGGTATATTAGAATAGCTTTCTCCACGCAGTTCAGTACAACTTAGCCAACGCTAAGAAAACACACAAATACTTGTCTAGTGAGTATGGAAGCCAGAGAGATCAGTAAAAAGGATAAAGTTGTTCTGTACATGCCATGAAGGCGTAGAGGGGGAGTACAGGTATATCTCCACTCAGTCTGGACCTCAGCGATTGATGGATGGATGAGAATGGTTAGTGTCACATTCCGGCCACTTTACCCCCGGGAAAGAGACTCGGTACCCATTGAATTGGAGGCTGGGTGGACCTCAGAGCAGGTGTGGACGAGTTTGGAGATGAGAAAATCTCCTATCCCGGAATTATGGTCCATAGCTAGATGTGTGATAGATATATTTACGTAGATGGGGGGCTAAATCAGCGGTATTCAACCTTTTTAGTTCGCGTACCCCCACATATAATTTCTCTACAACTTTGTACCCCCAAAGTTGTTGGTGCATAATTCAAGTTATACATAGTCTATAATCTACATCTAAAATAAGTTAAATAAATTACATCCAAAACAATGTATTAAATCATAAGTTTTAAAAGAGAAAAAGGAGAGTCAAGCTATTAAATAACAAATATATTATTGCCTATCATATAAAAATTAATAAAGGAACAAAGGTATTTTGTCAAAGCAAAATTATATGCACTGTGTGGAATAAAATGAAACTAGCCGCCCAGATAAGAATCGCATAAAGGAGAGAGAGAGAAAAAAATGGCGCTCCCAAATCGCATGTCCTTACGTCCGGGTCGCTTGTGGCTAACCCTAAATCTGGCCCTGATTATTCAGTATTTATCATAAAATAAAAATATTTATTTTTTTTTAATTTTACGTACCCCCTAAGATGTCTTCGCGTACCCCCGGGGGTACGCGTAACCCAGGTTGTATAACACTGATCTATATGATAAAGCACATTCGAAACACGTCGTATAAACTTTAAAGAAATATAAATCACAACAGACTTGTGCGTGGTTGCATAGCATGTCTTCAGCTTCATAAAAAGACAATATTGAATCACCCGGTATATGCCTGTCTGTAGTCCGAGCAGTCCATAAAAGGTTTTTGCAGCAAAAATATTAACTGAAAATGTCACGGCTTTCGTTGGCATTCATTACACCGAATTTTCACCACACATTCATAATACTCTCCATTCCACACAATCCGATTTCAGAAAAGTTGTTACATAATTTGCAAGCCAATCATTCTGACGTCAAAACGTCGAATAAATTCTAATTACGTTTTCCATCGCAGTTATTAATTCATATTAAAGTCACAAATTCTCATATGATTTTGTTTCATCAACTCAGGAATTTACGGCTAGTCAAAAACAAATTTATGTACTGTTTGTATGTCTATAGTTGTTACATTGTTAACGAAATATATATACGCGCTCGATAAATATGTAATGACATGTACAATATCGACATGAATTTATATGTAATGACATGTAAATTATCGATATGAATTTATATGTAATGACATGTACAATATCGATATGAATTTATAGGTAATGACATGTTCAATATCGATTTGAATTTATATGTAATGACATGTACAATATCGATATGAATTTATATGTAATGACATGTACAATATCGATACGAATTTATATGTAATGACATGTACAATATCGATATGAATTTATATGTAATGACATGTATAATATCGATATGAATTTACGTATAAAATTCATGGAATGAAAAAGCAACGTTCTTTAACGAAAAAAGGATATTTTTAATGACGTTTATACAGAAATGGCGAAAGCTCAGCCGGTATAGTGACTAAGCTACGGGCTGGAGGTCTGAGGAATCGGGTTAAATTTCGGGGGGGGGGGGGGGGTTATATTTATCTCTTCTCCAAAACGTCCAGACCGGCTCTGGGACCCACCCAACCTTCTATTCAGTGGGTACCGGGGTTCTTTCCCAGGGGATAAAGCGGCGCAGGCATTAGGCTGATCACTTAATTACATCTAATTTCGATGTTAGGAATGAGTGGAGTTATCCCCCCATATGCTTTCATGAGATACACTGGGACAAATTTGTCTTTATTTGTAAGTTTATACACGGAATTTTTATTACACACCCATAATGCCTGCTTTACTTTTCTCTATATATTTCTTGTCCTCAATGTCCCTTAGGTTATAACATTGGCCAACAGCCGGCTACACGAGAAGCTTCCACAATATTCACGCGCCACTCCACGGCCTCCTTCGTCCTTCGTTTGTTTATTGTTAGAGTAAACCAAGCGTTAATTTCATCCATTTTTGTGTTGCCACCTGGTCGAGCTAACTTATAGTACATGTTCAAAGCTCAACTGTTTCTTCAGCCTCAGCTCGTACCACCCACAGGGCACATTGTCTTTATATTACACGCTCGATGCTCAACTAGGGCCTCGCCTTTAGCGCGTACCTCAAAGAGAACCAAGGTTTGACTCACTCACTCACATAATTAAAATACGTGTCGCGAGATTAGTCCTTCTATTTTATTTTTCATTATAACCTATCAGTTCAGTGCAGATTCTGTCTAATTTAAATTTTTCATACATCATCTCATTTGTCTGCACCCTCGATGTGTTTGTACAGGATGATATTCAAATACCAGTAGACCTTAACATCCAAATAGGGATCTCTTGGTGTGTAAACCATAGATTGTTCCTGCTGAACACAAACTGTGGATACAGGTAAAGGTAAAGTTCTCCCTAGAATAAGCCACGAAGGCCCAGAGGAGTAGAGGTATAGCTCTACTCTTTCTTTAACCTCGGCACTAGATGGGGGTGGGTGGTCAACTCCACTCCCCGGCCGCTTTACCCCCGGGAAAGATACCCGGTACCCATTGTACAGGAGGCTGGGTGGGCCCCAGGGCCGGTCTGGACGAGTGCGGAAAATCTCGCCCCCACCAGGATTCGATCCCCGGACCAAATATTTCGGTTGGCAACACTGGATATAAATGAAAACCCGAAAATCCGCGTTGGCATGGAACTGCTACGCCAGTATCTCTTTCTCTCTCTCTCCTTCCCGCTCTGGGAATGGGGAATTACCTTTGTACAGTATCTCGTGCTGGTTGCCATAGATACATCTCTACATAGATACATCTCTACATAGATACATCTCTACATAGATACATCTCTACATAGACACGTCTCTACACAAGTTTAAGAGCATCATAGGTATCTTGGTAGTCTAAAGTACATCTAGCTGTCATTACATCATACGAAATAAAGCAATTTTGGCGCACGAAATGTTAAAATAAGCATGAGCAGTAGAAATAAAATTGCAACCCCCGTTTCTGGATTTTTGTTATAATTACGAAAACAACATAACCAAATCAGTTAAGTTTATTAGCATAACAAAACACAGCGTGTTATTCACATCTGGTAGCTTCAAATATTCGTCCTTCTCACACACAACAGCCTAATAAACAGATCTGTGTGTCAGTCAACAAACAATCCAAATAAGTTAACAAAGATACAAAGGACAAGACAAGGTGATATTGCAAAGTAACCAAGAGCACAGCATCACACTACTGTTGGATCAAGACGTATTTAATTCGCATAGAAATTTGAAGCACCTCCCTGCAATCGTTATTTAGGGGGTTGCCATGGTTTCAGAAACGAACTGTGTTTATTGTATTGTAAAAAAAAAAAAACTATTCTGCTGTGCGAACTTGCAAGTAACAACACACATGGAAATATCTACGCTACTGAGCCCGAAAAATGACAATTTCATTTCTGTCAACTTCTCCGTCGATTTTCTATGTATTCCAGAGGCAGGATTATGTGTCAATTGTACATTTATTGTCTGACCCATTCTACTGTCCTTTAAGGGAGAATATACAATAATACAGGGTATTCCTTTCATCATATCTGTCAACACGACAGCTTTAAAATTATATAAGGTTCACCTTTCCTTATAAATAATGATAAAGAGTCCTGTGAGATGACAAACCATTTACTGCAGCTATTTATTAGCAGGAAACAAGACAGGCAATATACGTATAACGTAACATTGAGGCGCGTTCACGTAACCATTGTTGCCGTGGAAAAGAAATAAGTATTACATATTGTGAGTGTGTGGGTTAGGGTTCCAGTGTTCTGAGATGTGATGCTGCGTCGTTGTGTAAGCGGTTTCCGACGTTTCGAAGAAATGTGTCGTCCTCATCTTCCGACGTGCAAGGTCCATTTCGTCACTGATTGTGTGCTCTTAAGATGACGGGCGACACGTTCTTTCGAAACGTCAGGAACCACTTACCCAGTGACACACCGCCGTAAAAACCGTCAAATCCGTAAGACACAACCTGCTGCGTCAAACCCTGCAAGGAAGCTCACGCACACGCACGCAAGGTGTGTAACTAAACAACAAAGGTCTAATTGATTATTTGTACCAACAAATGCACTAAGACAGTTTTTTCGCTGTTTTCATTATTATAAGGATGCCCCAATACGCATTTCGGCAATTATTCTGCCATCATCAGGGGGTATTTTAAGTGAGTTTTTACATAGACCAATTCTTTGGTTACGTCATAACAGTGAGTCAGTATTTCTTACCACATCGTATAAAATTTTGTAAAATTTGTGGTACTGTTAAGCTGCTAAAAGTTATTAGATTTTAATAATTACAATAAAATCAAGTAGTATATTATACTATCCTCTATAGTATAATTATTAATTAATGGCAGCGTGGTCCTATTTCCAGCATGTGTTCCAGTTATCTGTGTGTTATGTTGTTGGCAGAACCTCCTTCCCTCCTGTCTGTGTGGTGAATGGTCAATGATTTTATTGTAATTATTAAAACTTAATAACTTTTAGCAGCTTAACAATACCACTAATTTTACAAAATTTTATACGATGTGGTAACAAATACTGACTCACTGTTATGACGTAACCAAAGAATTGGTCTATGTAAAAAAACTCACTTAAAATACCCCCTGATGATGGCAGAATAACCGCCGAAATGCGTATTGGGGCATCCTTATAATAATAAAAACAGTGAAAAAACTGTCTTAGTGCTTTTGTTGGTACAAATAATTCAGTTATAAAAAGATGCACGGTGAATATAAAGTGAAGTTTAACAAAGGTCTACCTAACGAGAGTAGAACTCTGCAACAAACCATGTGCGATAACACGTCGGATCTGACGGGCTGGGGTTGTGGGTAGGACAGTTCATGGACCTTGATGCTCATCACAGGACAAAGTCCAATATTTACAATCCATCAGTCCTGTAGTCAAAGTTTTCGCCTCGCTTGCTTTGTACAATAGGCGACACTGGTCAGCGTTTGAACTCTCAGAGGTCGTTTACAGCGTCTTTGAAGTCAAGAGGTGCAAGCCTTGAAGGGCACGGGGAAAATGAGTGGCAAGCTTCACTCTCCGGCCTCTTTATCCCTGAAAAAGAACACAGGTACCCTGAATAGGAGGCTAGATGGGCCCAGAGCCGGTCTTATCCCTGACAGGAATCGAACCACGAGTCATTGGTTGGCCAGTCCGTTGCCTAGTACCTATACCGACTGAGTTATCCCGCTCTCATGCAAGTTTGATACAGGGTGTTTGCCATGCAAAATAAACACTTAACGAGTTTACGCACGAGATGGGCGAAAAAACGCATGCAGGTGTTCATGCAAAATGTCTGTTACTCTTGTCCGATATTGAAAATTCTGAGAGTTTAGAGTGAAAATTCAAAACACGGATTTTCATGAAAATTTTTTCTCGTGTTGTTTTGTGCATACAGACGAAAGAACGGAATGAAGGACGAAGAAAATTTTATAGGTGTTCTATGGGATGCAATTGTGCCTCATAGTCACAAGAAAATAATAATTATTATTTTCAGCAATCAATCAGCAACACAGCGGAAAGGATACAAACTTCGAAGTTTCCAGTTAAGTATGGAGAATTAATGAAGAATCGTTTCCCGGGAAATGTAACAAATATCTTCAAATGAACTCCCTGTATAAAATACGTGCCTGTTCTTGCAGTATACACTGAACAACTGTTCTTGTTAGTCATTCCTGAGTTTTTATCTTGTATTTGCTTCCCTAACTCCCGATATCCACTACACTACAACGCAGGGTGTTACTGAAGTTTATACAGGGTGTGCGGAAAGTCACTGTGCACCCGTCGGGCGTAGGGCATAGGTTAGAGTGGAAGCCACAGTGAGTAAATGGTACCAAAGGCGTTTGTCCTGGAGATGAAGCAGATGGAGCGGCAGCACATGGCATACTACCTGGACATACATGGCGTTCCCACTTCCGTCAAAGAGCAGAACCCTTTTCGCACATGTGCACAGGGACTTTTCACTCACGCTGTATGTGGATAAAAATTATCAGCGAAATGCAGAAACGCTAATGTTAGTTACAAGTCAATTAGG
Organism: Reticulitermes speratus; assembly: GCA_021186555.1. Lineage (NCBI taxonomy): Eukaryota > Metazoa > Arthropoda > Insecta > Blattodea > Rhinotermitidae > Reticulitermes > Reticulitermes speratus. The sequence goes on from JAJKFL010000010.1 coordinate 20,593,768, forward strand.
CCTAATCTTCGATCTTTAAGCAAAATCTCGATTCGAAATTTGATAAGTATTTTAAGAATTTCCCTTTTCGTAACTGAATTTATCTTCCTACATCAGAAGCAGGTAAAATACAGCCCGAAAAGATGTCAGTCCCTCCCGGGGCGAAATTCGTAAGTAACAAATGAGAGGGTTCCTTGCGAGATTTAAGGCTGACGTAGTGGTTTTGTTGAAGTCAGGTCTTCTGGGAAATGTTACGCTGTGTAGACTGTAAAAGTTACCGACTTTTCGAAAGTTCGTATTGCCTTCATCTTCAGGGTGAAGTATTCCGTGTTTTAGAAGGCCATGCAATAGCTGTTTACTTCTTCTTCCCCGTCTGCTTGTCACTTCTATCCTTCCCTCTAACTTTCCTTCAATCACGTGTTTCAGAAGGCAGTTTCTACGCAAGATGTGACCAATCCAGTTAGCCTTTCTTCTTTTTATTGTATGTACAATATTCCTCTCCTCCTTCACTCTGTGTAATACTTCTTCATTTCTCACACGATCGGTCCAACTGATCTTCTCCATCGCATTTACCATTACTGGTAAGAATTGTTACCACTTTTCATATTATAATCACACCACTGATTTAGGCATCCGGGATGCATCAGTTGATACAGTAACTAGCCTACAGACTGGAAAATCGAGGAATAGTGGTTCGATATCTCCAAAACGTCCAAAGAGGCATGGGGGCCCACCCAACCTCCTATTCAGTAAAAAAAAAAAACGAATTTCTTTCCCTAGGAGTAAATCGGCCGGGGCGTGAAGTTGGTCACTCACTGCCATATAGTACCGAGGTTAAGAATATATGGAGTTATACCTCCACTCCTCCGTATAACTTAATGGATTGCAGTGGGGCAACCTTGACCTTTTACCTTGTACACTAACACTGTAATAATATTTATCACTCGATAGCATTTTTTTCAAGTACAAAATGACACGAGACCATATCTGAAAATACACCACTCGCAGTTGGCAGCATTGCGGGTATTTCAGTGAATTTCGTAGACGTCACAGTCACTTGCACAACAAGCAGGAAAACTTCGCCCGTATTCAAAACTGCTCACGATGCTTCTGTGTGGACGTTAAGAGCGAGCACTCAACTACAAAGCAGCCGCATATAACCTACGAGTATAATGTCAGAATTTCTGGGCCTTTTCAGATTTATTTAAGGAAAGGAAATCAATAAGCCTTAAAGCATACTTACGAATGCGCTAAACTGAAGCAGAATCACATATGCAGGTCATGTACATCAAAGAGGAAGGAAAAGAAACAAACACAACATCAGTGTCCGAAAGCCTATACGGAAAGACCATGGATGGGAGAATAATAGTAAAGTGGATCTAAAGGAAATAGACTATGGGGAGGAAGAAGTGCGTTCCTCAAGAGTGGCAACTTCTGGTGAAGACGGCAATAAAAATCTTAAGTTATATAAAAGGTGGATTATTTCTAGGTTAGCTGAGCAACTATGAACTTTAGAATTGTGTCTAGTGTAGTTAATTAGTTAATTAAATGGACTATAACAAACCACGGCCGATTCCAGAGACAGTGCGGTCTAAGGCGTGGGTCTGCGGCCGCTCGCTTTCTGGGATTATGGGTTTGAATCCCACCAGGGACATGGATGTCTGTGTCTTGTGAGTGTTGTATGTTGTCAGGTAGAGGTCTCTGCGACGGGCTGATCACTCGTCCAGAGGAGTCCTACCGAGTGTGGTGTGTCTGAGTGTGATCGTGAAGCCTCGATAATGAGGATGTCCTGGCCCAATAGGGGCTGTTGCGACATTGGAAATAAAATTACAAACCACAGCAGAGTTTATCAAGTGAAATACAGCAACACAGCACAGTGTTTAGCAGAACACTGCGTATGGCGGAATGATAAACACGTCCTGTGTTTTGACTCGCCCTGTACCAACTCTCTTGTTTTATAGCTCCCAGGTTTATCACATTGGGACGGTACCAAGACAAGCGGGCGTCGTAATGAACTCCTTAATTGCAGGCCACCCCCGTTACTCCTCCCTTCCATCGTCAAATAATATTGTACATACTCACTGCAATGCTCTCTCAGTTTTCTGAAGACAGAATTTCAACAGTAACTCTGACGCCTGCTAACTCAGTGACGTCAATTAATCGTCACTGATTTCCGTGTAATACTTATTCTTATTCTTATTCTTAATCCAGTCATCTTCATTCTTAAGACACATTTTTTTCCATGGCGTAACAGCCTAGTGGGCCACGGCCTCCTCATTATCGAGGCTTCACGATCACACACTTCAGACACACCACGCTCGGTAGGACTCCTCTGGACGAGTGATCAGCCCGTCGCAGAGACCTCTACCCGACAACACACAACAATCACAAGAGACAGACATCCACGCCCTAAGCGAGATTCGAACCCGCAATCCCAGCAAGCCAGCAACTGCAGACCCACGCCTTAGACCGCGCGGCCACTGGGATCGGCCATTCTTAATGCAGTTACCTTGTTATATTTTCTTATGTGTGTATTTGTTTTGAATTTGATCATACAAAAAACCGTTAGGTTGTTCTTAATATTAGAAATCTATCAAATTTTTAAAGAATGTACTTATTAATTTTCTTATGATTATGTTCTATATCCTGGTGGTGGTGGTGCAGAGGTCACTTGACACTATGTTTAAAACCAGAATGACAGAAGAATCCAACATTGTGGGACTTCGTTAGACGCGTTCAACCATGATCAAAACGTATTCTTAAACATCGTGTGGTAGAATGAGGCAAAACTTAAACTAGCTGGCCACATAAACTTACACAATTGCTTGTACCGGCAATAAATGCGAGTACCGTCTCAGTGAAGTTCTATTAACATGTCGCCTCTAGCGTCAAGAGACTTTTGAAACACCCTGTATATACATTTCATACGTAGACGGTGAAAATTCGAATTTTGAGCTTTTGGGGTATGAAACCCTGTAGTCCAATAAATAGTTTTCAACGTTTCGGAAGAACCTGCTACCTTAATTCTGATATTGTGGGAATATGCACGGTATGAATAGCATAAAATTACATAAGAACTTTCGTAGCTTTTAATCTGCACATAATATTAACCCTTAGGCGCCCGAATTAAATTCCCAAATGCCATCAGCAAAACTCCGGATTTAAATTACAGTATTTAATTTTTTTTATGCAGACTTTCACGAAAAAAAAAAAAAAAGCAAAAACTAAGTAAAAGCCCCAACAGGACAGTACAAGAATTGCCCATAATTGGCCGATGCGTATGCTGCGTCGTTCGGGAACTGAAGCCAGCACCCTGCGACGTAGCGTATGCGTCGTTTGGCCCGAAAGGGTTAATATGATTGTTACGTCAAAAATAATAGGATGGGTTGGATGTGCAGCACACATATGATAGCTAACAAAGGCATCAAGTACAGGGTTTCGAAAACTACATTCTTACTATATTTTCAGTTATGAATCCGGGAAGGGTAAATATGTAGCAGAGTTTAATATACTGAAAACTTTTTCCCTAGGTACAAAGAAACCATCCGCTTTCTCTTCCCTTTTTTTTTTTTTAATGGTTTGGTGTTTTCTTTTCGTCCGCATCCGAGCAGCACGGCATGTCACAACGAAGGAGGCTCCACCGAACTTTCTTTCACTTCATGGGTCACACTAACAAAAGAATTCCATCACGACAGAAGGGTTAAGAAGATTTCTGCACGCAAGGAATGACTCTACTGTAGTATTCTTTATAGCTAGAATAATGCTGTACCTGTCACGATACGGACTTCTATATTAAGAAGACAGCAATGTTAATGATGCAGACGTCGTCAAACAGCAGGAGAAGTTGTGTTGTCCACAAAAAAATACATACAGAGATAAATGAGTTTAATGCCAACGAACTGCACCGATATTTGTTACAGCACTGTTACGTGTTTCAGCTGCAACCTGTAGCCATCTTCAGGCAGCAACACCATTTAAAGACATGCACAGCATATTATGCAACTGTCAATCATAAATGGTAAAATGTGCAGAATTAATGTCACTCTATTATTAAATAATATTTTTATTTAAAAATAATGATACTCTATTATTAAATAACATTTTTATTTAATAACAATATCACTCTATTATTAAATAATATTTTTATTTAATAATTTCACTCTATTATTAAATAATATTTTTATTTAAAAATAATGATACTCTATTATTAAATAACATTTTTATTTAATAACAATATCACTCTATTATTAAATAATATTTTTATTTAATAATTTCACTCTATTATTAAATAATATTTTTATTTAAAAATAATGATACTCTGTTATTGAATAACATTTTTATTTAATAACAAAGTCACTCTATTATTAAATAACATTTTTATTTAATAACAATATCACTCTATTATTAAATAATATTTTTATTTAATAATTTCACTCTATTATTAAATAACATTTTTATTTAATAACAATATCACTCTATTATTAAATAATATTTTTATTTAATAGTTTAACTCTATTATTAATAACATTTTTATTTAATAATAATGACACTCTATTATTAAATAACATTTTTATGTAATAATAATGTCAATATATTGTTAAATAACAATGCCATTCTGCACATTTCGTACCTTGTTCGTTTTTAAAGAGGAACTTCAATTGTTTCCGTCTACACAACCTCTTATTAAGCTTGGATAGCAATATTTTTACTCTTACAAAACTACATGTTTCAAACGTTAAATGGTCATCTTTCAAGCCACTCTTTTTCACAAAGAGGTAAATTACATCTTAGTTACATAAATGTGTCAAAGGTTAATGAAAAGTTATGGAGACGGCAGCTATGTAACAGCCGAATATTCATTTAATTTAAATTACAGTCGAACTCTTGGCTATAACGTCATGAAAGGGACTGAATATTTTGTGTCGTTATAAACGAGAGTTGTTTTAACCGAGCAGTGTAAGGTTATGGTTAACAGTGAGGAATTAATTGGTACCACAAAATATCTGACGCTATAGGCGAAGTGGCGTATAAACCGATGTCGTTATAACCGGGTTCTGTTGTACTTCAATTTAATTTCAGAGTTGATTTCCCTATACTTCAGAAAAGTTCATGAGTTCATTCCATCTCCAAGGCATCACATTGTTTCATATTTTATTTCAATTATGGAATCTCCCCTTGTAAAATATAGGAATGTAGTGGATGACAGTGTAAGTGGGCTGGTGCTATACAATGCAATCCCCTTTCGACTTATCAATTCCATCTTATTCTTCTTTCCCTTCTTTACGCCGAAGCGCAGAGAGTCCCACATTTCTTCCAGCCCTCTTCACCCTACTGTACCAGCAACCACATTTCTTATTCTTCTTAAACTCTCGACTATATTTCATCTGAGTCGTAAGGCTCACCCTACCGGGACCCAGCTTTTCTGTTCCTTACAGATAGCAGAAAATCACAGCTTGCGAAGAAAAGAAGTCACAATATCCCCCCCCCCCCCCCGGCTTCAGCATTTTTTGTCGCATTGTCTCTTCTCCTTCATGCTCGCCGCAGGGTCTAGCAGATTAAACAATTCCACGTGATTCTCCTCCTTGTTCGCATTATATCCTTTGCAGTTTCAAACGCTCTAGCAATGCAATATAACGGAAACAAAGGCGTTATGACATTTTGTCACTCGGCATATTTACAACAGCAGCCGACAAAAACTACGTCGCTGACGGCAGAGGTTAAGGTTCGATACTAGGCAAGTCCGTTTGGGATTTGTGGTGGACGCAGTGGCACTGTGACAGGTTTATCTGCGAGTACTTCTGTTTTCCCCTGTCAGTATCATTACACCAATGCTCCATACTCATTCATTCATCTACCACAGACGCTGTATAATGTTTCTCTCCCAGTACTTCAGTTTTCCCCTGTCAGTATCATTCCACCATTGCTCCATACTCATTCATACATCTACCACAGACGCTGTATAATGTTTCTCTCCCAGTACTTCAGTTTTCCCCTGTCAGTATCATTCCACCAATGCTCCATACTCATTCATATATCTACCACCAACACTGTATAATGTTCTCTCCCAGTACTTCAGATTTCCCCTGTCAGTATCATTCCACCAATGCTCCATACTCATTCATTCATCTACCACCGACGCTGTATAATGTTTTTCTCCCAGTACTTCAGATTTCCCCTGTCAGTATCATTCCACCAATGCTCCATACTCATTCATTCATCTACCACCGACGCTGTATAATGTTTTTCTCCCAGTACTTCAGTTTTCCCCTGTCAGTATCATTCCACCAATGCTCCATACTCATTCATTCATCTACCACCGACGCTGTATAATGTTTCTCTCCCAGTACTTCTGTTTTCCCCTGTCAGTATCATTCCACCATTGCTCCATACTCATTCATACATCTACCACAGACGCTGTATAATGTTTCTCTCCCAGTACTTCAGTTTTCCCCTGTCAGTATCATTCCACCAATGCTCCATACTCATTCATATATCTACCACCAACACTGTATAATGTTTCTCTCCCAGTACTTCAGATTTCCCCTGTCAGTATCATTCCACCAATGCTCCATACTCATTCATTCATCTACCACCGACGCTGTATAATGTTTTTCTCCCAGTACTTCAGTTTTCCCCTGTCAGTATCATTCCACCAATGCTCCATACTCATTCATTCATCTACCACCAACACTGTATAATGTTTCTCTCCCAGTACTTCAGATTTCCCCTGTCAGTATCATTCCACCAATGCTCCATACTCATTCATTCATCTACCACCAAAGCTGTATAATGTTTCTCTCCCAGTACTTCAGATTTCCCCTGTCAGTATCATTCCACCAATGCTCCATACTCATTCATTCATCTACCACCAAAGCTGTATAATGTTTTTCTCCCAGTACTTCAGTTTTCCCCTGTCAGTATCGTTCCACCAAATGCTCCATAGTCATTCATACATCTACCACCACGCTGTATAATGTTTCTCTCCCAGTACTTCAGTTTTCCCCTGTCAGTATCATTCCACCAATGCTCCATACTCATTCATTCATCTACCACCACGCTGTATAATGTTTCTCTCCCAGTACTTCAGTTTTCCCCTGTCAGTATCATTCCACCAATGCTCCATACACATTCATTCATCTACCACCAACGCTGTATAATGTTTCTCTCCCAGTACTTCAGTTTTCCCCTGTCAGTATCATTCCACCAATGCTCCATACACATTCATTCATCTACCACTGACGCTGTATAATGTTTCTCTCCCAGTACTTCAGTTTTCCCCCGTCAGTATCATTTCACATTTGCTCCATAGTCAACTTTACCTACACGTTGCTCTTAACAGAAGGACAAACGGATGGAGCCTCGGCACCTTCTAAAACCAATGACCTTTGGGAAGTCGGGAAGCATTAAATTTAACTTCAATGCTGAGCATTAGAACTTTGTCCACAAATACAGATAGTACGGTGTTCGTATTTACATCAGAAATGTTCGTAACTAAATGAATACCCCATGGAGCAGAGCCCTTCTTGAGAAGCTAATGGTTGATTAGCTAATCAAGAAATTCCCCGCATTTTATAAAACCCGAAAATTCATTACCGCGTTCACAATAACCTGTCAATAGCTCCTATCCTGAGCCAGATCAATCCAGACCACACCCCTCCATCATACTTCTATTCATTCATCCTGCAGTCTGTCTTACGACAGGTCCGTAGCCTCTTCCAAAGCAAGTTCTCCATTGAGTGCGATCTAGTGCTTCCTCTTTCAATTTTCAGTATCTTCTCTTTCCCTTAAGGTCATCCAGTAGCTGCTTACGTCTTCTCCCTCGTCTTCCCGTCATTTATATCCTTCCCTCTAACTTTCCTTCAATCACATGTTTCAGAAGGCAGTTTCTACGCAAGATGTGACCAATCCAGTTAGCCTTTCTTCTTTTTATTGTATGTACGATATTCCTCTCCTCCTTCACTCTATGTAATACTTCTTCATTTCTCACACGATCGGTCCAACTGATCTTCTCCATTCTTATCCAGCACCACATTTCAAAACTTTCCAGATACTTCCGATCCACTTTCCGAAGTGTCCACGTTTCAGCACCGTACAAAGCTATGCTCCAAATGTAGCACTTTACTAGTTTCTTCCTTAAATTCTGTGTCCATAAACAAATTACTTGTCCATATATTTTCGTAAAAACATAACATGACTAAGTGTTGCTCTATTGATGATCGGTCAAGTGTTTTCTGTCACCTGTAAAACTGTGTATCGGTGGATTACGACAAATCGCCCTTTCATGAGCGTTATACAACACTGTTGTGACCTGGGAAAGATTCACCAGAGTTTCGGAGGAATCTACTGCCTCCATCTTCAGGGCACTCTTCTACCCTAAATATTAAGAAAAAAGGTTTTTATACTTCCACCAAACTACACGAAGTCATACACCACAAAACAGTATCATTCACAGTCAGCGCTGTGTTCACTCCATTTTTCATATATCCACTGACGGAATCATCAACCGTTACTGAGCTGATGACACTTTCCACTGGGTGTTAATTACATTAAATATTATATAAAGAGGAACTTTCACTAATTGCACAAAACAAGTGTGTGGCTACTTTTTTGTGGTCTGGAGAGACGAGAAATTACATGCATTTAATAATAAAGTTCTCAGGAAAATGTTTGGATCTATGACAAAGCATCCCCCCCCCCCAAAAAAAGCTACACTTGTCCCTGTCCACGTCACGAAAGCATATGGGGGGGAGTAGAAGTATATCTCCACTCATTCTTAATCTCGGCGCTAGATCGAGGTGAGTGGTTAACTTCACGTCACCCCCGCGGAAGAACCTAGGCATCTATCTATATAATAATAGTACCAACAAATTCACACAAGCATATTGGAATTCGTTTATATACACAATGAATTCCTGAATGTTTCGGCCAACAACGTGTCCATCTTCAGGGACGTAAAATACAAACGTTTGAGTAAAAAAGTAAAGCTATCCCATTAAAAGCCTGGACAGGGCCTGAGAGTTCGAGGTGTCTGAGGCTCCCAGATTTCAAGACAATCGGCACATGAAGGTGGTAAGTTTGTCAGCCCTACGCACCGGCCGCCTTTACCCCCCAGGATATACCCCTGGTACTCATTTATGTTAGACACTGAGTGGACTCCAGGGCATAGTGCAGCCGGAAGGATTATGTCAAAATTCCAATGACCATATCAGGAATCGAACCCGCGACCTCCCGGCTTGTAGAGCAGTGCCTCAAACGAATGCGCCACCGCGTGCCCAGATTAAAAAGTATAAAATTAAATTATAAAATTTCATGGAAGAAAACTCATATATTGGGCTTATCACGCCACAAATGTTTAGTTTCTTTAAACCATTTCATTCGGTTCAGGGAATGCAGAATCATGCCGCTGCATGTACTAAGTCTGAGGCACCCTGAATGGGATCTGTTCGTGCCACACAGCGAGAATACGTTAGCGATCAAACAGCCCGTAACATCGTAGCAACAGGAACCCTGCAGTACAGGTTGTCTGCTACGCACGGGTGGTGTTAGATCGATCAGCAATAGTCGCTGCAGGTCTCAGAGGCTACACCTGGAACACTGCCAGCCAGAACACAGGCAGTAGTGGGCCAAGTCTTGTCACTTCTGATACCCCAACGGCGGCCTGGCGAGAAGCAGCCAATTTGGTCTGCAGACGTGAAAGCAGGAAATGGAAAATGAAGACGAAAATTACAAGAACGAACTATTAAGACATTTTTATAGAGGAAGAGGGGGGTAGGATAGAAAGAGGAATGGAGATTTGGGAGACGTACAGGGAGACAGAGATTAAAAGACGTGAACTGATGAACTGTGGGAGTTACGGAGAGGAGAAGTGGATAGTGGGGGCAGAAAAGAGAAACAAATTACGAGCTTTTAGAGAAGAACATAAGAAAGGGGAGGACTACGAAACAAACACAAATGAATCAACAGTGGAAGAAAAGTGTACAGAAAAATAAGGAAGGCTGTAAAGTGTAAGGAAGAATTACGGACAGTAAATCACCATTAATATCTTACTGTTTGGAATTTATTATATGAATATAGCAACTCGGTACAGGCTGGACGGCCCGGGGATCGAATCCCGGTGGAGGCGAGATTTTCCGCACCTGTCCAGACAGGCTCTGGGGCCCACCCAGCCTCCTGTACAATGGGTATCGGGTCTCTTTCCTACGGGTAAAGCGGCCGGGGCGTGGCGTTGACCACCCACACCCCATCTAGCGTACAGGTTACAGAAAGAGTAGAGCTATACCTCTACTCCCCCTGTGTGCCTTCACGGCAGGTTATAGGGTGAACTGAACCATTATTTCCCCCAATGGCGCAACAGCCCCTAGTGGCCAGAGCCTCCTCATTATCGAGGCTTCACGATTACACTCAAGACACGCCACACTCGGTAGGACTCCTCTGGACGAGTGATCAGCCCGACGCAGAGGCCTCTACCTGACAACACACAACACTCACAACAGACAGACATCCATGCTCCCGGCGGGATTCAAACGCACAATCCCAGTAAGCGAGCGGCCGTAGACCCACGCCTTACACCGCGCGGCCACTGGGATAGGTGAATTGAAGGAATTCATTCATTCATTCATTCATTCATTCTGCAGTCTGTCTTAAGACAGGTCCGTAGCATCTTCCAAAGCGAGTTCTCCACACGGTGCGATCTAGTGTGTCCTTTCAAATTCCAATATCTTCTCTTTTCCTTAAGGTCATCCAACAGTTGCTTACGTCTTCTCCCTCGTCTTCCCGTCATTCATATCCTTCCCTCTAACTTTCCTTCAATCACATGTTTCAGAAGGCAGTTTCTACGCAAGATGTGACCAATCCAGTTAGCCTTTCTTCTTTTTATTGTACGTACGATATTCCTCTCCTCCTTCACTCTGTGTAATACTTCTTCATTTCTCACACGATCGGTCCAACTGATCTTCTCCATTCTTCTCCAGCACCACATATCAAAACATTCCAGATACTTCTGATCTACTTTCCGAAGTGTCCAGGTTTCTGCACCATACAAAGCTATGCTCCAAATGTAGCACTTTACTAGTTTCTTCCTTAAATTTAACTCCAGTTTGCTCGTGAAAAGAGTCTTCTTCTTGTTGAACTACAGTATTTAAACGATTTATAAACCCAGTATATCATATATTAGTAACAAACGAAAACAAAGCTCTTTGACATCGACATTGGAATACTACAGTGAAATCATAAATACTGTTTCAGCACTGAAAGCTATCACCTCTGAGCTGCAGCCACGATAGCTCAGTCGGTATGATGACTAAGCTACGGGTTCGCTGACAGAAGAATCGTGGTTCGATTCACAGCGGGGGACAAAATATTTTTCTTTCCTCGAAAACATGGAGACAGTTCTATCGCCCATCGACCCTCCTAAGCAATGGGTAACTGTGGAGGTTAAGAGGTCGAGGTATGAAGCCGTGCAGTCATCCCCATCTAGTACCGAGGTTAGAAATTAGTGGAGCCATACCGCCACTCTTTAATGCAATGCACAGGCACTTTACATTATCTGACGCGAAATACCAGAAGCGAAAGCAGGGCTGATTTCTTATAAGCAATTTACAGATAAAGCTTTATGTTTCTGAATGTATATGTTCCAGGAAGCTCGCAGTTTGCCAACAAATGTCCCTAAGACCCAGAAGTTATCTCGCAGATCCCCTTTTCATGCTATTCACAGGCCAACGCAATGAATGTCGGTTCTGCACTGCAGATCAATGGACCGCAATATATCTTGCCCACATTTCGCAGACCAAGACAAAAGTTCCGAACTACACTTTTATTCCATTTGATATATCAGCCTTATGAATATTTTGGATCAATAGTACCACTTCAATAAAATAAAAATACCCTAGAACCTTTTCATGGCAAGTAATTCTGTAAATATGGTTATCGTAAACAATACCGGTTTCTACAAAAATAAAACGCCGTGTCGATGGTACTGAAATTGTCATGTTGAAGTATTCTTGTACATCTTTCAACATTATGTGCTGTCTAACGCAAATTTTATTTCAACATTATGTGCTGTCTAACGCAAATTTTATTTCAACATTAGGTGCTGTCTAACGCAAATTTTATTTCAACATTAGGTGCTGTCTAACGCAAATTTTATTTCAACGTTAGGTACTGTCTAACGCAAATTTTATTTCAACATTATGTGCTGTCTAACGCAAATTTTATTTCAACATTAGGTGCTGTCTAACGCAAATTTTATTTCAACATTAGGTGCTGTCTAACGCAAATTTTATTTCAAAATTAGGTGCTGTCTAACGCAAATTTTATTTCAACGTTAGGTACTGTCTAACGCAAATTTTATTTCAACATTAGGTGCTGTCTAACGCAAATTTTATTTCAACATTATGTGATGTCTAACGCAAATTTTATTTCAACATTAGGTGCTGTCTAACGCAAATTTTATTTCAACATTATGTGCTGTCTAACGCAAATTTTATTTCAACATTATGTGCTGTCTAACGCAAATTTTATTTCAACATTATGTGATGTCTAACGCAAATTTTATTTCAACATTATGTGCTGTCTAACGCAAATTTTATTTCAACATTATGTGCTGTCTAACGCAAATTTTATTTCAACATTAGGTGCTGTCTAACACAATTTTATTTCAACATTATGTGCTGTCTAACGCATATTTTATTTCAACATTACGTGCTATCTAACGCAAATTTTATTTCAACATTATGTGCTGTCTAACGCAAATTTTATTTCAACATTATGTGCTGTCTAACGCATATTTTATTTCAACATTACGTGCTATCTAACGCAAATTTTATTTCAACATTATGTGCTGTCTAACGCAAATTTTATTTCAACATTATGTGCTGTCTAACGCAAATTTTATTTCAACATTATGTGCTGTTTAACGCAAATTTTATTTCAACATTAGGTGCTGTCTAACGCAAATTTTATTTCAACATTATGTGCTGTCTAACGCAAATTTTATTTCAACATTAGGTGCTGTCTAACACAAATTTTATTTCAACATCATGTGCTGTCTAACGCATATTTTATTTCAACATTATGTGCTACCTAACGCAAATTTTATTTCAACATTATGTGCTGTCTAACGCAAATTTTATTACAACATTATGTGCAGTCTAACGCAAATTTCATTACAACATTATGTGCTGTCTAACGCAAATTGTATTTCAAAATCATGTACTATCTAATGCCAATTTTATTTCTGCCATTACTTTATGGGGCAAATTTCAGTTTTTTTTTTCGAATTACAACAGACACAACAAAAAGCAATGCACCGTCTATAGATCACTGTTGCTCACATTTTTCAGATATGTTCATAAAATTAAATAACTCTACTTTCACTTGTCTCTGCCTCGAATCGTAACTAAATTCCCGGAAGATCTTCCTCTTGTTAAAAGTGTCCACACCGGCTCTGGGGTCCACCAAGTCTCATATTTAATGGCTATCGGGGTTAAGCTCCATCCAATGCTGAGGTTAAGAATGAGTGGAACTATACCTCCACTCCCACACATGCCAACACGGTGCGCGCAGGGACAACTTTGCCTTTAGCCTACCTACAAGTGAATTTCTAATCTGCATAACTGTGTAGACAACAAAGAGAAGCGTACTGGGCACAAAGTCCCAAAGTTCTTCCCAGACGTTCGTTCATAAACCTTTGGTTTTGTAATTCTGCATCTCTGATATCCTTGTAGAACAGGGGTGCACAAATTCCGGGAGCTATGACGACTAAATTGTGTACGGTGGCGCCTGATAATGTTCAGCGTAATTACTGAAGTTTATTCCTTATATACTAAGACGTGTATCAGCTCACGTGCACAGGCCAGAAAGCGCCAAATAGCGGTGAAGTTGACAACATACAAGCCACGAAGGCGTATAGGGGAAATGGAGGTACAGCTCCCCTCATTATTAACCTCGACAATAGAAAGAGGCGAGTGGTGAGTTTCACGTGGCAGCCCCTTTCGGTTCCTATTGAGTAGCAGGTTGCGTGGGCCCCACAGTCGGTCCGGACGCACTGGAAGTGGAAAGATATTTTATGACCATGTCGGGAATCAAACAAAGACGCCTCAGACGTCCAGCCAGTAGCGCAGTCAACATAAACACCGCATTATTCCGGCTGCATGTTTACAAAATGTGCCTGAAAATGACTTGACAGGCGGACCCATAACTACGAGGTACATATAGTTACCGGTGTATGTTGATAGGAGTAACTTCAGTGTCTAGCCCTGTCTGACTACAAGCACAAAGATCTGTTCTGTGTGTGAAGACCGTATTCCACGTCATAACTTTACCAAATCATCACAGATAAAGCGGTGGAAGTAAAGCGGTGGAAGGCGAATATATTCACTTATACACTATTAGTGTAGCTAATGCGAGAGATGCATAAGCAAGGTGCAATAACAGAGAGTTGATGCGATGTGTTCATATAGATATACTGTTCTTGTTATACAGGGTGTGATATAGTGTTATACAGGTGTGATATAAAATGTTATACAGAGTGTGATATAAAATGTTATACAGGTGTGATATAAACTGTTATACAGGGTGTGATATAAACTGTTATACAGGTTGTGATATAAACTGTTATACAGAGTGTGATATAAAATGCTATACAGGGTGTGATTATAAAATGTTATACAGGGTGTGATAAAATGTTAGAGAGACCGTATCAGCCAGCAGGAGGCCGGAACACTAAAACTTCAATCATCGACTGTACAAAACAAGTTGTTCGGTTTCAAAATCGAGAATGTCTTTTGGAATAGATTTGAAACATACAAAAGTAAAGTTGTTACACTGCGCGCTATGAAGACATATGGAAGAAGGGAGTTATAGCTCCACTCATTCTTAACCTCGGCTGTAGATGGCGATGACTGGTCAGCTTCTCGCCCCGGCCGCTTTTTCCCGCAAAAAGAGCCACCGGTACCCACTGAATGGGAGGCTGGGTGGGCCCCAAAGCTGGTCTGGACGTTTTGAAGAGAAAAACGTCTTGCTCCTGCCGGGAATTAGAACTACGATCCCTCGGTCGTCCAACCTCTTGCCTAGTCACTATATCGACTGAGCTATCCCGCTTCTTTAAAACATATAACAATTGTAAGTGACTTAAAATTCTAGAGGTCGTATTTCTAATTTCAAATGTTTGTTGTAACAAGTGTTCAGTCTTTATCTTATTTTTGTTTCGGCACAAATTGACACTGACCTTTTTAATCTTCCTGTTTTGTGACCTTGGACGAAGATAAAAAGCATGGGAACGTAGGACCCCTTCAATTAACCTCGTGACATCTTACGGAATAATTAAACCGGAAATAGGGTCAGAGTTGCCGAATTTACTAGTACAATTTTTACAAAATTTCTCAAGGAAAAGCACGTCAAATTTCGAGAGGGTGTCTTTTATCGTGTCCCAGACCACGGCCGCTGTCAGGGGATGTACCGGCAGATGCAGGCTTTCTATGCGATAAGGCCGCCGTGCTCGGGACACTACAAAAGGGACATTGTGTATTAAAGTGCTTAATAACATACGCATTTCCTGCTTGTGGATGTGCTCTAAATAATAGGTCTAATTAGCAATAATAATCATAATAAATCTACAGTTTTGCTGACAGCCTGTCTCAAGGCTCATAACATTCGTCTATAAACGCTACCTTCCTATCCAATATGCGAATCGCTCTCCATTTTAGTAGCCAACCTCCTCGTATCAATCCCAACATCTCCATTTCCAAACCTGTGGGGTACAAGAGAAAATAAACATAAAATTGCATCAACATACTAATTACATCTGAAATTTATTAAAGAACCCCAAAACTGCATCATAGAACAGAAAATTAGATCACACTGACCGAATTTTGGACATAATCCAACGTCTTAGGCTGAATAAAACAATGTTTCGTAGCCTAGGTCTGCACACATCTTCAGGTGGAAAGGGGAAAACGGGGACTAGAGTCATAAGTGGGTCTCTGTCACCACGGCATGGCGCGTCCTCAGGTTGCGGATGAAGAAACGGCCTGCAGATATGGAGGGTAGCTGCGAATACACTGAATAAGCAGTCGCGGACAGCCGACAGGGGGTGGTCCTCCAGATTTGGGGTTGGGCGAGGTGCTAACAACTCCTCACCATAAAAAAAATTGCCATGTTACGAAACAGATCACAAAGCCTCGGAACTGGACTGATTCTTTGGCTCAGGATAGGGACAGGTGGCGGGCTCTTGTGAGTGCGGTAATGAACCTTCGGGTTCCATAAAACGCGGGGAATTTCTTGACTAGCTGGAAGACCTGTTAGCTTCTCAAGAAGGACTGTGCTCCGTGGAGTTTGTTAGAGTCATAATGGGGCACAAATCCTCACATCTCTGCAGCTACGAGGGTCCAGTGATAACTGAAAGGCACGTCTCACAGCACCGCCCACATTACAACACCCCGCCTCGGATCCCCCTCGCCAACCGGAATTTGATTAAGATGCATGTTCCCCGCCCCAAGTTTGTCAGTCGTCCTCCCTGTAATTAATGACAAGGAAGAGCTGTATGTCTTTTGTGTGATAGCGTGTAAAGCATGCTTTAGCCTACTACTGCGGGCCACAGTCAGATCCCAGCGCAAGAACTGCATCAGAATATTCACAATCCTCCAAGGATTGTATTCTCTCGAGCAAAATAGAATCGGAAATAAAAGGTAAAAGAATAGTAAAGTTCTCTATGTATAAAACATGAAGGCGTAGAGGGGGAGTAGAGATACAGCTCCACTCATTATTAACATTGACACTAGATGCAGGTGAGTGATCAGCTTTACGCCCCGATCGCTTTATACCGCGGGAAAGAACGCCAGTACCGGTTGAACAGGAGGCTGGGTGGGTTGGACGTTTCACGTTGCACGTACCGAAATTCGAACCACAGATCGTCCAGCCCGTAGCTTAATCACTATATTGACTGAGCTACCGCGGCTCCTTCTTACAGATTCTAAATTAAATTATTCTATGTTGTCTTGTTTTAATTACACGCTGCATTTGTTACCTATGCCGATCCCAGTGGCCGTGCGGTCTAAGGCGTGGGTCTTCGGCCGCTCGCTTGCTGGGATTGTGGGTTCGAATCCCACCGATGGGCATGGATGTCTGTCTGTTGTGAGTGTTGTGTGTTGTCAGGTAGAGGTCTCTGCGACGAGCTGGTCTCTCGTCCAGAGGAGTCCTACCGAGTGTGGTGTGTCTAAAAGTGTGATTGTGAAGCCTCGAAAAATGAGGCGGCCTAGGCCCCCAAGGGGCTGTCGAGCCATTAAAAAAAACACACATTAAACACTGAAAAAACTAAACTGAAAATGCCTCCTTAACATTGCGTCAAGACAGCCTGATGGAATGTCACAGTTACTATGTGCTCAACATGTACAGTAGAAGCCCGAACATAAGGCGATTCCTTCTTTACCATTAGGGTATTAAGACAAAACACTAAAAAAATCGAAAATTTAATAAGAACGTTAGTAGAGTTCACACAACAATTAATACTAAAGCTTTGGCTGCAATACTGAATGACATGAGCCATATTACTCACTGTTTACTAGGAAATGACGTAAGCCCCTGTTATAAGGCGATGTGCCTACTTTTCTGTGGGGCTGTTTCTGAAAAAAAGAACTCCCATTGTATTCGGGCTTATACGGAAATATTTTCTGGTAACAGTCCATACACTAATACCAAATAAAGCACCGTGACTACTGTTTCCACTTTGCGATCATCTTTAAATTTGTAATCGCCAAGATATTGCTTCAGCGCTGTAAACAGATGACAGTCGCTCAGCTACGAATTATCATGATATAGTCAGATCACTGTAGGTTCTTTAGTTACGAAATTATACGCCACGTCAACTTATTTTGTGACAGCCTTACGAAGTGTTGGTCGCCCTCGGTGGACTAGTGGTTAGCGGTTACCCAATTACCCAAGGTTCGCGGGTTCAATCCCGGCCGAGGTCGATGGATTTTAAGGGTGATAAAAATCCGTAGCACAACTTCCTTCGGAGGGGAAGTAAAGCCGTCGGTCCCATGTCGTAGATTTACGGCATGTAAAAGAACCTTACGGGCAAAATTCAGCGGCCATTTCTCACCCAAGTCTCCTGATTGACTGCTAGATGGCTCTGGCAGTCATATCAGGATGAATAGAAATCGTGCAGTCAGTGGACTGGTCACTCACTACAGAATGCACACTTCCAGACCAAGAAACCTCTGAAAGGAGGTAACTTACGAAGTGTTGACAGGTTTGTCTTTCACTATAATGCAGGTATGTTAATAGTTACAGACTGAACCCGAAGATAGCGAGGAAACCTAGCCAAACTGCAGTAAGTATTTCAGCCTTGATCTTTACAGAAACATCAATTTCATGAGTATCAGCTGTGTTGAATGACCGAGGAATCGCGGTTCGATTCCCAGCAAGGGAAATAAATTTTTCTCCTCACCAAAGTGGTCGGGCCGACTCTAGTGTCCACCCAGCTTCCTACTAAACGAGCATCAGTTCTTCCCTGGATGATAAAGCGGCCGGAGGCAGAAGGTAACCACATCCAGTACCGAAGTTCAGAATACATGGAGTTATACCTCCGCTCCCCCAACATGCTTCCATCGCGTGGTTCTTATTTAAGTACAGGGGCAACGACATTTTATGGGCAGCAGCACGGCTTATTATAGCTGGCTGCCCGCCC
The DNA here is from genome assembly GCA_021186555.1 of Reticulitermes speratus. NCBI lineage: Eukaryota > Metazoa > Arthropoda > Insecta > Blattodea > Rhinotermitidae > Reticulitermes > Reticulitermes speratus. The sequence goes on from JAJKFL010000010.1 coordinate 20,612,432, forward strand.
AGAAGTTTGTCAGTTCACAGCCAGCATGTCCAGTAAACTCCCTCAAGGTCTATACAGTAAGTGCGGATCAATGAGAGGGCGAAAACCGCAGCTGGAGATGAGAACTGTCAGAGTGTGCCTCTCTACTTTTAACACGCATGTCATTAACGACTGTTCTTGAAATCAAACTGTGAGTGAGGGGTCACTGTGAATGTAAATTGCTAAGCATTCACTGCAGTCGATAAGGACGCTGCGTGGTGGCTCCCTCCTCCCTACCTTTCACCTCCGCAGCGCGCACACACACACACACACACACACACCACACATATATATATATATATATATAATATATAATGTTACAGTCAGAACACGACATCCGTTAAAACCCCAAGTCACTAGGTAAAACTAGTTCCAACAAATCCCTGTCGTCAATACTATAAGTAGTTACTTCTAGAATTGACTGTCTACTGTTAGTAAAATCTAGTAATAACCGATAGGTTAGGTTAGGTTACGTTAGGTTAGTTACGTTAGGTTGGGTTAGTTAGGTTAGGTTAGTTAGGTTAGGTAGGTAGGTTAGGTTAGGAGTTAGGTTGTTAGGTAGTTAGGTTAGGGTTAGGTTGGGGGTTAGGTTGGGTTAGGTTAGGTAGGTTAGGTTAGGTTGGTTAGTTAGTTAGGTTAGGTTAGTTTAGGTTAGGTTAGGTGTAGGTTAGGTTAGGTTGGGTTAGGTTAGGTGTTAGTTCGTAAGTGATTGGTTAGGTTAGGTTAGGTTAGTAGTGTAGGTTAGGTTTAGGTTAGTTAGTTAGTGGTTAGTAGGTTAGTTAGTAGTTGGTTAGGTTACGTTAGTTAGGATTTGGTTAGGTTGGTAGTTAGGTTAGTTAGGTAGTTAGGTTGGTTAGTTAGGTAGTTAGGTTATAGGTTAGTTAGTTAGGTTGGTAGGTTAGGTTAGTTACTAGGTTGTTAGGTTTAGATTAGGTTAGTTGGAACTGTTGTGAGGTTAGAGTTAGTTAGTTATTAGTTAGTATAGCGTTAGATTAGCAGGTTAGCGTTAGTTACAATCCTATGTACGTAGGATTATACTTAGGTTAGAAATAATGATGGTGTAACACGGGTTCTCAGTAACTTATACATGTAAAAGTACAGTAGTACTTGTGCGACCTCAGAGTTGCTTCAGTGTTGATCCCGCAATGATAAGGAAGTGGAAACAGCTGTTCGTGAATGGATGCAAAGCAAGAGCTAATTTCTACTTAGAAGGAATCTGATTTAAACGCCTGCCAAGATGTGACAATCCATCCATGTGATGGGGATTATACAGGAAAAATAACAATGCAGTGGATGAAGGACACACATTTACATACATACAACATGTTAACAATGTAACACTTGTCTCATTTAAGTTTATGACTAGGGAACCTTAAATGTTGAATATCCTTCGTACATAATCCACCCATTTCCGCATCGACCTGAACATAATTATGTCACCGTGAAGATGGAAGCAAAACGTTGATCAGAAACGGCGGTATCAACTACGAGAACACCACAATTTGCAGTTAAGGTGAATTTCAGTAGCAATAACTTCACTTCACCATTTTTTTAATTATCGTTTTTACGGGTTTTATAAGACGGAAATACATAAAACTATACAATCAGGCGAGTATGTCGTTAAAGCCTGCCACCCTTCACACACACACGCTAATGAAACCCCACACCTAAAGTACACCTAGCCTACACTTCTATAGACTAAAAGCCAGGGTCGGTCTATTATGACTTTCCTTTCACAGTATTTCAGCATGTCATGAAAAATCCATAAAACCTGACGTCATTTCTGAAGAGGGAAGGGGAGGTATTCAATTATTTCTAGTAGCGTATATGAATAGCATAGGGGGGGGGGGGGGGGGTACAACGCTCGACTAATCGCCATGATGATTTTTTTTTCTCTAGTTATCCTTCATTTCTGCTTCGTAGGTCTTCGTTACTAGTTTTATCATGCCTCCTTCCTTAATGTTACGTATCTAATGCCCGCAAGCAAAGTCCACGATCAATTTATTTCATAGATCATGGAAATATGTTCCCCAATCCGGTACCAAGAGAGGCAGCAAAATTTTCTTTTATACTCAAGACTTCCCGAAACAGTATTTCTCGTCCTTTCTCACGCGCTCTTTAACTAATTTTACATCTGCTCAATATATTTTTAAATATGCCCTTCATAAAAGCTTCCAGAAATAAAACAGTTCGATCTTAATATCGTAAAACGTCGCTGCTCTCATTCAGCGGACAGCAGGTACATAGTTCCTACAAACACGTTAGAAACAACGTCCTGTATTTCACTATTAGCTGTCGTTATAATTTACCATAAACTGTAAGTAAGTAACACTATATGGACCGTGCTTAATAAGCAGGGACAGTCTAGTTCTTTATAGTGACTAGGCTATGGGTTTGAAGATCTAGAAATCGCATTCGATACCCGCCAGGGGCAAGAATTTTTTTTTTTTTCCAAAAAGTCCAGACTGGTTATCAGTACTCTTTCCTCGCAGGTAAAGCGGCCGGGTCATGAACCTGACCACACACCTCCATCTACTGCTGAGGTTAAAGAGTTGAGCTGTAACCTCACTCCCCATTTGCTTTCATGGTGAGCACAGGAACAACTTCGACTTCTTATAGGGACTTCTTTTGAAAGGTTGGCAATACTGAGATAATATCTACATCTCACAAGACATCCATCCCGTCCCTTCTGATCCTCCGATTGACACGCATGCGCTACAAAGGAAACATAAACACAATAAAACTCATAAAAACAAAAAAAATTAATTCGTATAAGCCTGTCGATAGTTTGAAGTTAGTTATATACAGAATTGGTCAGAGTAAAGTAAAGGGTTAATGTCCCTGTACAGATTATGAGGGCATATAGCAAAATGGAGGTAGAGCTCCACCAGTTCTTAACTTCAGTAATAAATGGCGGAGGCTGGGTGTGCCCCAGAGCTGGGCTGCATGCTTACGGAAAGGAGAGAAATTTATTGCCCCTACCGCGAATCAAACCAGAATTGGACAGATTACAATATTTATATGTAAACGGGTAGATTAACCGTTAGTCTTTAAGTCCACTGAACAGAGAACTACTTGAGAAGCTAACAGTTCCTCAGCTAGCCAGACACACAATATTTTATGGACTCCGAACGTCCATTGCCGTGTCCATAACAGCCCCCCATTAGTCATATTAAGCCACACGAACCCGCTCCACGCCTCCATGCCGTTTATTTAAGATCCACTTTAATATTATTCTCCCATCTATGCCCAGGTTTTTCAGGAGGACTCTTTACTTCAGGTTTTACCACCCAACCCTGCATGCGTGTCACTTATCCCATGCGTGTCACAGCTTCAGCCAGTTTCATCCCCTTTCAGTTCCTCACCTTATTAACATTAGTCCCATAGAAACCATGCAGTTACTCATTAAGCGATTTTCTTCAGCCTCATACTACTCTCTCGTTCTTGACAATTAAACAATCATTATCAATCATAAGAATTATATCGATAAGATAAGCCGATTCCGGTGGCCGTGCTGTGTAAGGCGTAGTTTCTGCGGCCCCTCGCTTGCTAGGATCGCGGGTTCGAATCCTGCTGATGGCATATATGTTCGTCTCTTGTGTTTGTTGTGTGTTGTGTAGGTAGCGGCCTCTGCGACGAGCTGATCACTCGTTTAGAGGAGTCCTACAGGCTGTGTGTGTGTGTTTCTAATTGTGCGTGATCTAGAAACCTCAACAATGAGGCTACCTAGGCAGCGAGTTGGGATAGAAGACCACATGACACACAAATTGTAAGGCGCGAGACAGTGCATTTGAGACATCCTTCGCCTTAACCATTAAGGATCAAAATCCTTAACACTGTCACATCGGCCATGTTCCACGAAATTGTCTGTATTTGCTACAAGTATGAAGTATAAATTCTGTCTGTCTCACCACCTCACCCCCTCATTCCGAACGCAGACATCAACCCCATTTTCCCCCTTCATGGTAAGTTGGGTTTACTCCATGCCACCCTCACTCCTTCCCGTCCCCTATCTCTTCATCACAAATCCCACTATTTCCTTCCGACTTGTCAAAGGCATCTTCCATAGAGCACCCTACCAACACCCTCCATTCCCTTTTCTGTATGTCCTTTCGAAGGTTTGCCTTTCTTATCTCCTCTTTTCTGATTCTGATTTCGTCAAATTTCCCTGTCATAAACCTGAAAGTTATTTGGTATCTACATCTTCCATTTTCCCTCCATTCCTTCCTGTATCTAACTCTCTCTGTTCACTCTCCGTCCTTATATATTCTTATAGGAGCTGGATAGCTCAGTCAGTATAGTGACTTAGTTTTTTTTTGTGTGATGAAGGGCCCCGCAGCAGATGCTAAACAAGCACAGCAGCCTTAAGGCTTATTGTGCAACCCTGTGATGAAGATGGTTAGTTTTTTTTTTTCATTTTTCCAAGTAATGGAGCAACGGTGGAATGAAATTGACGGGGGAAAACCGAAGTACTCGGGGAAAAACCTGTCCCAGTGCCACTTTGTCCACCACAAATCCCACATGGATTGACCCGAGATTGAACCCGGGCCTCCGTGGTGAAAGGCCGGCGACTAACCGCCTGGGCCATGGCATGGCCCGAGCTGGTCAGCTACTCAGGTTTCTTTTACGTGTATTATTACACTATTACAACCTATCGATACTGTATGCCTATCGATATTGTATGCACATAAGTCGACGTTACTCGCCTGACAATGCCACTGTCTGTAGTTGACTGATTGCAAGTTTCAGAGCATCGATCGGGTCTGCCTCTACAGCAGTGTTTATAAACCCAACTATTCTGAGAGGGTAGCAAAAACATTGTTCTGTTTACCTCACACCACTTTGATAAGCAATATTTTTGTAAACGTAATCACTTGCAGTAACGCACAGCAATGTCGACTTGAGCGTCATGTTATAAAAAATGACACAGACCACTGACTACCAGGGTTGCCAGCCAAACAAAATCATGGGGTTTTTCCACCGAAGTTACGTTACGGTTGGTAAAATTTTCTCAATTCGTGGAATAACTCGCAAACCACGGAAAAAAAGAAAACTGAAATCTACAAGAATATGAAGCTAAAGCAATCCCATTACAGGCCTCGACAGGCCCTTAGGGTTCCAGGAGGTTGAGGCTCCCAGATTTCTAGACAATCGGCACACGAAGGTGGTAAGGCTGTCAGCCCTACGCACCGGCCGCCTTTACCCTCCAGGAAATATTCCTGGTACTCATTTCTGTTAGAGACTGAGTCAACCCCAGAGCCATAGTGCGACCGAAAGGATTATGTCAATGAAAAATTCCAGTGACACCATCGGGAATCGAACCCGCAACCTTACGGCTTGTAACGCAGTGCCTCAACCAACTGCGCCACCGCGTGCCCCCCAAGAATATGAAGACCAACTCTATATATACGAACCACAACAGGGGTCACCGTACTAAACAGAGGCTCATGCAGAGGTATGCAAATGCGTGTATGTCTATCTTCCTTTAATTAAATCATTCAACTGTCACAGTTCTCGTATCATTTCATGTTTCTATCTTATTTCCTCCCTTTATTTATGACTCCTGAGGTCGCGAGACAAAGGTATTTGCCTAATCTGGGTCGAGGCTCAAAAAGATTCAGAAACATCGCTCTACAAGCACGATACAATGTGGAAGAGGCAGTACCTACAGTGGGGTAAGGTAAAGGTAAAGCAATCCCATTACAGGTCAGGACAGACCCTTAGGGGTCCAGGAGGTTGAGGCTCCCAGATTTTTAGACAATCGGCACATGAAGGTGATAAGGTTGTCAGCCCTACGCACCGGCCGCCTTTACCCCCCAGGAAATATTCCTGGTACTCATTTCTGTTAGAGACTGAGTCAACCCCAGGGCCATAGTGCGACCGAAACGATTATGTCAATGAAAAATTCCAGTGACACCATCGGGAATCGAACCCGCGAACTTCCGGCTTGTAACGCAGTGCCTCAACCAACTGCGCCACCGCGTGTCCCCCTACAGTGGGGTAAATGGCAAAAATATATCTTCAATATACCTCCACACACCACCTACAAAATACTGAGATTTTCCAGCTCAAGCACGTACATTCGCTTTCCACCAACACGTATTCACGTCTCTCCTATGATGTAAATCACACGCAGACACTGGCACGAATATCCGCTTCAATTACGTACAAAGAGATTGGTAAACAGAAGCGGACAGGGCTAGTCAACACTGACAGGTACCCTCCCAGTCTATTTTTGCAGCCCGCCTATAATTCAATATTTATATTTGATATTAGATGATGGAAAGGATGAGATGGACGGAGCATGTGCCAAGCAATGGAGAGAACAGAAACGCAAACATGGTTTTGTAGGGAAAATCTGAAGGAAATGGACCACGTGGAAAAGCCTGGAGCATATGGAACGTCTATATTAAAATGATACTAAGGAAATAGGATTGGGGTGGGTGTGGATTGGATTGATCTGGCTCTGGATAGCAACAAGTGTCATGCTATTGTGAATACATTAGTAAACCTTCAGGTTCCATAAAATAATCGGAATTTCTTGACCAGTTGAGAAACTTCTCAAGAACTCTGCCCCTATTTAGTCAGAGATGATGGGAGATGGAATAACAAGCGAACGATCATCAAAAGGCAAAGATACGAAACCGCAAAGATTTCATAAACACAGCTCTAACATATTTCTACATAACAGCATTACCTTCAGGGATTTTCTTAAACGCAAGCATTCATCAAAGCCTCCTCACCTCCATACGTACAAAATTTGCGCAAACTTCTGTGTTGCTATCTCTGCATACAGACTAGATAACTATTCATAAAAATCACTCAGTTACACCAAATCTATTAACCTACAATATTTAATATCCATCACGGCATAACTGACCATTTTTATAATGTATCCAGTCCACATACATAAATCACTGAAATTCTAACAACAGCAAACTAAATGCGCAGAATTACCACTGGTAGCTGCGCAAATTCGAAGAAACTTCCTTGAAGATGACCTTATCAGGTGGGGGGGAGGGGGAAATTTTGGGGCTAGTTTAGCAAATTCTACAAAATAACAAGTAAGATAATAGCTTCTTCCACTGCTCTCCCGAAACGTCGGAATAAATGTATGATCCTACAAGTTGTAAGAGCCCAGAATGTCATTGTTTGATGGTTATACCACACCCCCTTAATCAAACTTCCCCCTATGTCGTATCCACTTTATTGGCCGAAGTCACCTACACGGACGCCGTACACTTCTAGTACGGCATACCTGACAGAGAGTTACCCGATTTACATCTCCCCTAAACCAAAGAATATTGCCTCACAGAAAGCACCTAGAACAAAGGCCCAATTCTTTTCTGCGACAATAAAATACTTCACCCAGTGAAATGTCTCCTTGAATTCAGATTTTAATTAAGTTACTATGCTTAAGCATCGGCAGAACCTTGGGAGACCAAGTTTTGAGCCTCATTAGACGAAGATGGGGAAATAAGCTTATGTAAGCATGGGGGTGGAAATCAATACCTAAGGAGGGAGTCTTCGGAGTCTTTTCGGGCGGAATCCTCCGACAACAGTTAGCGTGGACCATTACTTGAGCTTTATATCCGATTTAATGACGTCTGACGGCCATTAGTACGACTTCTGACATGAGGATGGGGAAGAAAGAGTCGTTTTCTTCCGATGGTTACTTCAGTAACGAGGTGCTGGACAAGGTAAGCACTTTTACGACTGAGTTGTCATATCGTTCCTCGGTTAAATTCATTCCAGACAATAACCTAAACCAGATATATGTGTATAGCGAGATTAATTCCACAAAGTCTCCGCCTCCAGGCACAGGTAACGTTAGCGAGCCTAGGCTCATATCACAAGTCGGGAGAGTGCGCGAAATCGTGTGCGCGTAGATCAGTGTGTTTCTGCAGTCATAGCGGTGGAGGTGCCAGTATTGGTCTGCTTACTAGCAGCTGTAGTTATGTGACTGAGGTAGGAGGGCTGTAAGGTTTGTGAGACTTGTACATGTAGATCAGTGTGTTTCTGCAGTCATAGCGGTGGAGGTGCCAGTATTGGTCTGCTTGCGTAGCAGCTGTAGTTATGTGACTGAGGTAGGAGGGCTGTAAGGTTTGTGAGACTTGTACATGTAGATCAGTGTGTTTCTGCAGTCATAGCGGTGGAGGTGCCAGTATTGGTCTGCTTACTAGCAGCTGTAGTTATGTGACTGAGGTAGGAGGGCCGTAAGGTTTGTGAGACTTGTACATGTAGATCAGTGTGTTTCTGCAGTCAGAGCGGTGGAGGTGCCAGTATTGGTCTGCTTGCGTAGCAGCTGCAGTCACGTGACTGGGGTAGGAGGGTCGTAAGGTTTGTGAGACTTGTACATGTAGATCAGTGTGTTTCTGCAGTCAGAGCGGTGGAGGTGCCAGTATTGGTCTGCTTGCGTAGCAGCTGCAGTCACGTGACTGAGGTAGGAGGGTCGTAAGGTTTGTGAGACTTGTACATGTAGATCAGTGTGTTTCTGCAGTCAGAGCGGTGGAGGTGCCAGTATTGGTCTGCTTGCGTAGCAGCTGCAGTCACGTGACTGAGGTAGGAGGGTCGTAAGGTTTGTGAGACTTGTACATGTAGATCAGTGTGTTTCTGCAGTCAGAGCGGTGGAGGTGCCAGTATTGGTCTGCTTGCGTAGCAGCTGCAGTCACGTGACTGAGGTAGGAGGGTCGTAAGGTTTGTGAGACTGGCGCTGAAGGTTGTCATGCAAAATGACGGGGACTTTGTGGATGTAATCCTGCTACAAACTGGCCTCTTTCTTCACTTCGCTTAGCTTCACTTCACTTCACTTAGTCGAACCTCTTCTACCGGTACGTGTAGAGGGGTCCCTTTCTCTTCTATCAAACAATGAGTAATGCACCCGTCATACGACGAGGTTAACATAAGCTTCACATAAAGTATATTTCAGATACGAGAACGCAGGCTTCCGTCGCCGTGCTGTACGGGTCGTCGCTCTTTGGGGATGTTGGGATGTTACTTGAACCTTGGAGATGGACCTATACGTTGTCCCGAAACGTCGGTAACATATTACCAACCTACGCCGGGGAACATGACAGAAGAGCGAAGATATTTACTTAAGACATCTCAATTGTGATTTATTTTTTTCAAAAGTCTTACAACACGTCACTGCCATTGCAGTATTTAAATATAGCTGAATTCCTCGCATAAAGCCGTCGGTAAAACTTTGTTATTTAGTAATCTGTTGAATAAGGTGATAAACTGATATGAAACATTTTATAACAGAAAATTAGGGCTGAACGATATATATCGATACGTTCTATATCGATAACAATCGGCAATAATAACCCGAGTGTGACTTCACTCACAAACCAACCATTTTGTATGCGAATATTTTTAATGAAAATGCCGGGGATATAATTTCGGAACTGGCAGTTGATAACGGATTCTAAAATTCCGAAGAAAATGTGAAAACCCTGACTGCGGTTGGAATCTCTTCCCCCACACTGATAAGACACCCTCCTTTCTTCACCCCCCCCCCCCGCAACTGCTCCGAAATCTACCAGTCGACACGGCGTGACATCACAGAAGACTTGCATCATATTCGCCACCGATGCGATAAATTGAATTTTTTTATATATATTATCCATTCCGTGCATTATAATTCAATTTCTGTAACATTAACCAATAAACGCACAAAATTATCATTAGATTCGCAATAATATTTTTAAAAACACTAAACTGCTACACTATCCGGACCTCACTGGTCCATCATCAGAGGAGTACACTAATTGTTGTTGTATAAAACAATTACTTAGCAATATTTTGGTCTTTTGCATGTGTAGAACTGATTGAAATTCTTCCGTGTAGAATGAACAGGTGTAGCGGAAAGAATTGTTATATTGAAAGTTAAAGATATAAATATATAAAAATGTTTAGTACTGATTATTTATCAAATTATTACGTACAAGAAAAATAATGTAAATTGTGTACTCACTGATGATGGACCAGTAAGGTCTAAAACAATTAGGAGTTAGTATTTTTAAAAATACAATTAACTCGGTTATAACGTCATGAAAGGGACTGAATATTTTGTGTCGTTATAAACGAGTGTTTTTATAACCGAGTAGCGTAACATTATGGTTAACAGTGAGGAATTTATAAGTACCACAGAATATCTGACGTTATAGACGAGATGTCGTATAAACCGATGTCGTTATAACGGGGTTCGATTGTATTACTGTGAAGCTATCACAATTGCATGCATTTGTTGGTTGATATTACAGAAACTTAAATGTCTGACACGGTGGAGACATAATTATGTAGTGTCAATTAAAACCATCTTTCAACACAGTTTATCGTGGCAACACTGTCACTTCATTGTCGCGAAAGGTCGAGGAAAATATTCTACAAGTTGCGAAAACGAAAGCAGCGCGCTCTAGAATAAGACACGGTACAGTAATACGGAAAATAATGAAATTAAAATCCCCATTCAAAAGCAGTGTGCAGCAAAGACTTCTGTGATGACAGATAAAATGAAGCTGATAAAAAAAATGAGGAAGTGCTTGAATTCGCGTACATTGTAATGGGTGGGGATTTTTCCCCCCCACAAAAAGATGTCACTTAAATTCACCCATATATTTTATCACTCATCTGTACATCACATTAGCCTAGTGTGAGTGAAGTGGCCTGTTAACAACATTCAATATGAACACTTTAAGCCACAATGGTAAGTATACTGCGCGTACTGCCTGCTTGAACATCGGAAAACGAACATTTACCACACATAGTACTAACAGGTACAGTATAACTCTCAAAATAAAAAAGCAATTACTTTCCAAACAGCATTAACTGAATACTGTTCGTAATGGTAAAGCAGAGATTTTTCTATGACGTAGAAATTCATTTGTTAAGTATTTCTTGGACGAAAGTCGTGCCTCAAAGGGTTAACGAATCTTGTTTCTTTCTATATTCAAATCTGTTACATATTTACGAATTCTCACCACCAGTTAGCACACGACTCTGCATTCTGAAATTTGAAGGTTGGGGTATAGTGTGAATAAAATGAGATCTCTATTTACTTCTTCAGTAGGAACAAACCGCATTGTTCGTATATTTTAACCTTTTAAACATTAAGACTAACCTGAATTATATATAAAGATTTAGTCCGTACCGCGCAGTAAACACACTGCGTCTCAGTTATACAAACCAGTCAGTTAATGTTGTACAGTGAAATAATCGCTGATTGTTCTGAGATCCACACAAAACACATAAATACAGTCCGTACCGCGCAGTAAACACACTCCGTCTCAGTTATACAAACCAGTCAGTTAATGTTGTACAGTGAAATAATCGCGGTTTGTTCTGAGATCCACACAAAACACATAAATATAGTCCGTACCGCGCAGTAAACACACTCCGTCTCAGTTGTACAAACCAGTCAGTTAATGTTGTACAGTGAAATAATCGCTGTTTGTTCTGAAATCCACACAAAACACATAAATATAGTCCGTACCGCGCAGTAAACACACTCCGTCTCAGTTATACAAACCAGTCAGTTAATGTTGTACAGTGAAATAATCGCTGTTTGTTCTGAGATCCACACAAAACACATAAATACAGTCCGTACCGCGCAGTAAACACACACCGTCTCAGTTATACAAACCAGTCAGTTAATGCTGTACAGTGAAATAATCGCTGTTTGTTCTGAGATCCACACAAAACACATAAATACAGTCCGTACCGCGCAGTAAACACACTCCGTCTCAGTTATACAAACCAGTCAGTTAATGCTGTACAGTGAAATAATCGCTGTTTGTTCTGAGATCCACACAAAACACATAAATACACTGTGTGGGCAGAACGTAGAATTTGTGAATGTTAAACCTGGTGGTGCATAAAGTAACCAGTAAACTTCCAAGGATCATGATACGCCTACTTCGATTTCATTTCGAGTTTACCCGGGGACAAATCGACCGGAAAGAAAGATAACGACAGACATTCAACCAGTGAAAAGTTTAAGGATGCATGAAATTCTGCAGGTGTTTTTGTAGCTGTTCAAACCAGATAATGTGCAGATATGTAATGATGAAAAATAGTACAGCCTGGAGACCTACGTAACAGCCATTACAAAGAGAAGCACATAAAGATTTATAAAGCACAGTTCCTGGAGGTTTGACGTCATAAATAGAGAGTGACGTCATACATTATGAACGTGACTTCTTTATATACAGCCATCACGTTGTCAACTGTGTGTACGTGTCCATGAAGGGTATATAAAGAGGGAAGGGGGTGATATTGTTCAAGAGAAAACACAGACAGAAGGACATAATAGGGTGGAAATGAAGTTGAACCCTTCACTGTCTTTCCATTAACGGTTATTAACCAACAGCAAATGTATTTGAATCCCCACCAACTACGTTCCATACGCTGTAATTGGTTATAATCAGTACCAAAAAATAACAGAAGAAAAACGTACCAACCTATCATTAAGCAGTACCAAAAAATAACAGAAGAAAAACGTACCAACCTATCATTAAGCAGTACAAAAAAAGTACCAACCTATCATTAAGCAGTAAAAAAAATAACAGAAGAAAAACGTACCAACATATCATTAAGCAGTACCAAAAAAATAACAAAAAAACGTACCAACCTATCATTAAGCAGTACCAAAAAATAACAGAAGAAAAACGTACCAACCTATCATTAAGCAGTACCAAAAAAAATAACAGAAGAAAAACGTACCAACCTATCATTAAGACACAATTAACAATCAGCCACATTCATGATGGCACTGAATCATCTGATGTCATACCAATAACATAATTTTGGCCAGGGCCTTAATTTAGTGAAACCATACATTTGTAATATTGGTTTGTAGTTTATCTGAACTACACTTTATTATAAGTCATTATGATTGAAAACTGGTACTGTCCGACAAGTTATCTGAAGAATCCCGATAATGTGCACAAGATACGTACGGTAGAATTGGAAGAGAATACGACATACTTACGGTCGTTCTGCCCACACAGTGTATATATGTCTTATATTAGTCTCACCGTGCATTTTTACAATTCACTGTTTACACACCAACGAAATGCAAATCACTTTCACTTCTATTATTTATACATCAACCCTACATATGTTTCGGTCTTATATAAGGCCATCTTCAGGGGGTTCATAAACTACGTTCACACCGCAACATGGGACACACACAACATAAAAAGATGGACATAATTACTTAAATGACCATCCAAAATATACAAAACCAAGATAAAAACCGAAAAAACTAGCCAAAGGTAAAGAGATAACATAATAATCCACATTGTCGCATTTTACCATTTTAACACAAATATTGACGAATTTTTAAGGATTTTTTATATTCAGTGTTTTTATATATACTTCAAATTCTGACTTTGTAAGTGATTGTAACTTATATACAAATAGACGCAATTTTTAGCCCACGGAGATTACTTCACTATTGCCAATTGCTGGGGGAAAAAAATCCCACCATATTTCGAGGCATATATGGAATATTTCGCGGTATTTCGAAAATTTTTATATATTTATTCCACGATTTCTCGCGGGACTCCTTTCAATGTTCTGCGGAACCCAGGTTGGGAAATACTGGTCTAAAGTAAAGGGTTCTTAGTTTATTCAAAATAATTTCGCACCACAGAAGATTCGTAGTGTTGAGTAAGACGGCAAAATAGGCACGATGGGTGCTTACATGAGGGTTTCTGAGTAGGTAAAAAAAAAGATAAAATCAACATTAAGCAATTTCTCTTTCTTGATTTCCATTGTCAATGCTTTTGTATTTGTAGATTCAAACAGGTCTATCTCGGTAACCATTCAGAATTAGACACACGTTAATATGAAACTTTTTTTCTCACAGTAACCGATACTATCACCAACCAAAATATTGACCTTTCCCTGAAATCACCCTGTATAATGTAGATTGATTTAAGTCTTCGTAGTTTTGCAACCCTCTAACTCGAATAAGGTTTTCTTGAGACCTTCTCAGACCTTATGCCGACGTTCACTTGGTACCAAACTCCACGTTGTACTACACCCACCTCACGCAACTCTCCTAACACGGTACAAAACTACAAAATTAACACCCCCATGCAACTCTCCCAACTTATCAAAATTTCGTCATAATTTTATCCTCCAAACACAAAACTCAGCCCAAATGCTGAACTTCTTTCCACTGCTGCATACTGCATACTTCCAACTCTAACCTCTCAAAGCTCTACTTTGCCTCCAGCCTACCTTTACCAGAAGGACGAGCGGGTACAGCCTTGGAACATGCAGAGCAGCAGATTTTCTGTTTCCCCTCGTGTAATACTAAATGTAGTTAGTGTCTTTCATACACACCCTGCATTATCTTCTTCTTCTTTAGTATTCAAGAGGTTAATTCACGAGGTTTTCGATCCACATATGTTCACTTATACAGCAGCACAGTCGGGTGACTGAATGATAAATTGAAAATGACGTTCAAGGCTGCCGTGGTCTATTTTTATATATTATCCTAACATCTGCCTTGTCTAAGACGTGGGTCTACGGCCGCTCGCTTACTTGGATTGTGGGTTTGAATACCGCCTAGGGCATGGTTGTCTGTCACTTGTGAGTGTTGTGTGTTGTCAGGTAGAGGTCTCTGCGACGGGCTGGTCACTCGTCCAGAGGAGTCCTACCGAGTGTGGCGTGTCTAAAAAGTGTGATCCTGAAGCCTCGAAAAATGAGGCGACCTAGGCCCCCAAGGGGCTGTCGAGCCATTGAAAAAAAAATCTGCCTTGAAAGTATGCACAAGCAGTACTGCAGCCGGTACATGGACTGGCAGCGTTGATGTGAAACTCGATATGTTAGTTGCGAATTCATGGATACAGAAAACTGGCAGACGAGTGGATAGCCTAGCCTAGTAGCCTACTGAGAATGTATAACACTTACCAATGTATAACACATACCAATGTATAACACATACCAATGTATAACACTTACCAATGTATAACACATACCAATGTATAACACATACCAATGTATAACACTTACCAATGTATAACACATACCAATGTATAACACATACCAATGTATAACACATACCAATGTATAACACATACCAATGTATAACACATACCAATGTATAACACATACCACTGTATAACACATACCAATGTATAACACATACCAATGTATAACACATACCAATGTATAACACATACCAATGTATAACACATACCAATGTATAACACATACCAATGTATAACACATACCAATGTAAAACATACCAATGTATAACACATACCAATGTATAACACATACCAATGTATAACACATACCAATGCATAACACATACCAATGTATAACACATACCAAAAATTAAATCATGATTATATTAATTAAGGTAATGTGATACGAGTTGACTTGAAAAAGGGTCAAATAAAAAGAGATATAACAAAGGGGGCCTTAGTGTACAGCACCTAAATTTTCCATGGAGCAACAGCCCCTAGTGGGCCAGGGCCTCCTCATTATCGACGCTTCACGATCACACTCAGACACACCACACTCGGTAGGACTCCTCTGGACGAGGGACCAGCCCGTCGCAGAGACCTCTACCTAACAACACACAACAGACAAACATCCATACCCCCGGTGGGATTCGAACCCACAATCCCAGCAAGCGAGCGACCGCAGACCCAAGCCTTAGACCGCGCGGCCACTGGGATCGGCACAGCACCTAAATAACAGGGACTTATAATAAAGGGGGCCTTAGGGCACAGCACCTAAATAACAGGGACTTATAATTA
Organism: Reticulitermes speratus; assembly: GCA_021186555.1. Classification (NCBI taxonomy): domain Eukaryota; kingdom Metazoa; phylum Arthropoda; class Insecta; order Blattodea; family Rhinotermitidae; genus Reticulitermes; species Reticulitermes speratus. Next base: position 20,628,232 of record JAJKFL010000010.1, read on the forward strand.
AGGGGGCCTTAGGGCACAGCACCTAAACAACAGGGACTTATAACAAAGGGGGCCTTAGGGCACAGCACCTAAATAACAGGGACTTATAACAAAGGGGGCCTAGGGCACAGCACCTAAACAGGGAATTATAATAAAGGGGGCCTTAGGGCACAACACCTAAACAACAGGGACTTATAACAAAGGGGACCTTAGTGCACAGCACCTAAACAACAGGGACTTATAACAAAGGGGGCATTAGTGCACAGCACCTAAACAACAGGGACTTATAACAAAGGGGACCTTAGTGCACAGCACCTAAACAACAGGGACTTATAACAAAGGGGACCTTAGTGCACAGCACCTAAACAACAGGGACTTATAACAAAGGGGACCTTAGTGCACAGCACCTAAACAACAGGGACTTATAACAAAGGGGACCTTAGTGCACAGCACCTAAACAACAGGGACTTATAACAAAGGGGACCTTAGTGCACAGCACCTAAACAACAGGGACTTATAACAAAGGGGGCCTTAGGGCACAGCACCTAAACAACAGGGACTTATAACAAAGGGGGCCTTAGGGCACAGCACCTAAACAACAGGGACTTATAACAAAGGGGCCTTAGGGCACAACACCTAAACAGGGACTTATAACAAATGGGGCCTTAGGCATAGCACCTAAACAAAAGGGACTTATAACAAAGGGGGCCTTAGGGAACAGCACCTAAACAACAGGGACTTATAACAAAGGGGGCCTTAGGGCACAGCACCTAAATAACAGGGACTTATAACAAAGGGGGCCTAGGGCACAGCACCTACAGGGAATTATAATAAAGGGGGCCTTAGGGCACAACACCTAAACAACAGGGACTTATAACAAAGGGGACCTTAGTGCACAGCACCTAAACAACAGGGACTTATAACAAAGGGGGCCTTAGGGCACAGAACCTAAACAACAGGGACTTATAACAAAGGGGTCCTTAAGGCACAGAACCTAAACAACAGGGACTTATAACAAAGGGGTCCTTAGGGCACAGCACCTAAACAACAGGGACTTATAACAAAGGGGCCTTAGGGCACAACACCTAAACAGGGACTTATAACAAATGGGGCCTTAGGGCATAGCACCTAAACAACAGGGACTTATAACAAAGGGGGCCTTAGGGCACAGCACCTAAACAACAGGGACTTATAACAAAGGGGCCTTAGGGCACAACACCTAAACAGGGACTTATAACAAATGGGGCCTTAGGGCATAGCACCTAAACAACAGGGACTTATAACAAAGGGGGCCTTAGGGCACAGCACCTAAACAACAGGGACTTATAACAAAGGGGGCCTTAGGGCACAGCACCTAAATAACAGGGACTTATAACAAAGGGGGCCTAGGGCACAGCACCTACAGGGAATTATAATAAAGGGGGCCTTAGGGCACAACACCTAAACAACAGGGACTTATAACAAAGGGGACCTTAGTGCACAGCACCTAAACAACAGGGACTTATAACAAAGGGGGCCTTAGGGCACAGAACCTAAACAACAGGGACTTATAACAAAGGGGGCCTTAAGGCACAGAACCTAAACAACAGGGACTTATAACAAAGGGGGCCTTAGGGCACAGCACCTAACTGTAACAACGGACTAGTAAAAGATACAAGACCTTATGGATATTCAAATAATTTAGCAATCAGACTTGATCTCTGTACAGCAAAATAAACTGTGTTCACGATTACAATGGTTTTAATATACAAATTTCAGTTTTGATGACATACGAGAATTTTACAGTGACTTAATTTGTATACAATACCTACCATTTTTAGCCCACGATCATAACAACAGACTACAAACACACAATGTAGATAAATAATTAAATGACCATACATAACAACTGGCGAAACCTATGTGATTTAACAACAGGTCACTTGTTTAAAAAAAAACCACCTCCTAAAGATAACAAAACACTGTCGAAAACACATACAGGTTACAATGAAATCTCAGTATTTATGGGTTACAATGTATTGTTTTCATGGAATTACACTGCATTATATCAACCAACCGAATAATATCAATCATCAAAAATTGTTTACAAACACAAACAACAGCACCATCAATATAATTATGTATTCTATTTCATTCGCAAGTTCGTGTGTATATTTAAATTATTATATCGTTATTATTTAAATTTGTACCATGACAGATTCAAACCCGTTCTATATCAACACGCGCTAAGTATAATGCATAATAAATGTCAACATTTGAAAAACTCTGAACTTAAATAAAGATTTCACATTGTTGACACCGTGCATCTTCGTCATATTAAATTAAGTTATAGACCAACTGATTAGACATTCCACCGTAGTATTCGTCAACACACAGTACACAGTACACTTCGCTAACCACGCGAAAACATTTCACATGCTTATAATACCACAATACCACAAGCCAGCAGTTCCGCAATTCTAACATCTATAGTGTTTTTATAATTTTATAACTTTTTAACAAATCTTTTTACAAGATTTTAACATATGTTTTATAGTGCCAATGGAATATTTTAAACCATGTGATTGAAGTGACGTAGCTTTTAGCAAAAAACCCCCTGACGATGATCCTAGGATCGAAACACGTGTAGGGGTACTATTTTTAACATTTTTAATAAAGCTACTTAAAAAGTGCTTTAAAAAGTGCATCAGTTGGTCTATAACTTAATTAAATAAAGATATTCTAGTTGTCTATAGACTCCAGCATAAATATGTATAGTATTCTATAGATGTCTAATAGACTGTTGTAATCACATGCCGTTTGTTACAACGGTAAAGTGAGAGGAGAAGCAGGTAGGATGGGGTTGCATAAGGGGCGGGGGCACTACTATATTTCAATATAAGACAAAAACCACGTGAGTGGGTGAAGTTATAGAAAGACGCATTTCTGCAAAACTTACCTCAGCTACGAAAAAACAAAAAGTTCTTGTTTTAGATGTGTATATTAATTTCACTTTGAGTCCTATTCCGACGTGTATTGGTAGTGTGAAGATCTTCACGTATCTCAATACGTCAACGCCAACATGCACATTGATACAGGACCGTTTCTGATATTAAAAGATGCTACATTTAAATTCGACACACGTAAAACCTCCCACGCACGGCGACGTCCATATATGCTAAGGATTCCGCATTACAGAACACATAATAATAAGACCAATTACAGGATAAAACTTATAATTACCGGTATTTATTTAATAATCTTTGTTGTTTTGTTAAAATAACACATTACGCACATGAACGATATTTTAACACATATGACACTGTCTTTATGTTTACAGGTTACCGTAGCGTTCATGTTTCGAAACCTACCCTTGCACCAGCTATGCCGTTGATCAACTGACTGCTGGAGTTCGCTTTACCCAGTTAGTCCTCCAAGCAGCTTTAGCAGCACGACGGCGCATGGCGGGAAAATAAAATAAAATGTAAAAAAAAAAAAAAAAAAAAAAGAATGTCCTGTAGGAAAAGGCCGCAAAAATTGGAACGTATTTTGTGCGCATGTGCAGTAATTCTGTGCACTGGAATGGGTTGAGGTGGGGAATTGGAAAACAGAGAAGGAAGATATAGCGATGTTGCTTAACTTTCTTTCCTCCCCTTCAGTCGCTATGCTACACATAATGTGGATGTGAGAACCCCCGTATTGATTAATTTCCGTATAACGTACTACCTTTTTCGCAGACATTGGTCCGTGTCAGAAGAATCCGCGCACGGCTTTACTATGAGCTACAGGGCAGTAGTGGGCGTAATAATGCAGCGAACACGTATCAAAACGAGAGTGGTGGGGGGTAAAAGATGACAAGTGGGAAGGATTACGCATACCACCCTTTCCATAACTCAAGCGCACAATTCCGGAACTCCGAACAGCTATACGAAACAGCGATATAAAACCAGGAACAGCGATAGAAATAAGACGCCGAGATCTGGTACCAACCACTGCACCTTACCCTTGACATCAAGTACTCTCTAAAGACGAGGACGTCTTTAGACATAACTGGTGTAGGAATTGTATGGCACTTTGCTGCATTTTGATGTAAGTGTAAAATTAAACTGAGGATAAGTGGCTAAGCATCAGCACTGTGTGTAGTAAATGAGTCTCAAAATTAGAAGTGAAAGATGGATAAAATAAAGGGATAGGTGATAGGATAAAGGGAAGAAATACCACAGAGCGAAACATACTTGAGCTACTGTATAATTTCTAAACGAATCGAAAGAGGGTGAATTTGGTACACTAAACCCATGCAGCAAAGTCATACTTGACAAGCTAATATTCCCTCAGATGGTTAAAAAAATTCCCTTCCTTCTACGAAGCCCAACATTTATTACCATGTTCAGTTATCTCTATCCTAAACCAGATTAATCCAGTCATCGTACCCCCCTACCATCATTAAGATCCATTTTAATATCATCCTGTCATCTACGCCTAGGTTTCATCTAGTTTACGAACTTAAGCAACACAGTAATCAAATAAAACCTTGACATTACTGGCGATGTATAGCAACAAGCCTTCTGTATCTCCAGTGTGACAGTTGCCGATCCCCAGTGGACAGGAGACCTTTAAAACACTTTTCCATTCTTACGACTCTGAAGCAGATCACCTGCTCTGCGTTAATGGCACCAACACACCGGGTACTCTGGTAGGTGTTGGTGGTACTGGTACCGGCATTGTTGGCCTGGCTTGGGTCACTTTCAGTTGAGTTAGGCTAGGAGAGGATAGGCCAGGCCAGGCAGGATCAGGCCTGTGTAGGACAGCACACAGTCGTCTCTTCTTCTGGGAGTATATCTGCAAGGCTTCTGTATCTCCAGTGTGACAGTTGCCGATCCCCAGTAGACAGGAGACCTTTAAAACACTTTTCCATTCTTGCAACTCTGAAGCAGATCACCTACTCTGCGTTAATGGCACCAACACACGGGTACTCTGGTAGGTGTTGGTGGTACTGGTACCGGCATTGTTGGCCTGGCTTGGGTCACTTTCAGTTGAGTTAGGCTAGGAGAGGATAGGCCAGGCCAGGCAGGATCAGGCCTGTGTAGGACAGCACACAGTCGTCTCTTCTTCTGGGAGTATATCTGCAAGCCTTCTGTATCTCCAGTGTGACAGTTGCCGATCCCCAGTAGACAGGAGACCTTTAAAACACTTTTCCATTCTTGCAACTCTGAAGCAGATCACCTACTCTGCGTTAATGGCACCAACACACCGGGTACTCTGGTAGGTGTTGGTGGTACTGGTACCGGCATTGTTGGCCTGGCTTGGGTCACTTTCAGTTGAGTTAGGCTAGGAGAGGATAGGCCAGGCCAGGCAGGATCAGGCCTGTGTAGGACAGCACACAGTCGTCTCTTCTTCTGGGAGTATATCTGCAAGGCTTCTGTATCTCCAGTGTGACAGTTGCCGATCCCCAGTAGACAGGAGACCTTTAAAACACTTTTCCATTCTTGCAACTCTGAAGCAGATCACCTACTCTGCGTTAATGGCACCAACACACCGGGTACTCTGGTAGGTGTTGGTGGTACTGGTACCGGCATTGTTGGCCTGGCTTGGGTCACTTTCAGTTGAGTTAGGCTAGGAGAGGATAGGCCAGGCCAGGCCAGGCAGGATCAGGCCTGTGTAGGACAGCACACAGTCGTCTCTTCTTCTGGGAGTATATCTGCAAGGCTTCTGTATCTACAGCAAGTTATATCCAGTTCATCTCGTGCGCTCAAAAGATTTTTCCCCCCTTCTTCAGACGCTAATAAACCACAACCTTACTAAACCCGAAGATAAATTTCCGTGTTCACAAAGCGAGACGGAACGAGACCGTACAATGTGCCAGATCAATCCCGTCCACAAGTCTATGATCTGTTCCTTTTTCCCATAATTCAATAGGTTTCAGTTTCCCCCGAACATATTACAGATTTAATTAACAACCTGAAGAATAGAAATTATAGAGACTGAGTCGCCTGTGGCTCTCTGTTACGTTCTCCCTCTCTCCTCTCTCTTCTCCCTATGGCTCGACAGCCCTATATGGGCCTGGGCCTCCTCGTTTCGTCAAGGCTTCACGATCACACACTTTAGACACACCACAGTCGGTAGGACTCCTCTGGACGAGGGACCAGCCCGTTGCAGAGACCTCTACCTGACAACACACAACACTCACAACAGACAAACATCCATGCCCCCGGTGGGATTTTTTTTTGTCTGTCCGGTGTTTTTCCCCTTTGATCCATTTTTGTACTGTTTAAATCCTTTTCGTCCTTCATGTCACTTTACGTTCCATGCAACCGTCCTTAAAACAAACACAACACAAACATCCACGCCCCCGGTGGGATTCGAACCCACGATCCCAGCAAGCGAGCGGCCGAAGACCCACGCCTTAGACCGCACGGCCACTGCGATCGGCCCCGAACATATTACAAACTTAATTAACAACATGAAGAATAGAAATTATAGAGACTGAGTCGCCTGTGGCTCTCCGTTACGTATTTCTTGCAAAACTCGTACTGAAGACTCCAACGAGATCTTCAGATCACAAGGTCAAGGGAAAAGTTGGCAAACACCACCCAATGTCGTTGCGTGTCATTTTTAGTGCTCCCTAAGGGGAGTGTAGACTGGGGTGCTTGTCACTTACAGCGAGGTGTAACGCAAGTTTGGTGTAGCGTGTGTGAGAATTAGACAGGGGAACCAAACACTATTCAATTTAAATAATGTGGTTTTCCGTATATACCAGAAGTGCCTCACACTGGGTGTATACAAAGTCAGTTCCTATGTCACACTTCGAAAGCAGCTTCGTTTCTGTAGATTCCTGGTTCGGATATTGAAATAATTTTTATAATATGAATCACCCAGAACGGATATTGGAATCGCCATCATCTTGTCAAGCGAAAGACCTTGTCGCCATATTACAGGTATTATAAAATACAATAGTCTTTTAGAGATCTATCATTGAGCTGATATTTTAATGCACGCTGAAGTCAAATCAGAGCTTTATGTTTCAATATGCAGTCACCACACTCCTTTACAACGTCATAAAAAGGCTGCGATTATTTCGCTTCGTAATTGTTTCATTTCTTCATTTACAATAACCGCCAATTAACAGATCTCTGTCATTTTGACTCTAATGATAACACTACCAATTTTTTTTTTCCAATGGCTCGACAGCTCCTTGGGGGGCAGGACCTCCTCGTTATCGAGGCTTCACGATCACACTCACACACACCACACTCGGTAGGACTCCTCTGGACGAGTGATCAGCCCGTCGCAGAGACCTCTACCTGACAACACACAACACTCACAACAGACAGACTTCCATGCCCTAGGCGGGATTTTTTTTTTTGGGCTGTCCGGGGTTTTTCCCCTGTGATCCATTTTTGTACTGTTTAAATCCTTTCGTCCTTCATGTCACTTTACGTTCCATGTTACCGTCCTTACGACAAACACAACACAAACATCCATGCCTCCGGTGGGATTCGAACCCACAATCCCAGTAAGCGAGCGGCCGCAGACCCACGCCTTAGACCGCACGGCCACTGGGATCGGCATAACACTACCATATTGTTACCATTCAGCAATACATAAGTCCCAGCTGTGGTATCACTTAATGTCACTATTATGCTATTGACCAATATTTAAATATTTATGACATCAGTTTAAAACACGGATGCATAAATCCAGGGCGTTAGGTCGACTGAATGTTACGGTGTCACGTGGTGCTTGTGCGTCAGGTCGACTGAATGTTACGGTGTCACGTGGTGCTTGTGCGTCAGGTCGACTGAATGTTACGGTGTCACGTGGTGCTTGTGCGTCAGGTCGACTGAATGTTACGGTGTCACGTGGTGCTTGTGCGTCAGGTCGACTGAATGTTACGGTGTCACGTGGTGCTTGTGCGTCAGGTCGACTGAATGTTACGGTGTCACGTGGTGCTTGTGCGTCAGGTCGACTGAATGTTACGGTGTCACGTGATGCATGTGCGTCAGGTCGACTGAATGTTACGGTGTCACGTGGTGCTTGTGCGTCAGGTCGACTGAATGTTACGGTGTCACGTGATGCATGTGCGTCCTCAGTACGGAACTTGCTGCGTCTTCTGGCGTCTGCAATTTTGAGGTGGCTTCTAGAATTTCAGATAATTTGTGAACCCCTTGTTTAAAAACAATAAATATGGCTTCAAGACTGTTTCGGAACGTCGGATATAAAAGTGTTCAGTGGTTTTCGCAAAATATTCTTGGAAGTATTTTATAAATATATGAAGACGATTTGAGGTGCTTTCTCATGTCATTACGGTAGATCTGCTCATTGAAAATGAATAGATCAATAAAATAGTCCTAACGAATTTAGTTTAAATCTTCGTGGATTTTAAATTTCCTTCATACAAGTTCAAAGTTTAGGTCTAGTAATACCTAAAAATGTGAGTGCCTTAAAGAAGAATAGAGTTAACAGTAAAAGAAGGTAAAGTTCTCCCTATAACAGGCCATGAAGGTCCAGAGGGGGAGTAGAGGTATAGCTGTACTCTTTCTTTAACCTCGGCACTAGATGGGGTGGGTGGTTTACGCCACGCCCCGGCCGCTTTACACCCTGGAAAGAGACCCGGTACCCATTGTACAGGAGGCTGGGTGGACCTCAGGGCTGGTATGGACAGGTGCGGGAAATCTCGCCCTTACCGGGATTCGATACCCGGACTGTCCAGCCCGTAGCGAGTCGCTATACCGAGTACGCTATGCCAGCCGCCAAGTTAAAATAAAGATGATGATGATGATGATAATGATAATGACGAAAACAGGATTACTGTAAATAGAAATCCCGTAACTATCCAAAATATGGACAAAAGAAATAATTTAAAGAAATCAGTACAACACTCTATTGCTTCGCAGAGATATTTCGTAACAAGTTCTTAGAACTGCAAAAGAAGATTTCACACGATACTCAGTGACGCCTCGTAACGACACACAGACACACCATTCAACTTCCGAATGTTGGCAACAGACGCAAGGCTTTTGGGCACACTTGACATAGTTCGTAACAGTAGCTTAAATGGTACAGAGATGTTTTACACTACATATTATATCCTTTAGCACGGTTCATTAAACCTCAACAATTACTCTTACACAGACGTCATCAAACATGTTAAGACCATCCGACAGAAACTGCGGTTAAACACAAAGTTCAACATAAATAAGTTCACCCGACGAATGTCAAACAACGACGCAATTACTTAATCTACCTACAAGCCTTGAAAGACCGAGATTAACCTGAATTATATTTAAAGACTCAGCCCGTACCGTGCAGTAAACACACTCCGTCTCAGTTATACAAACCAGTAAGTTAATGCTGCACAGTGAAATAATCGCTGTTTGTTCTGAGATCCACACAAAACACATAAATACAGTCCGTACCGCGCAGTAAACACACTCCGACTCAGTTATACAAACCAGTCAGTTAATGTTGTACAGTGAAATAATCGCTGTTTGTTCTGAGATCCACACAGAACACATAAATACAGTCCGTACCGCGCAGTAAACACACTCCGTCTCAGTTATACAAACCAGTCAGTTAATGCTGTACAGTGAAATAATCGCTGTTTGTTCTGAGATCCATACAAAACCCATAAATACAGTCCGTACCGCGCAGTAAACACACTCCGTCTCAGTTATACAAACCAGTCAGTTAATGCTGTACAGTGAAATAATCGCTGTTTGTTCTGAGATCCACACAAAACACATAAATACAGTCCGTACCGCGCAGTAAACACACTCCGTCTCAGTTATACAAACCAGTCAGTTAATGCTGTACAGTGAAATAATCGCTGTTTGTTCTGAGATCCACACAAAACACATAAATACAGTCCGTACCGCGCAGTAAACACACTCCGTCTCAGTTATACAAACCAGTCAGTTAAGGCTGTACAGTGAAATAATCGCTGTTTGTTCTGAGATCCACACAAAACACATAAATACAGTCCGTACCGCGCAGTAAACACACTCCGTCTCAGTTATACAAACCAGTCAGTTAATGCTGTACAGTGAAATAATCGCTGTTTGTTCTGAGATCCACACAAAACACATAAATACAGTCCGTACCGCGCAGTAAACACACTCCGTCTCAGTTATACAAACCAGTCAGTTAAGGCTGTACAGTGAAATAATCGCTGTTTGTTCTGAGATCCACACAAAACACATAAATACAGTCCGTACCGCGCAGTAAACACACTCCGTCTCAGTTATACAAACCAGTCAGTTAATGCTGTACAGTGAAATAATCGCTGTTTGTTCTGAGATCCACACAAAACACATAAATACAGTCCGTACCGCGCAGTAAACACACTCCGTCTCAGTTATACAAACCAGTCAGTTAATGTTGTACAGTGAAATAATCGCTGTTTGTTCTGAGATCCACACAAAACACATAAATACAGTCGTACCGCGCAGTAAACACACTCCGTCTCAGTTATACAAACCAGTCAGTTAATGCTGTATCGTGAAATAATCGCTGTTTGTTCTGAGATCCACACAAAACACATAAATACAGTCCGTACCGCGCAGTAAACACACTCCGTCTCAGTTATACAAACCAGTCAGTTAATGTTGTACAGTGAAATAATCGCTGTTTGTTCTGAGATCCACACAAAACACATAAATACACTGTGTGGGCAGAACGTAGAATTTGTGAATGTTAAACATGGTGGTACATATAGTAACCAGTAGGCTTTAAATGATTAAATAAAAAATCAACCCCGTTAAGTCGAAACCACTTATACGCTAAATCAAAGATGGATAACACAGCTTACAGACCGAGCATGCGATAATGTGATGTGTGGTCAGGGCTAGCACAAGGCAATGTATGCGTATTGAGCAATGGTGGAATGAAGATTAGCAGGGGAAAACCGAAGGAACTCGGACATCTACTCCAGTACGACTTCGTCCCTAATGAACCTCATATGAAGTCACCTTAGTTCGAACCCCAGGCTCGGCGATAAGAACACAGCTTATAACCTCCTTGGGAACATATAATAACAATAATAACAACAAATTATCAAATAAAAGACCAGTCAATAACCTACATAAAAGACAGAAAGCATAGCTTTAATAATATCATCAGGTAAACATTTCAAAACATGGAATATACAGTCGAACTCGGTTATAACGTCATGAAAGGGACTGTATATTTTGTGTCGTTATAAACGAGTGTTGTTATAACCGAGGAGTATAATGTTGTGGTTAACAGCGAGGAATTAATTGGTACCACAGAATATCTGACGTTATATACGAGGTGTCGTATAAACCGATGTCGTTATAACCGGGTTTGATTGTATTACTGTGAAGCCATCACAATTTCGTGCACATGTTGGTTGATATTACAGAAACTTCAAATGTCTCACACAGTAGACACATAATTATGTAGTGCCCATTAAAACCATCTGTCAACACAGTTTATCGTGGCAACAGCGTTGTATAAACCGACATCGTTATAAGCGGGTTCGACTGTACGTTCAACGAGAAACATCGCCAATAGATGCATCTGACATTATGTATATAATAAACCTCAGATTTCAATACAGTTTGTCATATTGACAGAAAGAGCAAACAATTTCAGCCAGTATTTACTGCAGACTGAAACTGTAGGGCTGCCTGCAGGCATCGGCACTGCTAGCTCTCTGAATAGCAGGGAATATGTGTACATGTAACACACAAATATCGGCATCACAGCCCAGATACCACGAATTTAGTAGAAGCTGCATTTATTAGTTAATAATGTGTTTACACGCCAAAAATTACAGATCGGGAAACTAGGGTTAATAGAAGAATTTTGTTCGTAATCAAAAATTATCGAACGACCACAAACTAACAAATAAAGACACAACTTCATTTTTTTTACGAAGCATCACTGATGTGTATTTGGACTCTTTCCATCGTCACTGACTATACAAACACGACGTTTCGAAAGCAGACTGATTTTGTCTTCAGGTGCACTACAATCTTGAGAATAAGTAACAATCTAAAAGAACCAAAACCTACAAATTCACACGTGACAGACAAAACAATCCAAACGTCTAAATATAAAAATTGTGTGTACAAAACTCAATCTACAAATTGTAATAAAATAATACGAAATTTTCCTTCCTTAAAAATGAAAATTACAGGACCTGAACAAGCAATAAAATAAGATTACCCAACAAATTAAAATGTGAGGTAATAACAACCCAATCAGCATCCCCTGTTCGTGAAAACATGGGCCTACTATAAAGAAGGATTTTTTTGATCCATTTTTGTACTGTTTAAATCCTTCTGTCCTTCTTCATGTCACTTATGTTTCATACTGTTGTCCTTATACAACAAACACAACAGACAGACATACAAGCCCGCGGCGGGATTTTTTTTTTTTTTTTGCCTGTCCGGGGTTTTTCCCCTTTGATCCATTTTTGTACTCTTTAAATCCTTTCGTCCTTCATGTCACTTTACGTTCCATGTTACCGTCCTTACACAACAAACACAACACAAACATACATGCCCCCGGCGGGATTTTTTTTTTTTTTTGTTGTTGCCTGTCCGGGGTTTTTCCCCTTTGATCCATTTTTGTACTCTTTAAATCCTTTCGTCCTTCATGTTACTTTTACGTTCCATGCTACCGTCCTTACAACAAACACAACACAAACATCCATGCCCCCGGCGGGATTCGAACCCACAATCCCAGCAAGCGAACGGCCGCAGACCCACGCCTTAGACCGCGCGGCCACTGGGATCGGCTAAAATTATTATCTTATTTCCTGACACCCTTCTATTCTGTTTTATTTAATTCCTGGAACCCAGTGGATTCGAACTGCTCACCTTCTGAGTACTTGTCCGCTGCCTTATCAACTACACCACCTTTTTATTGTATGTACGATATTCCTCTCCTCCTTCACTCTGTGTAATACTTCTTCATTTCTCACACGATCGGTCCAGCTGATCTTCTCCATTCTTCTCCAGCACCACATTTCAAAACTTTCCAGATACTTCTGATCCACTTTCCCAAGTGTCCACGTTTCAGCACCACACAAAGCTATGCTCCAAATGTAGCACTTTACTAGTTCCTTCCTTATATTTAAGTCCAGTTTGCTGGTGAAAACAGTCAAACGCTTTACGTGATTTACCCTTCAGCCGAAATCAGCCACTGAAGTCAGCTGATGACTGGTACATTAGAATTTTGGAAATAAATTAAGAAATTAAAAAGGAAACAATAAGATAGGAAACTGTGATTCAGTCATGGAACATGTAGTTACATTGTATGTATATAAATGTAGTTACACTGTATGTATATAAATGTAGTTACACTGTATGTATATAAATGTAGTTACATTGTATGTATATAAATGTAGTCACATTGTATGTATATAAATGTAGTTACATTGTATGTATATAAATGTAGTTACATTGTATGTATATAAATGTAGTTACATTGTATGTATATAAATGTAGTCACATTGTATGTATATAAATGTAGTCACATTGTATGTATATAAATGTAGTTACATTGTATGTATATAAATGTAGTTACATTGTATGTATATAAATGTAGTTACATTGTATGTATATAAATGTAGTTACATTGTATGTATATAAATGTAGTCACATTGTATGTATATAAATGTAGTCACATTGTATGTATATAAATGTAGTCACATTGTATGTATATAAATGTAGTCACATTGTATGTATATAAATGTAGTCACATTGTATGTATATAAATGTAGTCACATTGTATGTATATAAATGTAGTCACATTGTATGTATATAAATGTAGTCACATTGTATGTATATAAATGTAGTCACATTGTATGTATATAAATGTAGTCACATTGTATGTATATAAATGTAGTCACATTGTATGTATATAAATGTAGTCACATTGTATGTATATAAATGTAGTTACATTGTATGTATATAAATGTAGTCACATTGTATGTATATAAATGTAGTTACATTGTATGTATATAAATATAGTTACATTGCATGTATATAAAATGTAGTCACATTGTATGTATATAAATGTAGTTACATTGTATGTATATAAATGTAGTCACATTGTATGTATATAAATGTAGTTACATTGTATAATAAATGTATAATGATAAATTGTATGTATAAATGTAGTACATTGTATGTATATAAATGTAGTTACATTGTATGTATATAAATGTAGTTACATTGTATGTATATAAATGTAGTTACATTGTATGTAATATAAATGTAGTTACATTGTATGTATATAAATGTAGTTACATTGTATGTTATATAAATGTAGTTCACATTGTATGTATATAAATGTAGTTACATTGTATGTATATAAATGTAGTTACATTGTAATGTATATAAATGTAGTTCACATTGTATGTATAATAAATGTAGTTCACATTGTATGTATATATAATGTATAGTCACATTGTAATGTATATAAATGTAGTCACATTGTATGTATATAAATGTAGTTACATTGTATGTATATAAATGTAGTTACACTTGTATGTATATAAATGTAGTTACATTGTATGTATATAAATGTAGTTACATTGTATGTATATAAATGTAGTTACATTGTATGTATATAAATGTAGTTACATTGTATGTATATAAATGTAGTTACATTGTATGTATATAAATGTAGTTACATTGTATGTATATAAATGTAGTTACATTGTATGTATATAAATGTAGTTACATTGTATGTATATAAATGTAGTTACATTGTATGTATATAAATGTAGTTACATTGTATAAGTATAATAATGTAGTTACATTGTATGTATATAAAATGTAGTTACATTGTATGTATATAAATGTAGTTACATTGTATGTATATAAATGTAGTTCACATTGTATGTATATAAATGTAGTCACATTGTATGTATATAAATGTAGTTACATTGTATGTATATAAATGTAGTTACATTGTATGTATATAAATGTAGTTACATTGTATGTATAAATAAATGTAGTATACAATGATACATGTATTATAAAATGTAGTCACATTGTATGTATATAAATGTAGTTACATTGTATGTATATAAATGTAGTTACATTGTATGTATATAAATGTAGTTACATTGTATGTATATAAATGTAGTCACATTGTATGTATAATAAATGTAGTTACATTGTATGTATATAAATGTAGTCTACATTGTATGTATATAAATGTAGTTACATTGTATGTATATAAATGTAGTCACATTGTATGTATATAAATGTAGTTACATTGTATGTATATAAATGTAGTTACATTGTATGTATATAAATGTAGTTACATTGTATGTATAATAAATGTAGTTACATTGTATGTATATAAATGTAGTTACATTGTATGTATATAAATGTAGTTACATTGTATGTATATAAATGTAGTCACATTGTATGTATATAAATGTAGTTACATTGTATGTATATAAATGTAGTTACATTGTATGTATATAAATGTAGTTACATTGTAGTATAAAATGTAGTTACATTGTATATAAAATGTAGTTACACTGTATGTAATAAATGTAGTTACATTGTATGTATATAAAATTCAGTTGCAAACAGTGTTCTACTTATGACATGATTTTTATAACACAATTTTTGAAATCAAACAAATTATATATAGCCTCAGGGTGAGCCCCCTTCCCCTCCCCTAGCGAAACATTCCTTGTGCGCACCTGATTTCCATTACAATATCTCCATTTTCCATACGAAATCAGGCTGCACCATCAGCCCCACTAAAACTCTCTGAGCCTATGAAAACAAATTACTCCGTATTTCACGCTTATGAATGACTAACTGAATATATTACTGTACTATTTTACAACAAATCACAAGTCTTGTATTTCGGGATGCTAAACGAATCTGGTAATAAAGTACAGTGGACCCTCGAACTTCGAACGGTTTGATGTTCGAACAACTTGAAACTCGAACAAAAAATTCGAGGAAAATCCGGTTTTGAAAACTCGAAAGTCGAACAAAGAATTACGTGGTCGTCACGTGGTCGCCTTCTCTCTCTGCTTGGTCCAGATGAAAGAAGGGTAATTTACCTTCCAGTGAACAGTAATATCCCTCCTACTATTATTATTGATTGATTATTATACAATATTTTTATGTACGTACTATTATAAATAAAAATTTTCAATTATTGAAATTAAATATACTTATTTTATCATTATGATCTTTTGAAATGGGCACTTAAAAATGTTTTATATTGGGTAAATTTTGGGGGTCTGGAAAGAATTAATTCAATTAAGATTATTTCTTATGGGGAAATTTAACTCGAAAGTCGAACAACTTGAAAGTCGAACCGTCTCCTGGAACAGATTGTGTTCGAAGTTCGAGCTTCCACTGTACTTATTTATAAACTTTATGTTACTCGTACGGTACATTTTTTGATTATCTAAGTTTTATCTGACAAATGTAGACTTTTATTTTCTATTTGCAATACATATATTTAATTGAAGATGGTCCAACATGGTCATATAAGGTTCGAAACATGTTTGACCATCTTCAATGAAACATATGTATTGAATAATATAAAATAAAAGTGTACATTTGTCGGATATAACTTAAATACAAACTTAATTCATAATTATCACATTGTGAGCATGTGTAATGCATCTGATGTCACAAACAAGAACAACATTTGCTAAAATAGCTCGTTTTTTACTGCGTAAAAAACACGTAATAAAGTTTCGCCCAAAACACACGTTGATCTCTGATTTAACATATATTATTCCAGTCTTTAGTCTTTCCGCCTTCTCTCAAAAACCTGAAAACATAGGACGTGACATGCGTTACTGCGTAAGTGGTTCGCGTGGATATTGAGCCCTTGAAGATGAGGTTCTTTCGAAACGTCGGGAACCACTTACCTGGTAACACAGCGTCACACCCCAGGAGACTGAAATCCCAGATTACACCGCTGCGAAAACCTCAATACTTGAAAACTTACAAATTTGATTATACGAAACTACAGTTGTGCCTGACGTCTTGTAAGGTTATGTAACTACAGTTGTGCCTGACGTCTTGTAAGTTTATGTAACTACAGTTGTACCTGACGTCTTGTAAGGTTATGTAACTACAGTTGTGCCTGACGTCTTGTAAGGTTATGTAACTACAGTTGTGCCTGACGTCTTGTAAGGTTATGTAACTACAGTTGTGCCTGACGTCTTGTAAGGTTATGTAACTACAGTTGTGCCTGACGTCTTGTAAAGTTATGTAACCACAGTTGTGCCTGACGTCTTGTAAGGTTATGTAACTACAGTTGTGCCTGACGTCTTGTAAGTTTATGTAACTACAGTTGTACCTGACGTCTTGTAAGGTTATGTAACTACAGTTGTGCCTGACGTCTTGTAAGGTTATGTAACTACAGTTGTGCCTGACGTCTTGTAAGGTTATGTAACTACAGTTGTGCCTGACGTCTTGTAAGGTTATGTAACTACAGTTGTGCCTGACGTCTTGTAAGGTTATGTAACTACAGTTGTGCCTGACGTCTTGTAAGGTTATGTAACTACAATTGTGCCTGACGTCTTGTAAGGTTATGTAACTACAGTTGTGCCTGACGTCTTGTAAAGTTATGTAACCACAGTTGTGCCTGACGTCTTGTAAGGTTATGTAACTACAGTTGTGCCTGACATCTTGTAAGGTTATGTAACTACAGTTGTGCCTGACGTCTTGTAAAGTTATGTAACCACAGTTGTGCCTGACGTCTTGTAAGGTTATGTAACTACAGTTGTGCCTGACGTCTTGTAAGGTTATGTAACTACAGTTGTGCCTGACGTCTTGTAAGGTTATGTAACTATAGTTGTGCCTGACGTCTTGTAAGGTTATGTAACTACAGTTGTGCCTGACGTCTTGTAAGGTTATGTAACTACAGTTGTGCCTGACATCTTGTAAGGTTATGTAACTACAGTTGTGCCTGACGTCTTGTAAAGTTATGTAACTATAGTTGTGCCTGACGTCTTGTAAGGTTATGTAACTACAGTTGTGCCTGACGTCTTGTAAGGTTATGTAACTACAGTTGTGCCTGACATCTTGTAAGGTTATGTAACTACAGTTGTGCCTGACGTCTTGTAAAGTTATGTAACTATAGTTGTGCCTGACGTCCTGTAAGGTTATGTAACTACAGTTGTGCCTGACGTCTTGTAAGGTTATGTAACTACAGTTGTGCCTGACGTCTTGTAAGGTTATGTAACTACAGTTGTGCCTGACATCTTGTAAGGTTATGTAACTACAGTTGTGCCTGACGTCTTCTAAAATTATGTAACCACAGTTGTGCCTGACGTCTTGTAAGGTTATGTAACTACAGTTGTGCCTGACGTCTTGTAAGGTTATGTAACCTTGTCTGTCGACTTAAGTGAAGACACGGACTGAAGGTGCTGAGGACATTACTGGCCCTGAGGGAGACAGGAAGTAGCAGCAGCATGGACAGACGGGTACAGTATGCGAGAGAGGGCTGTTCGATGCACCAGCAATAGCAAGTGTAGAAACAGAGAGACAGGATTCGGTGTCGTGTATCCGAAACACCGTAACTCTTCCCGAAACCAAATATATACATTATTTAAAACAAATATGTTTTCTATATAACGTGTGGAGAAAAGAAATGACATCAAAATATGCAGATATATTCCAATTTGTAATTTATAAGTATCAGTTAGGCACATTTCACAGGATTGACCAAGAATTAATATGGGCAGAGAACTATGAAAATTTCAAATGCGTTATAATTCAAGTAGAGGCATGATTTTTTGGGGGATTTTCCAACATGCAATCCAGTTATGCTGTCAGGTCCAGTGTACAGACATTCCCCGACTTGCGCAAAAAAAAAAAAAAAAAAAAAAAAAATAAAGCGCCAAATTTTTCCTTGCGAGAATGAAAGTGCAACGATATCGAGGTGGCAGAAGAATACTGCTGGGCGATAACACAGGCAGCGGAAAGGTCATTACGTGGAGGATCAGGTTCCACTGTGCTTGAATTTGGGTTTTAACTGGACTTCTTTGTATATATAAACACACAGCTGACTATAACGATACTCAATTCCGATTTATGCAAAATTCGACTTGCGTCGGACCTTCCGGGATGGAACTATTGCGTAAGTTGGGGGGGGGGTGTCTGTAAAATGACAAAGTTTCCCATTCAAAATGTTGAAGGTGTTTCACTAAGCAATTTGCCCTCACGAATTTTACACGTAATAACAAGACAAAAATGAACACATAAAACATAATAACACGAAAACATCTACATACAAGATGGGAAATCCCCTCGATTTTGTACGAATGTCTTCACTGTTGATGGCCGAGCACAGGACGAAACAGTAAGAATGTTATAAACAAATAGGGCAATGAGTAACACAATCCTCTAGTATTTTATTAATTATAATTGTAAGCTTGTGCACGGCGAGTAATAATAGAGTTACAATTTACAATATTAAAATCGGCTAAGTACAACCAAAGCCGCGCCATGGCTCAGGCGGTTAGTCGCCGGCCTCTCACCGCAGAGACCCGGGTTCGATCCAGGTCAGTCCATGTGAAATTTATGGTGGACAAAGTGGCACTGGGACAGGTTTCTCCCCGAGTACTTCAGTTTTCCCCTGTCAGTTTCATTCCACCGGTGCTCCATTAGACGGAAAAACGAAAAAACTAATCATCTTCAATACAGGGTTGCACAAGAAGCCTCAAGGCTGCGGTGCGTCCGCAGCATCTGCTGCGGGGCCCTTCACCACAAAAAATAAAAGTACAATTAAAATTCAAAACATAAAACGTGAACAACTACGATCTATGGGCGGATATAGCCTGGTTATAACACGCTGCGTTTAATTTTGTTCTGTATAAATTGTCCATAAAGAAGAGCACAGGCTTGTAGAGACATAATCTGTGGTCGTTTGGGTAATTACACGGCGTCGTGTGGTAATTATTTACCGACGTTTCGGGACAACGTGTCGGTCCCATCTTCATGAGTCAAGATTCCAAGATGGAAAAGCTTTTCCATCTTGGAATCTTGACCCATAAAGATGGGACCGACACGTTGTCCCGAAACGTCGGTAAATAATTACCACACGACGCCGTGTAATTACCCAAAAGACCACAGATTACATCAACACCGCGGCGGAAGCCTGAAATCAAAATTGTAGAGACATTAGTGAATGAGCAAGAAGCCAACGTCTAAATGTGAAGTCAAACAGAGCAGCTACAAACTTAACACATAAAGTCTTCCCCATTTAACTATCGAACAAAATCGGCACAACACCAAACTAGAAACTCAGGCAGCAGGAAAAGAATCCAGACGAAAAACAGAGACCTTAGGCGATTATAGTGCGAGAATAAATGAGGACCGAAAACTACGAAATTACAGTATTAGCGGGAAGATATAACAACAGTTATACAACAAGTTTTAAAAATTGTATCTTACATTCACCGTGCATTTCCATTCAATATTTAACAACCAATTAAATACACATTTTATTTAAAAATATTTTAAAGTTTTCTTAGATTCCCCTAAATATGCAATTTAATGAACACATGTGGACGTGATATAAGTGTAGTTTATGACCCCTGAAGATGGTCTGAAATCAGACCGAAACATATGTAGGGGAATCTAAGAAAACTATAAAATAGTTTTAAATAAAATGTGTATTTAGTTGGTTGTTAAATATTGCAGCTTTAAAAAAATTTTTTAAAGAAGTTTCAGAAGTCTATAACTCACAACTGTAATGAAAAAGTGAAAATTGTATGAGATAAGCGCAACAAATAATGTGACGCAATACAGCGCTAAGCTATAACTCGCCAGGCTAAGTAGACTGATTATATATATATATTATACATGTGTGTGGTGCTGAACTTTGGACTCTTCGGAAAGTAGATCAGAAATAAATAGCAGCGAAGTTTTGAAATGTGGTGCCGGAGAAGCCTGGCAAAAGCAGCATTCAACAAGAAGAAGAATCTTTTCAACAGCAAACTGGACTTAAATTTAAGGAAGAAACTAGTAAAGTGCTACATTTGGAGCGTAGCTTTGTGTGGTGCTGAAATGTGGACACTTGGGAAAGTGGATCGGAAGTATCTGGAAAGTTTTGAAATGTGGTGCTGGAGAAGAATGGAGAAGATCAGTTGGACCGATCGTGTGAGAAATGAAGAAGTATTACATAGAGTGAAGGAGGAGAGGAATATCGTACATACAATAAAAAGAAGAAAGCTAACTGGATTGGTCACATCTTGCGTAGAAACTGCCTTCTGAAACATGTGATTGAAGGGAAGTTAGAGGGAAGGATAGAAATGACGGGAAGACGAGGGAGAAGACGTAAGCAGCTACTGGATGACCTTAAGGAAAAGAGAAGATACTGGAAATTGAAAGAGGAAGCACTAGATCGCACTGTGTGGAGAACTCGCTTTGGAAGTGGCTACGGACCTGTCGTAAGACAGACTGCAGAATGAATTATATATATAATATATATATATATATATATATATATATACATAATTCTTTAAAGAATATGGTACGGTAGTTACCATTGTAAATCTACATAATATGATCAAGCAACATTTCTCAATATATTTTTACAATAGATTAGCTTAATCATGAATGTATTATAAGTTAAAGTCGTAGCGTTTGATCGTAAAGCAAAGAAATTTGTTCACAAATAAAAGAAGTTATGTCGATTGGACGACAATTTATTTGACAAGTGTTCTGTTCACAGACGTTACGTTTTAAAATCAATTAACGGTCTTACAACGAGAACCAAAAGATGATGAGAAGCACTGCAATGAAGTCCTGAAAGACACCTTCTGGTGATGACACAGACAAAAGTGTGGGCAAAGGAAGAAAGATGGATGGTGGCAAGATGACACATGTTTCATTTTTATCCAAGCAACAACTTAATCAAAAAAAAAAGAAGAAAAAACGAGAAGGTCACATAAGTGTCAACAAGCGATAAATTCACAGATGAGAGAATACGATGTCAAAGAGAATAAACAAAATCGCGCATATTCTTCTACAGAATCTCTGAGAGCATTGTGAAGTCTTGGTTGGCGGGCATTCTGTCTCAGGAGAGAGATTTGTAATGGAAACAAAAGGCACTTGACATGTAGCAGTGTTTGAGATTCAGAACTTCAGCTGGTGTGTGAGTCGCCGGGGAGCTGTGACAAGAACTGGAGTCTGAAGAGGTCGAGGCTGAACGAAATAGCCTTCTCTTCTGACTGCTAAACTGGTGCAGGGGGCACGAATTGAGGTAAAATTAGCAGTACATCATTATCAAGCCGCTTGGCTGGTGTTTCACACGGGAATAACAATAATTGAACTGAATTATTTAAAGACGATCGCCAGGTGGAAACAGTTGTTACACGATGGCTGATAACACAGGACACGGACTGATATCAACAGTGAATAGAAAAGCTGGTCACACGATATGATAAATGCATCAGTTGTGGTGGGGACTACGTGGAAATGTACTGGGATAGCAGTACAGTTAGATGTGAACTGTTCTTATTAGGATTGAAGGCCGTGACGTAGATAACCGATCGCTCCCCCCACTCGATAATCGAGGCCCCCTATAATTATTAGCGAAGTTACTACCATGTCTCATAACAAGGACCCAGAATATTGCCTTCTGTCGGAAGAACAAAATCCAATGCGACAGAACCCATAAACAATTTTACTGTTCTGTACATTTGGGGGCCCTACTGACCCACGGACCCCGGGCACCGTGTGGTCTGCGAAGGCCTTATTAATGCCACTGGTTGAAAGCAAAAAAAAAAAATATATCCATTGTAAACTTATCTTCTGACCGACACTCAAATCCATACTGTGTATCCATGCTGTAGTTTCGACACGCTCTACCCTGCCACCTCGTGTGTCAAACTAACATTAATCAACAGAGCTGATCCACTTGGTAGAATTTCAAAAAAACAGTAAATCTGTAGACCCACTCCACTGTAATGAGAACCGAACCCAAGTGCTGATGGTTACACGGATGACCCATACACACTGCTTGCTGTACCACTGTACGCACTGCGACATCAGATAACACAAACACAAACACAAACACGCATAAACAGTACAGCACATAACGACATGCACAATTAATCTCATCAATGCACGCCACGTAAATAGCTGCCATATTAAACCAGGACTGTCATAATCAACAGAGTATGTTGGTGTAAAAGTAATTTTCTAGAGCTGTATTTCACGTTGTATTCACCGTGCATCCTGTTACCAATTAAAAGCTTTATTACACCAATATATGCACTATATACTTATAATAATGTAATTCACCCCTACATATGTTTCGGCTTGTTACAGGCCATCTTCAGGGGTTCAAAATACTTAACATAGACTACGAGTATATATCTGTTTTAAAAGTTGGTACATCCACTTAAGAGTAAAACAAAATAAAACTTTGGTTCCCAATGGATTCAACTATAAACTCATAGGGAATTTGTTACATAGAAAATTAAAATTAGATATCCGTTGCTATATTTAAAAATTAGTGGCAGTCCGGTCTTGTACGCAGTGTCACAGAGATGTTGCAGCTTTCTGTGTTATGTTGTTACGTGTTGTGCCTTGTGTGCTTCACCGACTGGTTGTGTTGTGACTACCAACTTTTAAAACAGATGTATAATAATAATAATAATAATAATAACCATGGCTCAACAGCCCTATATGGGCTCGGGCCTCCTCTTGCCTCCTCTTTTCGAGGTTACTAAGTCGTGCGCATTCGTGGCAGTTGGTGACTGGTGAGCTGGCCGCGCTAGTGTTCTATCGATCCTGATGTGCAGAGCCATCTGGCAGGCAGTCAGGAGACTTGAGTGAGAAATGGAGGCAATTTGGCTTACGCAACATTTTTATTCATTCCCGTAAGGTTCTTTTACATGCTTTCTATTTCTATTCATCCTGATATGACTGCCAGAGCCATCCAGCAGTCAATCAGGAGACTTGGGTGAGAAATGGCCGCTGAATTTTGCTTACGAAACATCTAAATTCATGCCCGTAAGGTTCTTTTACATGCCGTAAATCTACGACATGGGACCGACGGCTTTACTTCCCCTCCGAAGGAAGTGGTGCTCCGGATTTTTATCACCCTTAAAAATCCATCGACCTCGGTCGGGATCGAACCCGAAAACCTTGGGTCCAGTGGCGAGCACGCTAACCACTAGTCCACCGAGGTCGTCAAAACAGATGTATAGTCTATGTTAAGTACTTTGACCCCTTGAAGATGGCCTGTAACAGGCCGAAACATATGTAGGGGTGAATTACATTATTATAAGTATATAGTGCATATGTTGGTATAATAAAACTTTTAATTAAGGCTGTATTTGGTAGGTGGCGGGTCGAATATCCTCGCTGAAGTTTCGCTCACACCTCCAGGCAAATTCTAAAACCCTACCTCCAATAATCCAACATCGTTTCCTTCCACATCATTTACAATTCAACATTCACTCATATCCTACTAGCCTGAGAACTGTGCGTGTAAAACAAAAAGCTAAAATAATGTTACAACACAGACAGTTATTTTAACGTGGGACAAACTACTGCGCAGCTGAGGGCGTCATCGTTCCCTCTGCAGCAATGCACCTACGAGCAGGTTCCACCTTAATCTGCACACCCTGTATAGTACTTATGCCAAATCTGACATTCTTACAGCGGTGACTACTGGTAGACAGCAACAGAGTTCGACGCGTTGCTACAGAGGATAGGAACCTGAGAACGTCGGGCAGTCTTCAGATCTGGTACTTGCAGAGCGCCATGCAGATAACATTCATATGTAATTAGCACTTGACAAAACACAAGGGAAAATAATGTGACACTCTTTGCAGCATGGTGAGAGAGAGTGAGAGGTCTTTATTTATTGACGCTGTCAGTTGCTAAGATTACGTACGTCGGTGATCACTACATGCACAGTATGAAGCACAGCTAGAATGATATAGCCATCATTATGTATTCGTTTATAAACTTGGAACATGTCGATAATATTTGTATTGAAAACAGCTGACGGTATCTGCCATACCATGTGACGGTAAGGGGTGGGGGGTGTTGTGAGAGAGAAATTAATGGACGCCTGTATAGAGGTGCTGAGGGGGCAGTAAAACGTGACTAGCGTTTTGCTGACCTGCATGACCTTTCATGTCCATCCAGTGACCTGAGACGTGACTAGATTCGGTTATACAACAACAAAAACAAAACAACAAACAACATAGCTTCACCGATGTTCAAGTTTTCCACATTAATAGCTATGCTGGACGAATCACGTTACATACATACATACATACATTACATACATACATACATACATACATTACACATACATTACATTACATTACATACATACATATACATTACTACTACATATTACATACTACATACATCATACATACATACATACATACATACACAACATTTACATATACATACATACATAACATACATACATATACATCATTACATACATACATTACATACTACATACATACATTACATACATACATACATACATACAACATACATTACATTACATACATACATACTACATTACATACATACATTACATACATACATACATTACATACATACATTACATACATACATTACATTACATACATTACATTACATACATTACATACATACATACATTACATACATTACATTACATACATACATACATTACATTACATACATACATACATTACATACATACATTACATACATACACATACATACATTACATACATACATACATACATTACATACATACATTACATACATACATTACATACATACATATACATACATACATACATTACATACATACATTACATACATACATACATTACATATATACATACATTACATACATACATACATTACATACATACATTACATTACATACATACATACATTACATTACATACATTACATACATTACATACATACATACATTACATACATACATTACATACATACATACATACATACATACATTACATACATACATACATTACATACTATACATACATTAATCATACATACATTACATACATACATTACATACATACATTACATACATACATACATTACATACATACATTACATACATACATACATTACATACATACATTACTACACTACAATACATACATTTTTTTCCATGGCGCAACAGCCCTAGTGGGCCAAGGCCTCCTCATTATCAAGGCTTCACGATCACACTCAGACACGCCACACTCGGTAGGACTCCTCTGGGCGAGTGATCAGCCCGTCGCAGAGACCTCTACCTGACAACAACACACACCACTCACAAGAGACAGACATCCATGCCCCCGGCGGGATTCGAACCCGCAATCCCAACAAGCGAGCGACTGCAGATCAACGCCTTAGACCGCGCGGCCACTGGGATCGGCACATACGTACACACACATACATAATAAGTACATACAGAGACATACTTGCATACACATACCTAATACATACATAGGTCTACATACACACAGACATACATAATACATACATCATACCTACATATACACACACACACATTCATACATACATACGTACATAATACATATACATCATACCTATATATACACATACATACGTACATAATACATACATACATCATACATTACTCATCTCATAATACTACAACACATCTATTTCATCCACTATACATACATACGTACATAATACATACATACATACAGCATACCTATATATATACATACATATATACATATATACGTACATAATGCATACATACATACTTCATACCTATATATACACACACATTCATACATTACGTACATAATACATACATACATACATCATACCTATATATATACATACATATATACATAAAACATACGTACATAATGCATACATGCATACATCATACCTATATATACACACACATTCATACATACATACATACGTACATAATACATACATACATCATACCTATATATTATATATATATATATACATACATATATACATACATACGTACATAATGCATACATACATACATCATACCTATATATATATATATACATACATGTATACATACATACGTACATGTATACATACATACATATATCATACCTATATATATACATACATACATCATACTTATATATATATATAATTATACATACATACGTACGTATAATACATACATACATATATCATACCTATATTATATACATACATACTACATAATACATACATACATCATATATATAGACCTCGCGCACTAAGTGACTGTTGCGACACAAACATCGTACTGTGCAGACGTGCCAACTGGACCGCAAGTCTTATTATACCGCGCCTGGTTAACTGCGTGGACGAGGACTTTTACGGGTACCGAGATAATATACAGAGACTAAATTCCTGCCTTTCAGAAAACACATTGCGTTCTCATTACAAACACAAATCGGTTCGTGATATTCAAAGAAAAAATCGGTACTCACTGACACAATCACACAAAATCGATAGATATGATCTTTGGGCAAAATATAGGTTTCTGAATGTTATAACAAGCGGTACATATAGTTACCATTGTGTTTTAGGGTGTCTGTCCGTAACCTGAGATGCACTCACTTAAATAAACACGCCCAGATCATCTCACTGAATAATATATAACATTATATTAGACCCTGCGAGTATGGTGAATATATTAAAGTTTTCCCTGTGCACCCATGAAGGTACATGGGGGAGGGGAGGTAGAACTCCACTCATTCTTAATCTCTACACTAGATGGAAAAGAATGGTCAGCTCCACGCCTCAACCGCTTTAACCACGGGGAACGAATTCCAGTACGCGCTGAATAGAAGGTTAGGTGTGGCCCAGAGTCGGTCTGGACGTTTCGGAGAAGAGGAACAGCTCTTTCCCCTGCCGCAAATCGAACCACGATCCCTCTGTTGTCCATCCTGTACCCTAGTCACTATACCGACTGAACTATCTCGCATGACAAAAAAGGGATGTAGAGTCGAACTCGGTTATAACGTCAAGCAAGGGACTGAATACTTTGTGTCGTTATAAACGGGTTTCGTTATAACCGAGGAGTGTAATGTTACGGTTAATAGTGAGGAATTAATTGGTAACACAGAATATCTGACGTTATGGACGAGGTGTCGTATAAACCGATGTCGTTATACCCGGGTTCGACTGTACTTCAATAGAACGCAGAAAAATGAAAATATGAAAGGGGCTCTCGTTCTTACTAAGTTTTTTTTTTATAAATCTGAAACAGCTGGTCAGTAGTGAAACCCTTAGAAATGCACGTAGATGAAACTTTTTTTTCCCCCCACTTTTAGAGCTCCCAAACTTTGTCCAATATTAATCTTACTAAAGAGGGAGTTGCAGGACACAGCTGACACATCAACTGTAACAACACACACGTGCATGAAATGGCCTTCGTGTAGCTGTTAAGGAGGCCCGTGGGACAGACCCTGCAAAGTTTCCTTCACAGCTGTTGCCTCACACCTACACAACAAGACACGACACGACACGACACAACACAACACAACATAACACGACACGACACAACACGACACGACACAATTCTTTTAAGGCGCGACAGCTCCCAGTTTGCCAGGACCTCTTCATTATCGAGATTTCACGATCACACTCAGACACACCACATTCAGTAGCACTCCTCTGGACGAGTGATCAGCCCGACGCAGAAACCACCTGACAACACACAACACTCCCAGCTCCTTGTCTGTTTCCTGAAGATGTTTCTCAACATAAATTCTGTCTTCCTTTGAGCAGCAGAATTGCTTGTCTTGTCTATTTATGGCGACCCGAAGCACATACATGTGAACTGTCACAAATAATCTGTAAATTGAACGGTATTTAGCCTAAATTGTAATCTGAGTAATTAATAAAAGTGGTTAATTAAAATACTGTGAATTTCACACTGTTGACACCGTGCATCTTCGTCATATTAAATTAAGTTATAGACCAACTGATGCACACTAAAACCACTTTTTTAAGTAGCTTTATTATTAAAATTGTTAAAAATTGTACCCCTACACGTGTTTCGATCCTAAGATCATCCTAAGACTCCACCGTAGTACTCCTCACCGCACAACACGTAGTACACTCCGCTCCACGCAAAAACATTTCATATGCTTTTAATACCACACGCCAGCAGTTCCACAATCTACCAACTACAGTGCTTTTATAATTTTACAACTTTTAGCGAATCTTTTTACAAGATTTTAACTTATGTTTCAAAGTGCAGATAGAATATTTTAAATCATGTGTTGAAGTGACAATAGCTTTTAGCAAAAAACCCCCCTGACGATGATCTTAGGATCGAAACACGTGTAGGGGTACAATTTTTAACAATCTTAATAATAAAGCTACTTAAAAAAGTGGTTTTAGTGTGCATCAGTTGGTCTATAACTTAATTTAAAATACTGTGATTACCTGAGTGTTACCACTGATCTCTGTCTGGTTAGTATATATTTCCTCATAATTGTGTCCTTTTTTTCTTTTTTGTACAGAATACTAAATGTCTCATACAGTTGGTAGTTTGTCACCGACGTTTCGGGACAACGTATTTGTCCCATGTTCGGACATAAAGCAATCCAAGAAGAATAAACTGATTGACCCTTGAAGCGGACCTATATGTGGTCCCGAAACGTCGGTAACAACTACAAACCTCACCGCGTAACATCCCAGGAGAGCGCAAAACCTCAAATGCACTACAGCGGAAGCCTAAAACCTTGCACGGCATATCTCCATTAATGTTACCTAAGGATGATGTGGTTTTAAATATCGTCACAAAATATCTTATTGGTTGTCAGTATCGTTACGTTATGGATACATTAAGTGTCAGTAGTCTTCTTATGGTATGAAGTAGCTGACATAACAAGTACAATGACTTGTCAAGAGTTTATATATTTAAGCTTGGGAATGGATTGGTGTGCTCATAAACAGTAATATCAACATGTATCTTGGGTTTGATAATATTCAAATGGAGAAGATAGGTATACAATCCTGAAAATTACTGCGACCTTCCGGTTTGGAGCGCAGTGTTCAACTAACTGCGCCACCGCGTGCCCCCCCTACGAAATTACATGCTATCAAAACTTTTTGTGACCGATCTTGTATATAGTTTTCAATCTGCGTTATTTCTGAAACGAAAAATTCACCGTAATCCCACAAAAATTAAAAACTCTTGCTGCATAAGTGTTATCTGATTTAGTCCCATTCCCTCAGCGCACATTATCTAATACTAACTAACTAACTAACTAACTCCATGGAGCAGAGTCAATCTTGAGAAGCTAACAGGTCGTCAGCTAGTCAAGAAATTCCCCGCGTTTTATGGAACCCGAAGGTTTCATTACCGCACTCACAACAGCCCGCCACCTGTCCCTATCCTGAGCCATATCAATCCAGGCTATGCCCCCCTTCCCACTTCTTAAATATCCATTTTAATATTATCCTCCCATCTACGCCTGGGTCTTCCAAGTGTTCACCTGTCCCTATCCTGAGCCATATCAATCCAGTCCATGCCCCCCCCATCCCACTTCTTAAAGATCCATTTTAATATTATCCTCCCATCTACGCCTGGGTCTTCCAAGTGTTCACCTGTCCCTATCCTGAGCCATATCAATCCAGTCCATGCCCCCCCCATCCCACTTCTTAAAGATCCATTTTAATATTATCCTCCCATCTAAGCCAGCGTCTTCCAAGTAGTCTCCTTCCCTCAGGTCAACCCACCAAAATCCATTACCTTATACATCCTACAAAATTTCTGAACATCAACCTGCATCACGTTTTTAAGAGAAACAAACATAAAACAAAAGACACGCAACTACTTACCTTCAGCACGCACGCCTTCCCGTATAATTTTCTGTCACAAACACACTGACATTCTGCTTTGAGTTTCCGTGTATTGTCTTTAACCGTCACAGTATGGACACAATACGAAACATCTCTTGTTGTTACGGCCCAAAAATTGATCAAATGAAAGTGACATTTTTGACATCAAAAGTTGCATGAATGAAGACAAATGAGACTTCTATTGTATCTTAATTTCGTAATAAAACGCAACACTTTTATGTCCAAATGTAACAAAAACATTTCTTGTTAGAACACGAATCGTCACCAGTCACAAATCGGTACAGTCCACTATGTGGACGTCTTGTCAATGGTCATCAAGACAGGATTGTTCACCGTTGTCATTGTTGTTAGGCTGCCTTCACAAGCGTAAATTCCGGTCTCGGTCTGAATGAACCATACACGTCACCAAGCGAGACAATCAGGTTGCATAAAAGTCGAGATTTGTGCACACCTAACGACATTTGGAGACAAGTCATCTTGAAGTTCGGTGCATTTTTGGAGAACAATTCAGCGACAAATTGTCAGTGCAGTTATATATATTTTTGGTGTCAAAAAAAGTATAACTTCTGAAATAAAACCAATCATATGACTTACGTTACATAATAATAATAATAATAATAATACAATCATGGCTCAACCACTTATGTTCGTTTCAACTTGCTTATTCATGTGTTATTACATTTCTGGAAGTGTTGCTATTATTACGAATGGAAATAAGGCAGAAGGTAATATTCGAGGCAATAACCACCCTCCTGCGCATTTGATTTCCATCACTGAACAGCCACCAAAGCAGAATCCGACAAGACAAGCTGAATCTAAAGTGGATGCATCAGGGGAGAGTCAATTAAACGCAGAACAGAGCGTCGAGAGACAATCTCTGTACCCATCGTCGTCACATCATTACCCAGGTAAATGAGCAATCATCTTCGTGTAACTACATGTCAACACTTCAGATACCCTTACTGAAGATTCATGCTTGGTAAGATCTTTTGCCACACCAGTGCTGAAGCATGGATATGATGGCATATGACACCCCGTCGTATAGGTTCAAATACTTGCTTTTTAGGCGCGTTAGAAAAGTTTCGAAAAGTGACTATTAGCTTCGTCATGTCTCTCCGTCTGTCTGTCTGTGTCTGTCCGTCCGCATGGAACAACTCGGTTCCCACAGGACGGATTTTCATAAAATTTCATACGTTTAGTATTTTCCGAAAATCTGTCGAGAAAATTCAGGTTTAATTACAATCTGACAAGAATAACGAGTGTTTTACATGAAGACCTTGTACGTTTATGATAATATCTCGCTGAATTCTTCTTAAAATGAGAAATTTTCCAGACAAAAGTTGTAGAGAGAATCAAAATACACATTTTATGTTCAATAACTTTTTTTTTCCGAAAATCGTGTCGTTTATGAATAATGTGGAAAAATATGGTACAGCCAGACAGGCACAGATGACAATATAATACGGCGCATGCGCTTTGCATGCCGGATAACTAAGGCTACAGACATACACACTGAGAATATGTAAACTTATTGCTTTTCCACGGCAACAATGGTTACGTGAACGCGTCTCAGTGTTACGTTATAGTACATGGCCTGTCTTGTTTTATTTTCAACTAAAGCAAGACAGGTAGTGTACGCATAACGTAACATTGTGGCGCGTTCGCGTAACCATTGTTGCCGTGGAAAAGCAACAATGAGTTCCCTTTGTATTGAGCTAAACGTCGTTGTTGACACTGTGAAAAGCCTCAGGTCTTCGTGTAACGTGACCCATATTTTGTGTCCGAGTTTAACCAAATTTTGGATTTCATCGATTTTCTCGACAGATTTTAATAGAAGTCCCCAATACCAAATTTCACGAAACTCCGTCCAGTGCGAATGGATTTCACAGATGCGGACAGACGGAAGGACAAATATGACGAAACAAATATGCGCTTTTCGAGACTATTTTTTTGCGAACGCGCCTAATAACGTGACGAAAATAAACATTGTAGTACGAAATGAACAATTACACGCAGATTTAATTAATCAAGTCTAATTGAAACGAAAAACGCAATTTGTTCATTGTGGTTTCTTAATGAAGAATCCATTTTTTTCTCGCAACGAAACACAAATAATTACATCAAAACACATTATATAATATCAGACATAATTGCTGAAAGCAATAAAACAATAAAAGTTACGTGGAAAGATTAAATTACACTTACTTGAATACGTACAGGGTGTCGCAAAAGCCACTTGACACTCGATATTTAACATGTTGCCTCTAGCGTCGAGTGAAACTTTGCGACACGCTCTTGTTCTTAGACTGTTGGGTTTAAATTACTCAGTACACAATATAGAGGTATTACAAGGAATCTTGTAAAATCCGTAAAGTTCTGCATGCTTATGGCATGAGACAGTTCTGTTGCATTTACTAACCTATTCCAATACGATTAACTAATTCACTAATCCCATAATCCTTTCGGTCGCACTATGGCCCTGAGGTCGACTCAGCCTCTAACAGAAATGATTACCAGGAATATTTCCTGGGGGGTAAAGGCGGCCGGTGCCGATTCCAGTGACCCCGCGCGGTCTAAGGCGTGGGATTACGGCCGCTCGCTTACTGGTATTGTGGGTTCGAATCCCGCCTAGGGCATGGATGTCTGTCTCTTGTGAGTGTTGTGTGTTGTCAGGTAGAGGTCTCTGCGACTGGCTGATCATTCGTCCAGAGGAGTCCTACCGAGTGTGGTGTGTCTGAGTGTGATCGTGAAGCCTCGATAATGAGGAGGCCTAGGCCCCCAAGGGGCTGTCGAGCCATTGGGGGGAGAGGGCGGCCGGTGCGTAGGGCTGACAATAAATCTGGAAGCCTCAACCTCCTGGAACCCTAAGGACCTGTCCAGGCCTGTAATGGGATTGCTTTACCTTCACGGGGCAGAGATCTCCTTCAGAAGCGCTAGTTGTTCAGCTAGTCACGTTATCCACATTTTATGGAAACCGAAAGTTTATTAACGTGCTCAAAACAGCATGCCACTTGTTCCAATCCCGAGCCACATTAATCCAGTCCACGCCCTCCCATCCTATTCAAGGTCTATTTTAATATTATCCTCCAACCCATACTTAGAACTTCCATATGGTCTTTTGCCTTCAGATTTCCTCACCAAAATCCTGTATGCATTTCTCTTCTCTCCATACATTCCTGTCTCATCCTCCGTGATTTCATCAGTCTAATAATACCTGGCAAAGACTACAAAGCACGAAGCTCCTCATTATGCAAATTTCTCCAGCCTCTTGTTACTTCCTTTTCTTTCTGTGGCCCAACAGCCCAACTCGGGCCTATGCCGCCTCATTTTTGAGGTTTTTAGATCACACACAGCCGATCCCAGTGGCCGCGCGGTCTAAGGCGTGGGTCTGCGGCCGCTCGCTTGCTGGGATTGCGGGTTCGAATCCCGCCGGGGGCATGGATGTCTGTCTCTTGTCATTGTTGTGTGTTGTCAGGTACATGTCTCTGCGACGGGCCGATCCCCCGTCCAGAGGAGTCCTACCGAATGTGTGTGTCATTGAGTGTGTTCAGGCGCAACCTACATTGATTAGGTAGATAGAGGTCAGACTAAGAAAGAAAGAAAGAAAGAAAGATCACACACAATTAGACACACACACACTCGGTAGGACTCCTCTGGACAGGGGATCGGCCCGTCGCAGAGGTCACTACCTACACAATACACAGCAAACACAGGAGACCAATATCCATGCCCTCAGAGGCATTCGAACCCGCGATCCCAGCAATCCAGCGGCTGCAGACTTACGCCTTAGACCGCACGGCCACCTACTTCCTACCTCTTAGAGACAAATACCTTCCTCAAACCTATTCTCGAACAAATTTTTCCGTGCGATTGGAGGAAACTTTTAAAACTATGTACTATAGTTTCTATTTTTTTTTTCCTATGGCTCGACAGCCTATATGGGCCTGGGCCTCCTCGTTTTGTCGAGGTTTCATGATCACACTCAGACACACCACACTCGGCAGGACTCCTCTGGACGAGGGACCAGCTCGTCGCAGAGACCTCTACCTGACAACACACAACACTCACAACAGACAGACATCCATGCCCCCGGTGGGATTAGAACCCACGATCCTAGTAAGCGAGCGGCCGAAGACCCACGCCTTAGACCACACGGCCACTGGGATCGGCACTATAGTTTCTATACTAAATATAAATTGTTCTTCGAAGTAGATTATCAGAAGAATGGTTTGTTCTCTGTTCACGTAGAGTACCTTCACTCCGGTCTGGGCTTCAGCAGAGGATATGATTTCGGCGGAGACGGTAGCATTGAAAACAGTCTTGAAAGCAGCATTGGAATTGGCGGTGGATTCGGAGACTTCAAACACCACCAGTACATCCCGCACCATCATGTGGAAAACGGCAAACACCCCAACCATAAGTCTTTGGCCCTGAAGGGGCTCCTCGTACCTCTGGCTGGTGTGGCACTTCTTGGTAAGATAAAAACACAATAAAGTATAGGAACATTATTTTATCTGACTATATTACTACTACTAACTACTCATTTCCCGGTAGCATCAGAACGTTAAATTTTCCACAATCTGCCTCTTTCGTACCCATAAATACCAATAAACTTAAACTATGGTTGTATGGGTGTTACATCGTGTAATGTAATATGTCTGTTCCGACGTTTCAGAGGGAGGTAATGCCTCCATTTTTATGGTGACCGAATTTGGTTCAGTGTTCGGGCAAAGAACACGTGTCGATTTTACAGGAAGGTTTCAAGGATTGTGATCCAATCGCATCTATGGAAACGATATGGTCGATAAGACTTGCACCCACACAATGGGAGTTTAGATCTTCAAATGAGCACGTCCCTCCGAAACGTCGGAACAAACACATTATACTACACGGTGTCAAACACAGAAGATCATAACTTGAGTAACACCCGCTGTGAAAAACTGAAAACATATCAGTGAACTGAAACACACGCTATCTGAAAGTTAAGTTAGTGATAATGGAACCGGCCAAAGTCCCTGCGCAGACCAAACTCAGCGGCCTCCATAAAATCTTTGCACTATAGCAGAGCAACAGGTCTCAGATAACGCGGTTCAGCGACACTACAAGCCGTAATGTAATTAGCGTTCAATATTCAGGTGCTGCAGCTGCTCTGGTATCGAACCCCATCCTTCTGCAGCTCGGCGTCATCACCGGCAAGAAGAGGAGGCGTCGTGACAGTGACGCTAATGTCTCACATGTCCCCAACCTGAGTGCCCAACAGGCCGAGGCTGTCCAGCAGAAGTTGAATGAAATCGCCTTGCTGGAGCGATTCATGGCACAGGTAAATAGCTTCAAGAATACTTCCTTTCAGAAACAAGTTAAATTTCTAAAGACAAACTGTCATAAATCCATTCATTCATTCTGTAGTCTGTCTTACGACAGGTCCGTAGCCTCTTCCAAAGCGAGTTCTCCATAGGGTGCGATCTAGTGCTTCCTCTTTCAATTTCCAGTATCTTCTCTTTTCCTTAAGTTCATCCAGTAGCTGGTTACGTCTTCTTCCTCGTCCTCCCGTCACTTCTATCTTTCCCTCTATCTTTCCTTCAATAACGTGTTCTAGAAGGCAGTTTCTACGCAAGATGTGACCAATCCAGTTAGCCTTTCTTCTTTTTACTGTATGTAGGATATTCCTCGGCCGATCCCAGTGGCCGTGCGGTCTAAGGCGTGGGTCTACGGCCGCTCGCTTACTGGAATTGTGGGTTCGAATCCCGCCTAGGGCATGGATGTCTGTCTCTTGTGAGTGTTGTGTGTTGTCAGGTAGAGGTCTCTGCGACGAGCTGATCACTCGTACAGAGGAGTCCTACCGAGTGTGGTGTGTCTAAAAAGTGTGTGATCGTGAAGCCTCGAAAAATGAGGGGCCTAGGCCCCCAAGGGGCTGTCCAGCCATTAAAAAAAAAGGATATTCCTCTCCCCCTTCTATCATAAATTACCAACGGATAATTATGAAATGTACAGGGCATACCCAAAAGAATGGTGCTGTTTCAATAAAAATTTCTATTTAAACCGCACCATTCTTTTGTGTATGCCCTGTATTAATCAATGTAGGAGCACCGATAATATACCATTACTACAGCCTTCTTCTCTCTCAGCTTTACAGGTTAGTTCCGACCTCGTGAGATTCTGATCGTTCCATTTCAGTCTGTGTCTCTCCACCCCCAAGTACTTTCTTGCACTGCCATCATTCTGAAGCAACGTCTATCAAACACGACGGTTCTCGCCAAAGCTACATTTGTGAATTCGAACATAAAACAAAGTGGTTCATGTACACGTAGAAGTGGTTTGTCATCATGTTGCGAAAGCCATACTTGAACACAGACGTTCGCATTTAACATAGCGCAGTAAATCACCATCACCACCACCATCACCATCTCACGCGGACTGGCCTGGGATTGAACCCGGGCATCCGCACAGTAAAGTGATGTTAATAACAAACACATTGCTACGTCATACGACATAAACTATCTGTAAGTACACACACAGTTGAACTCGGTTATAACGTCATGAAAGGTACTGAATATTTTGTGTCGTTATAAACGAGTGTCGTTATAACGAGGAGTATAATGTTATGGTTAACAGTGAGGAATTAATTGGCACCACAGAATATCTGACGCTATAGTTGAGGTGTCGCATAAACCGATGTCGTTATAAGCGGGTTCGATCGGAAACCTGACAGAGAAAACGGTTGAGGCTCCTTGAATTTGCGTTGTAAGCACATTACACTCAACAGACACAATATTTTCATGTTCCTCCGTGTTCCGACGGCCATTTTTAAATAAGTTTAGCCATAAAAATTATAAGTTTTAAAACTTTCGCGGCGACATGATTCAATATAGTTTTCTCGGGCGCACAGCCGCGTCAATTCGTTTCAATACAACGTTTCGGGGACTAGCTCCGTCCCCATCCTCAGGCAAAACATTTTTGCCTGAGGATGGGGACGGAGCTAGTCCCCGAAACGTTGTATTCAAACGAATTGACGCGGCTGTGCGCCCGAGAAAACTATATTGAATCATAAAAATTATGTATGCTAGTATATTTGTTTATCTTCATCGATATACATGACCACCCCATCGTAGCGTCCGTAATTTCACTACCGCCGATCCCAGAGGCCGTCCAGATCAAGGCGTAGGTCAGCGGCCGCTCGATTGCTGGGATCGGGGGTTCGAATCCCGACAAGGGCATTCCTCTCTTTTGTTGTTGTGTGAGGTGTAGGTAGCAGCCTCTGCGACGAGCTGATCACTCGTTCAGAGGAGTCCTACCGGTTGTGTGTGTGTCTGTGTGTGATCTAGAAACCTCAACAATGAGGCGGCCTAGGACCGAATTGGGCTGTTGCGCCACAGAAAAAAAAAATTCACAACCTCTTTAAAACTAGGTAATCTGCGTAAATGTAGAAGTTATCGGCCTGTATCAAATTCATACCGAGGTTCGTACTTCTTGAGCAGATACGGAAAAATAAAGTGTTTTGATAAACTTCAGCAAGAACGAACAACAAGAAACACTCACAAAAACTCTGTTCAGAAGAAACGAAATTATTTCATGTGCAATAAAAGACACAGAGGCAAGAGATGAAGGCACCTGCTCTCTATTCTTTTGTAGTGCCTAAGAGATTCGTCTTCTGTTCTTAAATATTAAATTGTTAATTAAATTAAAACAACGATGATATCTACGTGGTTCTGACGTTTCACCGCTAAAACGACGGCACGCGTACCCCAAATTTCACCTGACATGGTCGAACGACGCCGCCCTAATGACAGTCTAGTAAAAACTGCAACATCTTTGCTGTTTTCGCGATATTGTGTTTGCTAACCGAAGTGCAAACAGACGCATAAGTGCGAAACAGAAATGTGACAAGAACAACACGTTAATTACAGTCACATTACGTGACGCTATTTAGCTCTGCACACACAGTGATATCATTAATACATCCCACTTAAATATTAGATTCGAAAATTTTATATCAGAGACACTTTGACACTGTTGAGAGACATTTTCATCTTGTTACAATAGGCCTTTATTACAGAACGCTGACAAAACAGTGGCGCAGTTGGTTGAGGCACTGCTCTACTAGCCGGAAGATCGCGGGTTCGATTCCCGATGGGGTCATTCGAATTTTTATTGACTTAATCCTTCCGGCCGCACTATGGTTCTGGGGTAGACTCAGCCTCTAATAGAAATGAGTACCTGGGATATTTCCTGGGGGTAAAGGCGGCCGTGTGTAGGGCTGACCTTACCACCTTGTGACGATTGTCTGGAAATCTGGGAGCCTCAACCTCCTGGAACCCTAGGGGCCAAATGTAACTTTCTGTACGTATTTCGGTATCAGTTACAGCATACAAAGGCCTATTATGTAAAGCCTCAATAATCGTCTAAATATGAAACCCTTTAGAATGAACCAAATGGATTCGAAATATCTAGGGATAACAAACACAAGTCTTCAAGGATGTTATGCTGTGTCTTTGGGTAAATAGTTCTCGACGTTTCGAAGCACACAGA
Source organism: Reticulitermes speratus (assembly GCA_021186555.1). Classification (NCBI taxonomy): domain Eukaryota; kingdom Metazoa; phylum Arthropoda; class Insecta; order Blattodea; family Rhinotermitidae; genus Reticulitermes; species Reticulitermes speratus. Next base: position 20,667,570 of record JAJKFL010000010.1, read on the forward strand.
ACCTTCGTATTCATGTTGAAGCAGTCCAAGACAAACGACTGCTTGACCATAAGGGTGGACATATTACGATCCTCCGAAACGACGTTAACTATTTACCCAACGACACAACATAACATCCCTGAAGACTTGTATCTTCAGCAACACCGCTGTGAGAACCTCAAATCACGCTTGTAAGGAATAATAGAATGATTAAAAACTACGAAAAATGTTGTATTTGGCGGAAGGTTACGCTCAGTTAGCGTAAGTATAAGTCTGACCTACGTTATTCAATCTGCAGTCCCCTATAATCGTAATTTCGTAGGCTCAGAGCCCGAACTCTACATGCTGGTGCACATCCTGGAACTCCATGCAGAAGTCTATTTAAAAAACTGGAGATTTTGCCTGTTCCATGCCAATATATACAGGACATACACAAAAGAATGGTGCGGTGTGGTGGTTATTTGTGTGTTAACCGCACCATTCATTTGTGTATGCCCGTATTTTCATTAATAAACTTCCTCGTTGATAATCAAGAAAGTTTTCAAACAAATTCATCAATACACAGTATAATACAAGCAATAAGCACCATCTTCATAGACCAATTGCCAACCTATCATGCTTTCAGAAAAGTACATTCTATTCTAGTATCAGGATCTTCAATAGCTTACCGTGTAATATCAAAAATCTTAAGAATGAAAAGGCACAATTTAAAGCAGCACTAAGAAGATACTTAAATGCACACTGCTTTTACTCTGTACATCAATTTCTTATGAGTACTGTTAACCTATAATACTGACGTCTAAGACTGCACATAGAATGTTTAAAGCATTTTGCAATGCACATTTTTGTATGATTTTGTATGTTATGACTTATTGCACATCCTCTTGTCTTGTGACAAAATTATGGATCCATGGAATGTATAATGTATATATGTATGTATGTATGTATGTATGTATGTATGTATGTTGCTTCAGTAAGAAAGGCCTAGACAACCTAGACGCTTGTCCAGTATTAAGGCAAATGTAATTATGGAGTGTTGGTAGAATGATAGTGACAAGGAAAACCGAAGTACTGGAAGAAAAACTTGTTCCAGTGCCATTTGTCCACCAGGCATCTTTCACGGACTGGCCCGGGATCGAATCCAAAAAAAACTTCAATGAGAAAATTTACACTGCTTATTGGTCATTAAGTAAACAGAGATTATCGAAGTCAACAAGTGTAGTATGACGAAATTAACTTCTTTTTATGCTTTTGTATTAATGCGGATAAAATAATAATTCTTCGAAATTCGTAACTTTTTGTGCCGTGTTTCTGAAATCAGATCACAGGCAGCGTTTAAAATGTAGAAGGGCCGGATTTTGCTCATCGCAGGTGTGTATGGTTGGCACACCTTGTCATCTTGTTACATCGCAGGTGTGTATGGTTGGCACACCTTGTCGTCTTGTTACATCGCAGGTGTGTATGGTTGGCACACCTTGTCGTCTGTTACATCGCAGGTGTGTATGGTTGGCACACCTTGTCGTCTTGTTACATCGCAGGTGTGTATGGTTGGCACACCTTGTCGTCTCGTTACATCGCAGGTGTGTATGGTTGGCACACCTTGTCATCTTGTTACATCGCAGGTGTGTATGGTTGGCACACCTTGTCGTCTGTTACATCGCAGGTTGTATGGTTGGCACACCTGTCATCTTGTACATCGCAGGTGTGTATGGTTGGCACACCTTGTCGTCTTGTTACATCGCAGGTGTGTATGGTTGGCACACCTTGTCGTCTTGTTACATCGCAGGTGTGTATGGTTGGCACACCTTGTCGTCTTGTTACATCGCAGGTGTGTATGGTTGGCACACCTTGTCGTCTCGTTACATCGCAGGTGTGTATGGTTGGCACACCTTGTCGTCTTGTTACATCGCAGGTGTGTATGGTTGGCACACCTTGTCGTCTTGTTACATCGCAGTGTGTATGGTGGCACACCTTGTCGTCTTGTTACATCGCAGGTGTGTATGGTTGGCACACCTTTCCGTCTTGTTACACCTTAACTGTGATTACTATTCATGATAATATTCTACATCATAACTTTCATTCATAATTTTTATGTCAGTCTCACCGTGCATTTTACGATTCAATGTTCAAAAACCAACACAATGCACTTCACTTTCACATTATTATGTGTTGATTAACCCCTACATATGTTTCGGTTTTTACGTAAAACCATCCTCAGGGGGGAACAAAATTACGTTGCATCACATCCAATGTTAATATAGCTATATAAAGATCCACCTTAAAGGTACCTCAACAGTACACAACACAACACAACACAACAGTACACAACACAACACAACAGTACACAACACAACACAACACAACACGGCACAAACACGACAGAACAACACAGGTTATATTTACTAAAGACTCCACCACAGTATACAAACCCAAGAACCAAAACAATCAGAGGTGTGCAATAACTCAGTGACCTATTTTACTACAATTTGTTATTACGACACAAAATTCGACGAATTTTAAGGATTTTAAACAACATTTTATATGTTTTAAACTCTGATTTTACAGTGATTGTAATAACTTGTATTAACATTGGATGTGATACAACGTAGTTTTGTTCCCCCCCTGAGGATGGTTTTACGTAAAAACCGAAACATATGTAGGGCTTAACACATATTAAAGTGAAAGTGAAGTGCATTGTGTTGGTTTTTAAACATTTTTCATTCATATTTTTGTCGTCAGGTTCCAAAAGAACAAGCTGTCACGCAAGAGAAACAGCTGTTGGCTAACTACCTGTCCTGCTCGGGGTCAATGAACGCAAATAGTACCTCAGGCACCTGTCTAGAACGTCTCACATGCGAACTACATCATCCCAACTCCGATGCGTCACAACTTGAAAAACACGTGATGAGCATGTGAGTACAACTTCCTGTCTATTCAAATTAAGTCTTCAGTTACGATTGGTCTTGTTGAGCTCTGAGCGGGCGTGGCTAACAGCCTGCCTCCTTCAACTGTCTGTCCACGATGGGGGCTGGCGGGTGTGGAGGGGCACACTGTCAGCCACGCCCGCCCATACCTCAACTGTAGATTAATGACCCCTACCACCGGACGAGTGTGCCGTCAGCCAAGCAGTAAATTATGTGAGAGGAACGCATTGTTCGCACGACTTTGGTGGCAGTGATTAAAATCAGTGCCACAGTCCAGGAGTCAAAGTAATAATCCTTTGCTTATTACAGTAACTTAAACAGACAGTCCATGTTATCGTTTCCACAGACAAAGCTGTTTCGTTTAAACGTTGACAAACTTTGGTGTCCAGACATTCCATACACGTGGCCCCGACTCGGATAAACGTTGTTTCCGCTGGATCTAAATGCATATGTATATAAAGCACTGTTAGATATCGATAAGTGTATATTTGGTCTACTGGGTTACGAACTAAAACAGTCTTGCAGATGGTTACTGGCGATTCGAGTAAAGAAAGAAACAGTAGCTTCCTCTCAAACGTTGGCAATCATCAATGAAACGACAGGGCACCGTCACCCAGAAGAAACTATAACTCTAACTCCATGTAGCAGTCTTTCTTTTTGAGAATCTAATAGTTGCTCAGCTGGTAAATAAATTCCCGTATTTTATAGAACCCGAATGTTCATTACCGTGTTAACAACAGCCCGCCATTGAGACAGATAACTCCAGTCCACAACGTCGCATCTTCTTTCTTTCAGATCCATTTCAATATTATCCTGTCATAATTTTTTTTTTTACTTCTGTTTATCTCCTTCTTGCCTTTGTTTCTTTATACATTTCTTCCTACATCCTTCCCTTCTTTATTTCCTCCGTTTATTCCTTCAAGGAAGGCCCGCGATGTGTCAGTTGATAACTCGAGTTAAGATGTTTTGTGTACTTTAACATTTAGAAGGTAATCTAAAGAGTCTTTCTCTTTCGCGTAGTACGCTAATCAGTTCTGTGTCAACCCCGTAGGGAAATTACTCAGAAAAGAGATAGGAGGCAGAATTGAGAAGTGTCAGACTGCAGTGCTGCCCTCTGTGAAATCTACTGTGAAACCTACACCTGAATTTACCAGCACACAATGAAAACAGCGCGACCTTTCATTATTAGAGACTCTCGGCTCTGATCTAGATACAGGATATACACAAAAGAATGGTGCGGTTTCCCTTTATTCACCATTGAAACCGCACCATTCTTTTGTGTATACTCTGTATATCCCAGAGCCTATTCATCCGGTAGCGTGGATTCTATACACAGAAGATTACAGACAATCTATGTGTTAATAGGATTTTTAATTGGTCTCTTTGTTTAAGAGATATGATATTAATCTGTCGCGAAGCATGCGCAGAAAGCGTCACATTTGATTTCCACGCTTCAGTAGCCTGTATGTGGTTCAGTTTTACAATTATAAACGAGCACAACGCAATTAAATGTTAGCTTGATAAGGAAGGGACTTGGTGCAGACAGTGCAAGTTGTTTTTGCTACAACTAATTACGCAATAAATACACTCAGAAAGTGTAATTTCGATGGCTGTTAACTGTTCTCCGCCTGTTCCTTCTTGAGAAGCGAACAGGTCCTCAGCTACTCAGTAATTTATCCGCGTATGGAACCTGAGAGCCGATCCCAGTGGCCGCGCGGTCTAAGGCGTGGGTCTACGGCCGCTCGTTTGCTGGTATTGTGGGTTCGAATCCCGCCTAGGGCATGGATGTCTGTCTCTTGTGTGTTGTGTGATGTCAGGTAGAGGTCTCTGCGACGAGCTGGTCCCTTGTCCAGAGGAGACTGTAGTGTGTCTAAAAAGTGTCATCGTGAAGCCTCGAAAAAATGAGGCGCCTAGGCCCCCAAGGGGCTGTCGAGTCATTGGAAAAAAAAAATGGAACCTGGAATTTCATTACCCCTTTTACAAAACCCTGCCAGTTGTCCTATCTTGAGCTATATAAATCCAGCCCAACCTTTCCACCCTGTTTCTTTAAGATCTGTATTCATACTGTCCTCTCATCGACGACTAGGTCTTCCAAGCTTCCTTAAGGTTTTCCAAACCATAATCCTGTACACATGTCTCTTCTGTCCCCACGTCTACCACATACGTAACAACATACACATGAAATACAATTGTTAAGAGAAACATTCATCCTGTAGTCTGTCTTACTGACAGGTCCGTAGCCTCTTCCAAAGCGAGTTCTCCACGGGGTGCGATCTAGTGCTTCCTCTTTCAATTTCAACATGCAGTTATAAAATTGGTTTCAGACTATTACGGGTCTGCTCCAAACAAAAATGCAGTGTATTGTAAGAATATGTTACGTGTTAGTAAGTTGATTAGCAGCAAATCTATTCCACGAAACAATAAGTCCTTAGTAAATAGACGCTATAGACGCTACATGTGCCTCAGTCTAACTTTGTTGTGGCAAAACGTATTACCCCTCTGTCTTTTGTGTTTTATTTCAGAGTGACGTCAGAAATTCTTATGAATGAGTACGTCCCTGACGCTGTGAAAGAGAGAGTGCGGTCAGCAGCAACAACTGGTTCACAATCGGGAAACTGCGGCGAATTTCCGTGCAACGACTTAGAAGGAAATTAACTGAGTTCCGAAAATAATTTCAATGTAGAACACTGTGTGTCTATTATCACGTAACAAATTGTTTTACAAATCACTTTAACCGTGAGGTAATCACTTATCTTAAGAAAACACACATTACAGAAAAGTTACAAAAGACTGTAACTAGCGTATAACGGTGTACTCTTAACACGTCATATGTTTTTGGTATATTTACAATTAATGTAGACTTTAAGTCAAAACTGCTTTCGTTTGTTGGAGTACAATACTAATTAGGGCATTTCTTTTAGTCGTTTGCACACGAACGTTGTATATCAGAACAACAACAACTGTAGAGATAATCTAAGTTACAAACTTAATGTTATATACTTAATGTACTTATATGCTAAGTTACAAAATTTACTCTTGTAAATACAATAATTACGTTCCAATTTTTTTTTTCTGTGAACATCACAAATATCTGTAATGGTGAGCGATTCTATAATGACTTCAAGTTTGATCACCGCACGTCTATATCAATGACTATAATTATTTGGTATTACCTAAACCCGTGGGGGCAAAAAAAACACAGAATTACTGATACATGCCTTTCAAAACATTAATAAAGTCGATCCAAGTAACCGAAAAATTTAAGAGCCACATGTCCTTAGGCCGTGAACGGGTGGAAGTATACTTTCTTGCCCCTCCGGGACTGTGAGGGTTTACCAAAGTTGATTGTCGTTGGAGTTGGAGGGTCTTTGAACCTTTCCTGTTATAATCCCACCACTGTGTTGCCGTACGAGAGGGGCTTAGGTTAGACGTCAGGCTAGTCTCTCTCTGTCATGCGTGGTTTCCTCCCTCTTTATGAGACAGGCTTAGGTTAGACGTCAGGCTAGTCTCTCTCTGTCATGCGTGGTTTCCTCCCTCTTTATGAGACAGGCTTAGGTTAGACGTCAGGCTAGTCTCTCTCTGTCATGCGTGGTTTCCTCCCTCTTTATGAGACAGGCTTAGGTTAGACGTCAGGCTAGTCTCTCTCTGTCATGCGTGGTTTCCTCCCTCTTTATGAGACAGGCTTAGGTTAGACGTCAGGCTAGTCTCTCTCTGTCATGCGTGTTTCCCTCCCTCCTTACGAGACGGGCTTAGGTTAGAAATCAGGTGACTCTCTGTCATACATGTTTTCCTCCCTCTTTATGAGACAGGCTTAGGTTAGACGTCCGGCTAGTCTCTCTCTGTTACAGCATGTCCCTTTGTAACCAAAACAGGAGTGGTGGGGTTATAACAGGAAGGATCTGAGGCTTTGAAATTGGATAAACTACAGCCCCCCCCCCCCCCCCCCCCCATCTTATATTTAGAAGAACCACTTCTCACTTTCTTTTTTTAAACCCGTCAGTGAAAACCCCACATTCAAACCCACCTTGCTCGCTGCAACGTTCAAAGCGTTTAAAACCTGGGGATATAAATCTTCCCCCCATCTAAATATAAACAACTGGCCCTGCTTTGATCCGAATTTTGAAAATGATGTTTTCAAGTCTAACAATTTTACAGTACAGTATCCAATCATGATCGTTCAACGGTTCGGAATGAATCACCGCATACATCGGTGCGATGTATCTTAAATCACTTTAAGCTTTCCAATTCTGTTCACCCAATACGTAATACGTTATACGAAGAAGCTATATATACAAACTACGATTTTCGACGTTCCCGTAATCGAAACCAAAGCAAACGAACAGACCGCTGGAGACGTGACATGAATGTAACAGTCAACATGTGTTCCGAACGGAAAGCAAAACAGCGTTAGCTAAATGAAGGATTTTAAAGAGACCCAATCATTAATTTTGTACTTAATTATATTAATTTAGTCAATCTTTATAGCCCATCACATGACATTTTATTGCCTGTTCACAATAATTTAAGTGAAAATGTCTTCTTACGGCAGGCTCCGATGTAAGTTCGAAAACATTAGCATGAATGCATAGGTCGTTGTAAATGTGCCTAATTAAGCACCAGAACATGATGATATGTGGGGAGCGGAGGAATAGCTTACTGCATTTTTGACTTTCACAGTACATGGAAGAGAGACATCTCCATGCCTGTCACTTTACCCATCATCCTTTCGACAGCAAGCTGGGTGGGCCACAGAGACGGTCTGGATGCTGTAGAGAAGAGAAAAAACTTCTGCCCCTCCTGAGAATTGAACCTGCATTGCTCAATCTTCCAGCCTATACTCGTCCCTATATCAAGATCTCTCGGATAGTAGCACATACACCGTACATTACTTTAACGCCATAAAATTATTGTTAATTTTCAACAACATTCTTGCCATTTTTTGACACTATATATGCTAACAGTTGTTGGTCAAATGGGAGCGCGGGAATTTCATAAAGTATGTTTCGTAAGTCAAATATGCATTAACCATTTTTCAAAACAACACCATTCATAACTGAATTAGTTTCCATAATTATAGGCGATCACACATTCTACTTAATAATTAAGCATTTCAATACGTACATAAGCAGAAAATGTCAGTGCAAACCTGCAAAATAATTTTATTACTGTATATCTTAACTGAGTGCAGTGCGCAGGTTGTCCCGTTGTTTCAGGTGCGCAGTATGTTCAACGTATGTTCACGACTCACCACTTATGACACTAAAACCCATGCTTGATTGGTCTGCACATCACTCACGTAATTAAAATAACAATCCTTTTGGGAAATAACACAGAAAATTCTTCGAAGCTACATTTCCACACAACAGAACCCTTTGACAACTGACCTGACAGTAACAGTGTTTTGTCTGAGTTTAGTTCCAAAATGTTCCACTACACCACGTAGCGTTGCACAGTGTTATGAAAATTTAGTGTACCAAAACTGTTACTCTCTTCACGTTAGCACATTTGTATGAAAATTTATGGTACCAAAATTGTTGCTGGCATATAATCACAGATTATTAATCTTACAGATAGGAAACTCCGTGGAAACTAAAGTTACAGCGCCATATGCGGCACCTACGCGTGTTACTTGTAGCCGGCATGCGTCACTTGCTGTGGGTAAAGGATGCTCCTGGTGGTGACTTATAGAACTATGTAGCATGATATCGGCAAAGCAGCCTGCTGCCCTATCCCCATACCCTGCCTCCATCCTCCTTTCACACATTCCATAGTTCTTCTCGCACAAAAAAAATATATATATATTTGTAAGTTCGAAATTATTACAAAGCAAGTAAGTACACTTGCTAGGCAATGTACCTTATTATTTTACATTATATTTTCTCCGAAATATTTCCCCTCAGATCAAAGTATATTGTAAAATAATATGGTATACTTAGAGCCTTATACCTGTATTCAGTTGGTTTGTAATAGTGATACAGTGTACAGAAAATGCAGAATATTAAGATTCAAAATTATAATCTTCTGGGTTATGGGACCGGGTGATCTGATTGGCGGGTACTGAGGTTTTGGTCGTCACATACTGCCTCCATCTTCTGACTGCCTGTGAAGACAGGCCCAGAATGCTCCTCCAAAACATTCATAACCATGTACCAGTCTACACGGTGTCCTAACCCACACCACATTGTGAATCCTTACCACTTGGCACCTCAAATCCTGTACCAAAGAATATTAAGAACAAGTGAAGCATTAATGGAAATGTCACATTGGGAAACTGAATTACAGGAAGTGTTTTTTAAAGACACTGTATTTAATACCACATTATTTTCCCACCAACTGTGTGCACTTTTCTCATATTTTGCCTCTCAAAACAAACTGAGGAAATGAGATCTGGAACACTTCCTGCCTACAGACATTATCAGTATAAATACACATTTTAGGGTCAGGACCACATACGATGAATTTCAAAGTTCTACTAAAATTATATCACAAGCACAATCACACACTCAAAACTACTTACAATGTTGAAAGTTCTCGAAGTTGAAACAACTGCCTCCATTATACACAGCTGTCACCACATGAAATAAATTAACTACGTACGCCGTAACTAAGATTACATGAATAAAAAACTTAATTTCTGATGGTAAGATGTTCTTCACAGTACACACAACACTAAATTTGTAGCACTGTCCAGTGTTACACAACAGTCAACACACAAAACAGTAACACAAAATACAAGTTCAAGCAGCAGAGTATATGTACATAAAAGAGACTATATGATACTGTACAGATTATGAAGAATGTTCATTGAGGTTCTGTATGTCACAGTTATAAATTTAAATGACACCATAAAATGAAGCTGAATTATTTCGCTGATGTATCATTATTTTTCAACACAATCCCAGAATACACTAACGCCATTTGTCTCATATTGGCACAGTTTCAATATTCATTGCTCCCATTTAGCAGTACCAGTAAGTCACTCGCTGTTTATTGTAATCCCACACACAAGATTCAGTCCACTGCAGGGCATGTCCAGTCCCTCTGCCCACAGCTGAGCCCTGTGTAAAAACGAAACCAGAAAATACAGAAATGAAACTGTCATTCACATGGTTAATGTCCTATGTTACATTTTCAATGCAAGGTGAACTCCACTGGTGAAACAAATTATTCACAGTGTACACTCTTAGTTACAATATATTGGTCAACTGTTGATAATTTCTTCTGACGTCAATGTACGAGGGTTGAAAAAAACCTTGTCGATGAGTGAGTTTGGAAGTTATAATGTAACTTCAGAATACATGATGTGAAAATTATTGTATACCGTGTGCAACAGACACAGCTGATACAAGTTTCTTATGTGATACATTTTCATTTCACAATATAATTTTTATGAACAATGAGATATCATTGTTCATAGCGTGAACATCAATAAGCATTGACAGGTACGGTACTTACCGCTGAGATTTTGTAAGAAACCTGAAGAACCCTGATTTCAGGCTTCCGCCGCGATGTTGATGACACGTAATATCCCAGAAGAGCATAGATCTTGAAACCTGAAAAATTTCAAATCGTCATTCCTGCTGCTTTTTTTAACACCCTCTGGCATACCAGACCTTAATTCTAATGGCGATATTACGAAACAAAATAGTAATCATACACCTTAGTAAACGAAATGATCATTACCAACCCACAATTATCTTCACACACTTGCCCTTTCAATCAGATTAATCACACATCACATTTAATCAATATTGAAACTTTATTATTACTACATGCACCTTTCACACATTTGCAATAACGATCAAATCCCCCTGTGTATTGTTAATAATACATTAAAACCGCCCAGAAATTTCAGAATTGTATGAATTCCTGTAGCAAAACCTCAAATAGGCTCTACATGAAATACGTTACCTTTGAAATATACCCAGCTCCCATCATGCGATAGAACTTGTCCGCAAAAGTACCTTTCTCTGCCCTCTATGCGAGATTAAACACAGCAACTGAGCGCAGGCTACCAGTAACGCACATAGGCGCCGCTTGTGGCTCCACAAGACCTTGTTTCCGGGGGTCCATTGAACTTGCATCGGAGTGCTAATGATTGTGTGAATTGTGGTAGTGATGGAAATGCCACAAGGATAAAATAAAATGAAGGCTGTTATATAATCATATTATAATTTTTACATATCAAACAGCTTAATAATAATTCCAGAAAGATTACTTCCAGCATCATTCTGTATCACAATTATAAGTGATTTAACATTTCTTATATAAATTATTAAAAAATCCCATTGCCCCGATTTAATGTTCAATGTAGTAAAAATTATACCAAATAAATTTGGGTGTAACTGACATTCAACCCTTCCTGAGCGTAATCCTTGCACATGCAACTGCCCCATTTTGTACTAATAACAAACCTCAATCATAGAAAGAGTGAAATGCCAAAGTGCAGTCTAGTTTCTCCTGAGTTTAAACATAAAATGTATACAAATTTCCAAAGACTATTAATTTAATTTTTTAACAGGAGTATATAACAAGGCTTGGAAGATAAAAAATTTAAATATTTACAGAAGTAAAACTGATCACCCTATAAATGTTCCTTTTGCCAGGAAGAAATACTACAAACAGAACATATGTAAATTATTTTGTAGAAGGTTCTTATGAATATGTTACAATGTATGAAGAAATTATGCAATTTTATACAATGTAACTAATTATCTTTACAGTTGTCCATGAATCAATAAACACAATGACACTGATATATTCCAGTTGATCGTAAAATCACGTACATCCTGGTATAAATAAGCACATGACACCTGTAATGTACCTCTTTACATTCATATGGTGATTACTTCTTTTGTGTTACACAATATATCATCAGTTTGCAGCTGGCCAACAGCCCTTTTCAGTCTTCTCACTTCCACAGCTAACAAACAATCTCACTTTCTGGAACTGAAGGACCTACCTGATTAACATACTTACTGAGTAATACATCAGTGACAGAAAAGTTGTAATGTGAAATATGCCCAGAAACTAAAGTTATTATGAAATACTATGTCACAATTTTTTCTCATACATTTTTTTATATAGGACAGATAACCTAGCAGTTTTAACACTCATTGTTTTTGTCTCTTCTAGAAATGCCTGATGAATGGTTCACTGTAAAAGTCAAATTAGTTTTGTATATATTCTTGCTCATCATAGCTTCACCCTACAGAATTAGATACAGACATTCTTCATCCAGCATTGCCCCAAATTATGTTTTGCTTTAACACTGATAAATGTTGATGACCAAAGATACAAATATTGCTCTCCAGACTTGGACTAAAGTCATTTCCTTGGATAATGTAACCAATTCTTATTTAATTAATTATTATGGTAAAAAATGCTCCACTTTACATTGTTTTGCTCTATATAGGAATTTTCTGGCACATAATCCCCAGCATCAAATGAGGACTTCTCTATCTCCTTAACAATGTTTCATGTCACTATCAAATAGAAAAATTGATACTGATATCAATGATTGTAAAAATTATATGTTTTCATAATGAGTTACAGTATGCAAATCAATAACATGTTATAAATTCATATGCTATTAAACACATATGATTGAAAAAAGGTCCAAAAAGTCTATGAGTTCAAATATTTAATGAGAGCTTTGTGATTTCATTATTTCACTAGCCCATATTATGTCATTCGTTCCTTTTATACATACCTTGGCATTAAAGACATCTCCATAAAATTACTCATCTTTTAATGTTTCTGCCAAACAATCCTTTTTCTTGACTTTCAAATTTTTAACTGCATGTATACATGGCCAGTAATACAATATCTTATCACAAGTGGCTTTTCTGTACATCTGTATTCTTTGGACTCATTTAGCATAAAATTACAAGAGCAGTCCTGTTATGAACTTACAATATGTAATTTATCAATATATTTGCACATACTACTGGACTGTCTATAACATGAACAGTTCTATCAATATAGTTTGAAGTACGATACATTCTGAAACATAAAATAGATACTGAAGTTAATTCATGTCAAAGTATGTTACATTTGAGATTCACATGCCGATGACCATCAACATTAGTCTTCAGAGATGTGACACAGTGTAGTTTGGTAGATGGCTACCTATCAGCCACACCAGGTGCCATCATATCCAAGATAACCATAATCAGTGCAAAGAAGATCTGTAGTTTTTATAAGCTCTTCCTTGTAGCTATCATAAGATAATGCACACTTTACACTTTTTTCAATTCTGAATAGAGTCTCCATTAACTTAATTTCCTCTGCTAACTTCACTTCTTACCCCTTTCTTTGCTAGTGAAGAAAATCAATCAGTGGAGGATCATTATTCCCTTAATTTACTGGGTCCTTAGTTTAGATGGCCCATATCATTTGTCAATTCCTGTACACTAAATTATTGGATAGAACTTAGCTGACTCAACAAGCCAGCTACCACCTGGGGTATCAACAGTCATCAGACACATGATGGAAAAATAGACCATTTTCAGAGGCTATGAGACCTGCTTAAGAGCTGAACATCATTAGTTTGAGATTCTTCAATGAAATAGTTTAGGTGGAACTTCAAGGGAAAAGTGGACTCTAAACTTCCAGTGAATGCAGGCTTCATTTTCCACAAACCTCCAACAACTGCCATACTGAGGGAAAAGATACACTCTGTAGATTACCTCAGGTGAGAAGTGCATTTATTATAGATTTATTTTTAAGACATTTAACTAATTAATCTGAATTTAATTTCAGAGCATAGACTGTCTTGGGGGATGTTATGAACATGTACTACCATTCTGTTGAAATCTGCGGTCTTCTGGGTTATTACGCGGCATCGTGTGGTAATTGTTTACCGATGTTTCGGGACAATGTATCGGTCCCATCCTCACGGGTCAAGATTCCGAGTAGGGGGGGGGGGGGGGGATAACCCAAAGACCAGAGACTTCATGAACATCGCGGCAGAAGCCTGAAATCAAGGTTCCATTGTTTTGTTTATAATTATATATATATCTTTATTTACAATTTTTTATCAAAGCAGTGTAAGTCTTTACTTGTGACACACATTTTCATCACATTTAACCTACAACCTTTATGTCCATATGTACCGATAGGAAACAAGATGAGGATAAAATTAACGCAACATACAACTTACCCCCACAGCCAGTGGCCAATTCATTCATTGCCAAGGAGCTACACGATTTGTCTTGTGATAAGTGTAGCGATGTTTGTTAAGGCTGTTCTGTGTACTGTAGCTTCGAGCACAGAGCTGACATCTGAACACACCCACAGAGATGCTGTGCTTGTCACTTATATGTCTACGCAAACTTCCTCGGGAACTCAGTAGCTTTCCACACTGCAGGCAGGTCAATCCATGTTGCAGAGAAGAATTTTCCATGTGGGGGTACACCACACTTTCATGTATCACTGCAAGCATGACAGAAATATTATTCTCATGTTATCTTTTAAGGCCCAAATAGTGTGGAACACATCAGTACTCCAGAAGTCATAAATTTCATGAATGACAGAATGGAAATTATAGAGAAACATTAAATTTATTTCATTTTAATCTGTTTTTCTCTTCTCCTTGTACTGCAGTGTTCTGACAAAAATGTAACTAAAAGTTTACAAAGAAATTAATATTTACGATGTATAGGATTTGAACATACGGGTAATTTAGGGGGGGGGGGGCAGAGGGGGGAATGCCCCTCCAATACTTTTTCTACCTAAGAATAGTTTTTTTTTGGCTACAAAGTTGAAGAGGGGCAAGTAACATAATTGGGGTGAGAGTGGCAAAGGGGGTGTATGTATAATAAGGACTGGTTCAAACCAATCTTCCCCATATTTCTAACTTGACTACTGGGTAAATTAAAAGTTCCTAATACCCATCGTCGATTTTGCCTCCCAGTGTTATGAACCAAGTTACGCCTTATGGGATCAGATATGTGTATGTTATTTTGTGGAAAGAAACAATGTCCTGGTGCACACACACACACAGTCTGAACAGAACAAGCTTGCCAAATTCCTAACGTCTTTCCTGTCAGGTTATGATTGCCCAGTTTGTCACCACCCACAGGCCACTGTGTAAGAAATAACAGAAAGCCCCAGAAAGCTTCACATACCCACCCAAAGCAATACAACTGTTGTTGTTCAGTGCTTTTGAGAAGTGACCACTAAACACAAACTCACAAACTGTTGATGATTTGTTAAATGGGGAGGGAGGAGGGGGGGGGGTCTTTATTTACCCAGAATGCCATTTTTCATAAGGCTGGTCCTGACCATCGGCATGGACCAGAAGCTGATGTTTCCGTGAATTCCAATCACTCCTAACTAACAGCAAATAATGTTTTTAATTATGAATGTTCAAATCAAGTGGGTGTTAAAGAAGAATGAGATGGGCAGGACATTTAGTATGTTAAAACTTAGGATCTTTCAAAGATATGAACCCACGTACAAGGGTACTACACAGGATTACACATGTATGTGAAAAATGACACAGCCTGTTAGGGATTCTTGGGCCAAGTGCAGGTAGCAGTAACATTGCGTGTTTGTAACCCAGAAGACATAAAAAAATTACAGAGACCAACAGCAACAGATGTGCACGCATGGCGCTGTCAGAAGCAACTACAACAGACAAGATTAGGCAGCAACAAAGATCCTGGTTACAGAATTCCGGGATTATTTGTGTCTACAGGAAGACTTTATGATAATATGCCTGCCATAAAGACTTGGGGCACCAACAGCTTAAACTAGTAAGGAAATGGAAGTCTGGGTTAATCATGGACAAACTGACTGTAAAATGAATGCAAATTTTTCTTTAATTTTATTATTACACCAACTATCATAGAACAATACAATGTCTCTAAAGTGAAAGCGCTTAACGCTGTAAAAGTATGATATGCCTATCTTTATCATAATAGATTTTATATAAAAAACAAGAAACTTAAACTGAACAATGGCTATTTCCTTTGTATTGTTATAAAAAAGAAGCATAAGTACCGGCATTTCAATGAGGTTAACTATGGTCATGTTGACATCTGAGGCTATATGAGGTATAAAAAGTATATGATTATACTGTCTATTTTTATGTCTGTTATTAATTGGCAAGCAATGGTCACTCATGGATACTTGTACTGATATAAAGGCATCTTGTTTGTTACAATATTGTTGTCTGTAATTTCTTCCCATTATATTGCTGAACTATTGTTGTGTATAAAACAATTGTTAACAAACTGAAGTTTCTTGATACTAAACTGGTATAATGGAACCACATGATTAAATTACTGCATGTTAGAAAAATCATAACATGGGTCAACATGATCCGTTACATTGGCCTGGTTTATGTAAAACATTAAAAAATGTTTGATACTCAGACACTTTAATAATAAAATTGTTTCAGTTTGATGGAAGGCTTTTGTTTGAACTAATAATCCTGCAGGTATCAGTAACAAGACAGCACAAGAGATGTGAACACCTCCATATACTCAAGTATGACACTGTTGCTGCATCTGGGGTTAGGTAATTTATATGTAAGTACTAAGAAGTGTTGAACTGCAACCCACTTTATACGATTGCATGATTATTAGGACCCAGACATTATGTACACAAAACTATGTGACTTAGAATTACAATTCAAACAAACTGAATACAGGGTGACAGTCACTAAACATTACAAAAAACTGAAGTTATTCAATTGGTCTCGGGAGCTCTTTCCCCAGGGGTAAAGCAGCTGAGGCGTGAAGCTGACCACTCACTTGCATCCAGTGCCGAAATTAAGAATGAGAGGAGCTATAACTCCACTCCCCCATACGCCTGCATGGTATGAACAATGGAAAACTTTACCTCTTTTACCTTGTACAATTAGAAGTCATATAAGAATGTAATACAAAGCAACTAAAATAATAATATTATATGCACAGTAAATATGTCTTCCATACAGTTTGCTCAGATACTCCACTCAGTTCAAATACATTTAAGCAACGCATTATATTATAAAATCAACCCAAGGTCTATAATCCCTTAATTGACCACCCGTTCAAATATATTACTATGTACACAATCATATAAAATATGGCTATTTCAAAATGGAAGTGTGTAAGTGTTGCAAGACCGATCGGAGCTGCCTCGTTCATCAGCATTCTCTTGTGCAATGTATATAACTGGAATCAATATCAAAGGTTCCTGAACTCAGTAATGATGGAGAACTAAAACAAATACACATGACAAAATTACTTGATAATGAAAACATAATTATAAAATGATTTTTACATCTATACAGATGTAATATTTTCTGTGGAGGTAATCCTATAAATTATTTTCCTGAGCTTAATCATCTGACTACCAAATCTGACACAACAGCTTAGGAATTGCTTGTAGCTTCTTTCAGTTTTGGATGATATTCATTACAATATCAAGCATGTAACTTCAACATTCAACACATTCAAACAACTTCTAAATTTGTAATTAAGACCAGAGTCAGTCACCTTCAATAAGATGTGACAACATACAATGTTATGAGCCAGGGTGGGCTGTTTTAAATATACTTGGCAACAAAACTTTCAATCAGACTTTCACATGAGTAGCAAACAGAGGGAGAAACTAACCTACTTTTTACTGTAAGTACCAAGCCCAATATACAGCGAAAGCTGTGACAACCGGTCCCTCCGGGACTAAAGTGTTGCCAGATACTGCAATTTTCCGGATACTTAGAATGGTATACCTAATGTGTATATTTGTGCACCTTGCAACCTTACACACAGACCTAACAATCTGTCACTTGATACCATGTCCTGTTTCCCTTGTGGCATTTCCCATTCCCTTTTCATCACTACTTATGCAACATGACATATATACAATCTGAAAAGCCAACAAGACACAAACATTTCACACTTTTAACCAACATATTCACAACACTGCTGCCAGTTGAAGGAACAGTAAAATAAAAAGACCCTCTTGGTCAGTTTCCAGTTCACGGAACGTTCTAGAAGATCCAATGCTGGATACTGCAGCTTTTACTGTCCTTACAAAAAATAAAGCACGCTGATTTTCAGTATACTAATTTCTGTACCACTATATTAAAAAAAAAAAAAAAACGTTCTGTCAGAAAGTACCGATCCTCTGCAGTGAAAAGAATATGTTTTCATTTTCTTTAATATTCAAACACATCCCTCAATATTCTTCATAAGTTGTGCAAAATTTATTATCCTGAGTACACTTGGCAGAATTACATCCTTTGGTCTGCAATTGCTAATCCACATGCATTCATATTCATCTCAAGTGAGGATTTACCGTATCTAAATTGTTCACAAAACCAAATAAAATTTTTATACATTCTGGAGCCAAACTATGGAAATAAACATAGAACAAA
This sequence comes from Reticulitermes speratus, assembly GCA_021186555.1. Lineage (NCBI taxonomy): Eukaryota > Metazoa > Arthropoda > Insecta > Blattodea > Rhinotermitidae > Reticulitermes > Reticulitermes speratus. The sequence continues at coordinate 20,685,849 of JAJKFL010000010.1, forward strand.
GTGGTCATTGTACTGCGTTTACCTTCCACACATCAGCAAAGCCTCCCCACAAGACAGTGAACAAGTAATACTTAACCTTGTCAAGGACACCACACAACAAAATTGTGACGATTCAAATCCTCAGTTTCTTTACATTCCTCAATAATAACCTTTACTGGTAGAGTCTGTACGAAACTGAAAATGAAAGTACGAATCAGATTAACACCACGATCATGACAACCTGCTACGCATGATTCCTCATTTCCTGCTTTTGATAAATTATATTAACTTTTCCTCACACACACACATACACACAACCTCATAATAACATTACAAAAACTAAAGTTGCATAATAAAAACTGCGGCTCAGTCACATCTGTCACGTGTAATCAATATATGACCTTTTCAGATAAGACCCAACCTTGCAAGATTTGAGATTTTCAGTGATCTCTTTGAGGCTCGAGGTCTTCTCCAATGTGACACTGTGTCATTTCCAGGTGTTTTGAAAGAACACAGTGCCTTTGCCTGCAAGGGGCAAGCAGTCCAAGAAGATGAAGGTGCTATATTCCTTCAAAACGTCACGAAACACTAACCCAGCAACACAGTGCCACATCTCAGAAGACTTGAACCCTCAAGACCCGACCCACTTTAACCCTCTACTGCAACTGCATACCTGATATTCCAGACAAACTAATTTAAATGCTGTTTATACATCACATTCAGTGAAGCAGGGGACTTTTAATTTACTCTAATTTACTACTTTAGGCATGGGAAAATAAGCCTCACTGTGCCACCCAGTTCTTAACATTTTCACTGCCGAAGTTGACCGTGGTCGATTTAAGTATTTACGTTTTAATTTGCCAGAGTTGACTTTAGTCAATCTAAAATTTACTCTGTTCTTTTGCCTTAAATAGGCCACGCACACAATAAGTTCTTTCAGGAAACATATTTTACATCTCTCTTAAAACCTAGCTGACAACTAGAAAAAATGTATGCATTTTATATATAATTATATTTTATAATTTATAAGACAACGCAATAGTTGTTTAACATTCAATAAACCCCTGGCAATTTAACACCCTCGGGGATTTAAATACCCAGCAGCGAAAGTGTTAAGGAAATAGAAATCACGGATTGCAGCCCCCACCTAGTTCGGTACTGCTGCTGTCACATACTTTCAATCAACCCTTCAATGCAGCCTTGGCACACTGTACACAACTTTAATCCTTCACACACTGCCAGTCTTAGTGCACCATATGGTCATGAACACATTTAAGGGTACGATAAATTTACTACTACCCCATCCTGTACAGTAGTTGGAATTTACGACCCAGCGTCACTGAAGGGGTAAACTGGCTTTAAGCTGGGTGAAACTTACAGAAAACATACTGTCACTTTCCTCAGAGTAAGATCTCTTAGGAACACACAGTCACTGGGTATGGACTAAATCACTGGGGTGGAAATATTCCTCTTTGTCGCCATGTGCAAACTGGTTCTGGAACGCCATCTAGTCTCCAATAAAATGGGTATTGGGGGCTCTTTCCTTGAGAGTAAAGTGGTCAGGGTGTGAATCATTACTAATGAACTCCATCTAGTACGGAGGTCTACAGCACTGGCATGCAAAATGTCACTGGCTTCATGGCACGATGCTTAGCTACAGAGCTAACTTTAAATTTCCCTTACCTAACAAACTAAAGGTTAAGTAATGTACCCTGAAGTACTCTTTGATTTTGACATAAAAACACATCCAGATAAAATGTTCATTACTTGAAGAAACATACTGTCAATAAAATACAACTTTGGCTACAGGGGTTTAGCCGTACCATGAGTTCAAGTTGTCCTGTTTTGACATATACTGCAGTGCCATCTTTCGGGTGAGTGTAGTGAAATAGAAGTGGACCAATGTATAGGTCTCAGAATGAGAATAATGGTCAGGGGTGGACCATGGTGCTATCCAAAGGGAAGAAGCCCTGAGGTTAGAAGGAAGGGATGAACATCACAACATTTTATTCCCTAATGTCACTCTCACTGCAAGACCTATGTATTAGTCCACTTTCACTCTCTGCCTCATGCTCAGCCTGAAGATGGCAACTGTAATATGCAATAAGATGTTTAAACAGCCTCAAATTATGTGAAAGTCAAAGTTATACATAACATGCAGACCACACAAAGACTGTAAAAATCTAAATACAAGAATACTGCATGTGGCTGTGACTTAATCAATTTTTCCATTGTAGGCACGGACCTGTTCTGCCAGTGACGCTGATTTCTCTGCATTTACAGCGACTCATAACTTGTCACTAGTGTATGCATTTGCAAAGGCTGAATTACCCTATATATCTAAATATAAAACAAGAATTTTTTGCCCTAATCCATCATTTGAAAAAATGGGAGGTCATGTCATAATTGTGCACAAAGTTAAACTCATTCTCTACAGGCATTTCCTTAAAATATTGGAAGGTTGTCTTATATTCATGTAAATATGGTATGTGTCACACACAGCTTAGGTAGTTGGTATATGCTGGGTTTGTTTACAGGCATTGCTGAGATCAGTTACAATGTCAAGCACTAAATCATGTATAAGAATATTACATTACTTGCCACATAAGGAAAAAAATATATATCTATAAATAAAATCTATACTACTCCCACTGAAATTAAAACTTAAATTATAAATTCATATTATTATTGTCATATCTGGGTCCTAATAAGTCAATGCAGCAACATTCACAATATATGTATGTAACAGCCATTAATGCAAAATGTTCTATCCTTTAGTACAAGGCAATACATCTATATGCATTATCATCAAAGTCTTCATTCTTTATACAAACTGGGACATGGATCTAAATCATCATATGCAAATGATACAAAGTCCCTTAAAAAGAAATATCAGCCATCTTTAGAGTTACTAAGTCCATTTCATAGTTGTTAGCACTGAACAATGACAAGTACCTACAATCACAAATGTGAGTAAATCCCATATGCTTTGATCAGATATCACAACTGTTAAGGGATCAATGACCATATCACTGAGGACTCCACATCTTACACATTTTTCTCATACATTCATTATTTTATCTGCCAACTACTGTTTGTCACTTCCCACTGCTACTCCACCATGCATGCGGGCAGTGATGTCACTAACTGATGAATTACTGCAGCCACCCACTGAAACTTGATACAGTGAAATACCTTCTTGTGGACAGTGAAGTATCACAAAAGCAGCAGTGGAGTCACGTATTATATCAAAAAGCAAATGCAGTAATGTTATTTGTGCTGAAAATGTTTCATTTCTGTTAAATAATATCCACAAATTCTATTTGCTGTAAGCATCCTCCCAAAACATCTAACAAACTATTTACTCTAAAGGAAAATTAAAATAAAACAGAGGTTAAGGGTTCTGACAGAAGAAAGATGTATAAGATCATCCAATAAACTTTTATGCACATACACAATCACCAGCAACAAGAACCTTCAGTAAAAACATCTAAGATTCTCCCTGCTTCCTTATCTAACATCATACAGTAGTGAAATAATTAACAAAATTATATAAATTTAAGCAATTTGAGGGGTGTAACTTATCACATCCTAAATGATATATGTCACAGCAAAATACCTGCATTAAAACTTTGTTCCCTTAACAGTCTGAATGTACAAAATCAGTGTTCATGTCTTGTAGCTTAGGACTTTGTACCATCAGTGTCCTGTACAAGCACGATACATCTATTTACAGTTATTATCGTCTCTTAAAACACAACTCCTGTCCTATAAGTTTCATACAATACCAATGATACGTAATCACACGACAATGATATGTCCTCAAAATACAATGATACTCATTGTTACATGACAATTACCATCTTCCAATACAGAAAGTAATAGTACTAATATCAGATTTATTTTCAACAAGTTGTCATTACGTTACATAAATGAAGGCCAGCCACATTATATAAACATACACCTCCTGATGATAAGAGACCAACATTATAGTAAACAATCTATGTTCCACAATGTTATGCTACAAATTACTTAACAAAAAACATAATACACAATTCAATAAAATAAGTTTTGAAGTAAAATAAAGACTTAAGTATGCAGTCCTAAACCATATCAATGGTTACAACAAGGAAACTTTCAGATGTATCAGTTCAAATGACTAACAAAGTAGTCAATATTTCTAAGTCTTTTAGGCATGATCAAAATTCTCCTTACCTGTATTTTTGATACAAGATAAATGCAATTTCTTTGGTACACAAATATCACAAATGAAAAATTTATACTACAAGGAAAAAGCTAACATAACCAAATGAAGTCTTTGTATCATAACGGAATTTCACAGCATTTTTTCCCCTTCATCAATTTTGTAAACAAGTATGGAGTCATACACAACATTTCACACCCAAAACACCAAACAAAAAATTACTTGTAGTAACATGTAAGTTTAAGTGTAGAACTAGATATGCAGAAGGGTTTCATTATCAGAGTCCATTTTGCCAAGATTTTTCCCAGACTCATACAAAGTAAGAAAATAACCTGATTATTAGTTATGAAGGCTGTTATGGATAAAAAACATTAAGAAGAATAAACATTGCATCTCACAAAGAAATATGCTGTGATGTATTGCAATCAGTACAGAAAATGTAAGTAAATGTGGTGTCTGCAATGCAAACAGATATAAATGTACCTGAGTCACTAGCCCAGTAACATAAGCTAGTATGGAAATCATTCACCTGAGAATTAACTGGTTTTACACCAGAACCTGATAATACTATAAAATAACATGAATTGGTTTCCTCTGTGTGTCCAACAAACATCCGAAATATTAAGCAATCTATCCTGAAAGACTCGACATTGTGGCTTTGTGTGTTCATTTAATGTAAAATTAATTTATAAATAATCATTCCAGTTTTAATGGGGTACAGTAATTAATAACATCACTTTTTAAAAGAAGTTAGGCAACAGGATGAAGTATATTAATATTATTTATTTATTTGTTTGTGTATTTATTCATTGCAATGACCTCAATTTTTAACATCAGAGATAATAGTCTGCACTCTGCTTCACATTCAGCACCATTTACTTTTTGTACTTCATCCATCATGCTGTGTTTTAAAAGCACAAAAAGCAAACACAAAATTTTTGTATTTTTAAACACTGCATGATGGACAAAGTCCAAAACCTGATTGATGCTAAATGTGATGATACACTACCAATATACTACAGAACTGTGTTACAGTGCTTTGTATTTAAGACAGTAGTTTTCTGACTTTTCAAAGCCAAAGAAGTTCACTTATCATGATCATCATGATTATCATCATACTGACCCCACTTTTTAACTTACTCAACAAATGTGTGTATTTATGTTTACATTTATGACCATAGTTTTATAGTTTATCAAATACAAAGAAATTCATCTTTAAATATCTCTTCTCACAGAGCCCTAAAATTGTTATTACCTTGCAGTCTGATTCCAGCTTGAAAACAACACACAAAAAATCATCTGGTAAACATCCAGCTATTACACGGGTAAAGTAGCTGTCAATATGTAAAGGTCCTTATGTTTATGTATGTCTGTAATTATCCTGGGTACATGCTTTGTCCTTGTTCAACACACACCAAAATGCCACATTATTAAATTTCATCTTAGAGATCCCATTCTGTTTTAGTGTATTGTAAATTAGTATCTAATTTCCATTAAATCAGCTGTTTATTAATACAGTAAAACCCCGATTTAATGTTCCTGAATTTAGTGAAATCCCGGATTTAGTGATGATCTTTTTATGTCCCGACAATAGCTCCATATAAACAATGTAAACCTCCATTTAATGAAAACCTTGATTCAGTGAAATATATTCTAATCCCCCAGCAATTCATCAAATAGGGGTTTTACTGTATTAATATTAATATCTTTATAGTATATGGCAACAGGTTTTGACCCACATTCAGGTAATCTTCAGGCCAATATTTAACATAACTGTAATTTACTTTATGTTATATATAGGCCTGAATATGAACTGAATGTGGGTTGAAACATATCGCCATATAATCTAAAGATATTAATATTAATAAACAGCTGTGGTGATGGCAATTACATACTAATTTGTAATATCACATTTTTAAATAAAGTATACATGGTATATGAGCTGACCTCAAACAAACTAAGAATGTCAATTCCTTCACTGCATGAGACCACAAATGGCCATGTCCTTTCATGGACCTGTTCCTTGTTCTTCCTCTCCAGACTTTTATAACAAAGAGATTTATTTCTTACCAGATGCAATATCACCACTTCAGCAAGATGTAAGTTTTTAAAAACGTACATTTCGGACAAAATAGACGGTTGTTATTTAACTGTGGGGTGGGGGGGGGGGTGAGGGAGAGCCTCTAAGCTTGCCCTCACTACAGCCAGAGCCAGGTACCTCTGCATGTTATGGCTGGCAAATTCCTGACTTACATGTATGAGGTCCACATTTTGTTCGTACATAAATTACATGACATAACTACAGGCACTAAGAATTGCAATATATCACATTGGCAGCATATTCTTTGTAAGATACTGTTAGAACATTCAGCTGACATTTTGATTTAAGAGTTATGCATTCTGACTCACTGTAATAGACTACTGTCATTGGTCAGCAAAAGACAAAAACCAAATTGCATGCCATATGTTAAAATTTGAGCAGGATGCATAAATATATACATATACATATATATATATATATATATATATATATATCACACCTTCTTTTTTCAGTCATCATTAGTCAGTAAGTGTCAGTAAGCACAACTCAAAATTTTCACACTTCAGCCAATCAACCATTCAGATTCATAAACTAATATTCTGTAAGAGTTTAGAATGTAGAATGATGAAGTGACAGTATAGAGGTACAAAGTAATGTACAATTATTTCTATCAGTTTGCCAAAATAAATTCACAGTACAATACAGAAGCTAGCTACAGACACATACCCCACAGCCTGCTGGAAAGCACATGCAGTTATGCATAAAACTAACTCCATGGACCTTGTGTAAGTTACAACTGCACACAAAACACACTGCCTACCAGCTATGACCTCACAGTAAATTAGGAAGCATCAACAAGATCAGGATAGAATTCAAGCCCACAGACCCTGCTATCAGCACTACCCTCTTTCCAACACAAACATTTATGCCTAAAACACAGAGAGAACAGCATACACACCAAAATTAAAAGGTTTAGATGAGCATGACAATATTTAATATACTCGTAGTCTTCTCGGGCCATCAGCCGTGTCAGATGATTTAAAAGATACAACGTTTCGGTGACTGGCTCCAGCCCCATCCACAGGCAGAACTGATATAACCCAGCACTCATCTGTCCTGTTTATATATAGGGTTACATCAGTTCTGCCTGAGGATGGGGACGGAGCCAGTCCCCGAAACATTGTATCTTTTAAATCATGATGCGGCTGATGGCCCGAGAAGACTATATTAAATCATGTCACCGCAAAAGTTTTAAAACTTAAGAGCATAAAAATGTCAATTTGAATAGTGCAGCAAGGTACAAATATCTGTTGGAAAGTGTGTCAGACACATTGAACTGTTTAAGACCTTCCTTAATTCATGCACTTAATGACCAAAGAACCCTACTTTATGCCAAAAGAAGGTAATTTCTACCTGGGAAAAAGTGAGTCAGACACTTCGTGTAGCTCTTCGGCCTTTCACTGTGTCCATTGGTCAAACCTGTCATTAGGGCACAAGTTGTTAAACACACACCAAAGTATTTCAGATATATTTTGCTCATTTCTATTATAACTTCCTTAAAGACTGTCAGCCCAATATACTGCAGTCTAGAGTGTTACTGTATTCAGGGCACTGCTAACACTGACAGGTAAAAATGCTGTACAAGGTCTACATATCAATAAAGTGTTCAAGAATATCTGTGATATAAGTTGTCTGCATATACATTAAATGGGGGAACACGGTGGCACAGTTGGTTGAGGCACTGCGCTACAAGCCGGAAGGATGTGGGTTTGATTCCCGATGGTGTCATTGGAATTTTTCATTGACATAATCCTTCCGGCTGCACTATGGCCCTGGGTTGACTCAGCTTATAGCTGAGGCGGCCGGTACGTAGGGCTGACAACCTTACCACCTTCATGCACCGATTGTCTACAAATCTGGGAGCCTCAACCTCCTGGAACCCTCAGGGCCTGTCCAGGCCTGTAATGGGATTGCTTTACCTTTACCTTATACACAATAAATATTTTAACCTAAAAATTTCATACACAGCAAGTGAAGTGAGGAAAAGTATATTTAACACCCTAGGTATGATAAAGTATCTGTCCACACCATGAAGGCATATAATGGGAGCAGAGGTTATAGCTCCAATCATTCTAAACCTTGACTCCAGATGGAGGTGAGTGGTCTGACTTCATGACCAGGCTGCTTTAATTCCATGGAAAGAACACCTGGTACCCACTGAATAGGAGGCTGAATACATCCCAGAGGAAGTCTGGATGTTTTGAAGAAAAATCTCTTACTGTTGTAGGGAATCAAATCTGTTTATGTGTCTGTCTTCCACAATGACTTTCAGTAAAATGTGGTCCAGATAATACTGTCTTTTGATATCAAAACCCTTATGTATTTTACCAAATACATTTTTTAAATTTTGCTTTTCATTAACCTGCTCACACCAAACTACATGGCTTTCCTGCACATAAAACTCACTGTCACTGCTCAAAAACACACCAAACATTCAGTGTCTTTTGGCAAACAGATAAAAATGTGAACCCAGTTGTGTCTCCAAAACAATCTTCATTCAGCTGTTCTCCCACAGGCTTGTGTTTTCGCTTTTAATTAAAAATACTTTACAGATCACCTGGCATCATTAAACAAGTGCTCTCACATCCTCACACTTCTATACCAAACTTCTTCAAAATTACTTATTTAAATACCATAACATATAACAGCTGAGAGTCAATTCAGTTCACAACATCAACACCACCATAATTGCACAAACTCAATTTATCATCTTTCATAGAAATATCATCATAATACAGTACTATTTACGGTGAAATTTTTTTTCAAAGTTAAATACATACATCTCTAAAATGTTGGAATTTAAAACACTAAATAGTACATATATTCAAATACACTTTTTTTTTTCTTGGCACATTAGAAGACTGGGCTAACTTGAACCCAAAATTTTTTGCTTTCATGACCTGTGTTTTTGTGTTAAATGCTGTTGTCTAAAAAAAAGTGGGGCACTCAGATTGTACAAGAACCCTCACACTGTTTTGTACTTTTGTTTGGCAAGGCTGACAAATAAAAAAAAAATTCTACAATCATTCTGGCGTCATGAGAACAATTTTCAACAGTGTAAAACAGAGGCAACAATCATGGGGTGCCTTCATCTAGAAATTGGTCAATCTGAAAACATCGACATGTAAGACAATTTCAATCAGAACATCACGAAAATACTTTTCTTGAAGTTAACAAATGCTTAGAGCCCAAAAAGAATTGTATGCTTCAACATTCAAATTACTATCTACACCTTAATTCTGTACCACTTACCAAACCAAACACAAGAACATTTGAACATTCGGAATGGGTAATTGTTTCACTTTTTGAAGTCAAAACTTCTAACCTATGCTAGCTTTCTAATTATCTAAACACTTAACGAAGTAGCTTTACTCATATACTCAGTATAAGGTGACAATCTCTCAAACTTCACAAACATTACAGACTTTACTTACGGGTTCCCAGGCATATTAAACTGGATTTAACAAACTCATGGGAAGAACCATGTAAGAGACATAATCATACAATATTTTTTATAGTTTTGAGACATACATATGAGAATAGATTATGAATACATAAGAAATTACTTTCTTTTACTTATATCCATATGACATACAATATATATGCTACTGCACCTCAAAAAGTCTTGGTACATAGGAGAAAGCAATGAACAAACCCAGTATTATCCCCTTCATCTGACTATGGTCGTTTTAATTTTCTTAGCAAATACACATTATCATAGATGCCAAGAAATTTCAGGTGCAAAATATAATGCATATAATATTATTTAAATATATGAACAACATTTAAAATAATACAACTTTGTACTTTGTGTGTAATGTTATCTGAGGTGTCTTAAACCTGAATGTATACGCTGAACATTAATCCTGCTATCTGAAAACATTTCCATGACTGTAATATCATGGACACAAAGACAAAGATTAACTCATCAACATATTGATGGCTACTGATTTCAAGGCTGCATAAAAAAATGTAACATAACCAGTCGAGCGACAATGGAAATGCTATCCTCCCAGTAAGTCCAGGTAATACGTGTTCATGTTTTTAAAATTTGAATGTTTTATCTATACTGAGTCAGCTGGGTGAGGGGCAAAACTTCTTAGGTTCACACACAGAAAAATGTGTAGCAGTGTGTTCTGTTCCTGTCAAGAAAGTTGAAGGATATTTCATACGCTGTAAAAGTATAAAAAAAGTTATTACAAAAAAATTAAAAACCTGCATGAAACTTCACGTTTCACAACAGCAAACTCTCTCAAAGTAAGAACTAAACAATTTAGACTGTTCAAAATGAAAGGATATCTATCTGCTTTCTTTCTTCCAACAACCTACTGACCCACACTCATATATGTCCTCTTAACATACACTCTAAACTTTATTTTTATCATAACTGTTCTAACCAAAAATCTGAAACAACAGAAAGAAAACAAACATTTTGATAGAAAACATCCCACTGTGCCAAATATCAACTACAGGAGAACAAGAGAATATATTTGTAATACAGGAATAAAAAGGTTGTGTCAAACTGAACCTATATTCTTTAGTTAAAGAAATATATGCTTAAGCTTGTATGCACAACAGTCCAGTGCAAGTATATCAAGCCCAAAGTCTATCCATACAGGCATTTTATGTGTTGAAGTTCCACATTGAGCCTTTGTTTTAAGTAACAGAATAATAAAAATATAAATGTTTGACATGGCCCCAGTCTGATTCCTGTCATATCATGCAGCACTTCTCTTCTACATCCACAAAAGGCGGGGGGGGGGGGGGGGGGGGGGGGGACACACACACACACACACACACAACAACAAACACACCAAAGAAAGTGTTGGGCAATTAGTTTCATGCACTGTGAAACTAGCTGCACAAAACACACACTGTGACGCCCAACATGAACACGGCAAAATGTATATGCTGGGCTCAAATCCACTACAAGGTTTTCTCTTTTTCATATCAGGAATCAAAGCACTTGAAACAAACGTTCTTCAGTATGGGCACCACTTAATACTTAATCGTGATATAGAATAAATGATCATTTTATTTAACCTTCATTACCTGTGAACCAGGGAATTTAAACCTCCCATTAGTACAGTGCTATGGAAAATGAATAAATATGTATATGTATGTATGTATGTATGTATGTATGTATAGTATGTAAGCTAGTAGCCAAACAGTATGTGTATTCTAAAAGTGGCAATGCTTGGCCAGCCAGACTGCAAGCACGTGCTGCTGCAATAGCACAGTGGCACATGGTGAAGAATAAATCAAGTAATTAAGAAAGGAATCCTATTTGATTATGTGTTTTACACCCTGCAGCCAACTCAGATGGAAATACAGTATGAGTTTTTATAAGTCTTTACAGTTTAACTTATCACTGATGTTCATTTGTTTCTTTACTCCATATCACTACTAACATTTTGTATTCACTGCAATTTTCATCGATGTGTAATCTCAGACTTACATTGCTGCTAAATACTTCAGGTTTGTCTTTCTAATCACTTATCATGACTCTGCATGGCAAAAACTTTTATCTCTATATTCCAATCCAGTGCTTCAATTACTGCAGAACTTAATTATTAAGATAAACTGCATTAATTACTAATTAGTAATCAGTATTTAATTTCATGACTGCACCAACAAGCAATGAAGATTGTGTTAAATGAACTATTATTTTTTCGTGTAACCACTGCTTTGCGCATAAGACAGAAACTGAGTGATTATAAGTGTTGATGTCTGTCACTAGTACCGCTGATGGCAGATGGACAGCGTTATCATAGGTGCTACAGAAATAAATGTAACATTGTACATCAGCTAATTATCGCATAAAAGACGTTTCACAGTGAAGTGTCTATTAGCTTCAAAATCTGTTCTTCTATAAAGCAATGGCTTCCAAAAACCGCTGAGTTGTTTCTCGATAAAAACAGACACGATAATCAAAGGCAGTCTAATACATTCTGTTGTCAGATGAGTAAACATAGTCCTCACATTGTCTGTCTACTGAATATATATATATATATATATATATATATATATATATATTAGAATTTTGAACATTAACATGTACAAACATATACTGTTCAGTTACAAAAATATAAATAGTAGGGTACAAAGGAGCAAAAAGACTTGTGTTGCAACATACTGCAATTATTCTGTGAGTGTGGATAATAGATGGATGCAGAAATGTCATTACATACTTGCCCATGATGGTGTTATGGCTTGGAATAGTGAGAAAGGTGAGACATCAAAGCTTCTCCAAGTTTCTTTACAGACTGAAGTACGTGGATGAGTGAAACACCGTTTCAAGACTGCTAAAGTATAGACTCGATACAAAACCATTTACTGACTGTAAATACAGACACACTTCTTTATTTAAATCCTGCCACTCTTCCCCCAGCGGTCCCTATCAATAAGCCAACAAACTCAGAGGACATCTTTACTAATGTAACAAATGTTCGAATGGCGGCTTCAGGAACCAATTCAACAGGACATGTTTACAAATGAAAAGAATGCCAACTGCCTTAAATATTTATCCAACATGAGTGCTTAACATGGACCTTGTAATTTCAAGAGCATGTATTAACCATAAATTAAGAAGTTAATCAAGATATATTTATCAATGAAAGTTGTGTAGTTTAGAAAAAACATCCTCACCAACATACACAACAAATTTAGATGTCTCATTTCAAATGCATTCATAATGAATTTCTCACCTGAACTACATAATTACATTTAAGATAAAACACCAACAAAATGCACAACTTATAAGGTGCAGATTAGCTCCTTATATCATGATATTATATAAGGAGCTAATCTGCACCTTATAAGTTGTGCATTTTGTTGGTGTTTTATCTTAAATAATAAAAATGCACGGTGAATTAAGATTAAAGATTACATAATTACACTTAAAAGTCATCCACCTGATGGAAGACAAAAGATCGGTTTGGTATACATCACGAAATTACAGATCTCCCTTACGTCGTAATGTCTTGATGCACTCTACAGTACAAAATAAACGTCTTTACACATAGTTAATATGTGGCTTCAGGTCTTCTAGGGACTGTCCCTGTGATGTAGTAGTGCCTTTATCTTCAAGGGTCAAGCAGTCCAATTTAGACTGAAGGTGACACATTCCTTCGAAATGTCAGGAGCCAGTCACCCAATGACACAACGTAACTTTCCAGAAGACCTGAATAGCAATGCTATGAGAAACCCAAATTTTGCCTAGTTAATAGTTTTGTTGCTTAAAAGTTTTTGGGTTGTAGCCCGGCGTCAATTTTTGGTGTATAACCAACGTTTCGGGAACACTTGTTTGTCCCACCTTCAGGGGTACTTGGGGGTTATAAAGACCTAAGACCAAGACAATATAAGACTAAGACCCTGGTGTGACAAACAAGTCTTAGGTAAAAGACCTAAGACCCTGAAGATGTGACAAACAAGTCTTAGGTAAAAGACCTAAGACCCTGAAGATGGGACAAACAAGTCTTAGGTAAAAGACCTAAGACCCTGAAGATGGACAAACAAGTCTTAGGTAAAAGACCTAAGACCCTGAAGATGGGACAAACAAGTCTTAGGTAAAAGACCTAAGACCCTGAAGATGTGACAAACAAGTCTTAGGTAAAAGACCTAAGACCCTGAAGATGGGACAAACAAGTTAGTAAAGACTAAGACCCTGAAGATGTGCAAAGTCTTAGTAAAGACCTAAGACCTGAAGATGGGACAAACCAGTCTAGTAAAAGACTAAGACCTGAAATGTGACAAACAAGTCTTAGGTAAAGACCTAAGACATGAAGATGACATATTAGTTTAGGTGAAAGGACTAAGACTGAAGTGAAAACAGGTAACCTGACTGAAGATGGCAAACAGTGTACACGAACGTTGGTTTTACACAAAATTGACGCTGGTACACCAAAACTTTAGCACATGTGACCATGGCAGCCTCGAATTACATATAGTTATATTTATTTCATGGTGGAAGAAGAGAGTGACGGTACTTCTGAAGATCTACATAACACTAGGCATGGTTACAGAGTATAGCTGTGTCACAGAAGTTGATGGCATGTGACCGAGCCCGCTGAAGATGTCATTGCGTTCACTGGTTCTGAGTGTGCTGTCCAGACACTAGATGGCCGAGTTCTTCAGCCTTTGGCTTCCCTAGAGCCCGTGCTGAAGACTTGTGCGTGGTCAATATTCTTGGCCGGTAACGGCGACTGCAGAACTCGCACATATATGTTGTGTCTGAGCGTTCATGTTTGTCCTGGAAATGACGCTTAAGGGAGTAATAACACGAGAAGGTGCGGCAACAGTATGGACATTCCTGAGGTTCATTTATACCACCGCTGGTTGGCGGAGGGATTCGGTAGTGCACGCCAGCACCTGCAAGCAGGGGGAAAAACTGCACTGTACTAATTTAGCTACATGTCCTTAAATAACTCAATGCAACTGTATATATGAGTGTTATCCAGAAAGTAAAGATACAACACGGGTGGCAGGGGAAGGGAAATCACCTCAGACCATCCCGCTCACAGCCCAGAACTCGCTCCAAGCGATTTCCATTTGTTTTTGCATTTAAAGAAACATCTGGCCGGCCAGAAGTTTCACGAAGACGAAGAGGTGAAAAACGAAGCCACTACGTGGTTGCATGCACAGGCGGCGGAGTTCTATGACATCGGAATACAAAAACTCGTACCCAGGCTAAACAAATGCCTTGACAAAGGTGGTGATTATGTTGAAAAATAGCTAAAGGTATGTGTTAAGATTTTTTCACTCAATTTTGTTAATAAATATTTTTAAAAATTTTTATTGCTTTTGTATCTTTACTTTCTGGATAACCCTCGTACATCTTGAGACACACAAAAAAAAAAACCAAGGCATGTGTACCATACAGGTACCATTTAATCAGTTTACTGCTCAGCATTCAGGATGTTGCACAATCCAGCAACTGTATACACCCACTTCACTTAAGGAATGTTGGTGTGTACCATCACCCAGGCCTGAATTTGTAGGCTCTGCCCATTTAAAAGTCTGCTCCCGGCACCAGGAAAATATGTATGATAAAAGAAATGAATATTAAGGCCTGGAAACTTATAAAAATTATGCTGCTTAAAATCTGCTTTAATGTTAGTACTGGACGGTCCGGGGATCGAAACCCGGCGGGGGCGAGATTTTCTGCTGCCATCCAGACCGGCCCTGACGCCCACCCAGCCTCCTATACAATGGGTACCGGCGGCAGGGGCGTGGAGTTGACCACCCACCCTCATCTAGTGCCAGGGTTAAAGAAAGAGTAGAGCTATACCTCTACTCCCCCTCTGGGCCTTCATGGCCCATTCTAGGGAGAAATTTACCTTTTTTAAGGGGCATCTAAGGATGATATACAAAAATATAACTTTTGCCAGTGTTGCAATTATAAAACAAAGGAAGAGAAGTTAACATGTAAATAAAAGATTAAACAGATATGAAAGGAGAAAAAAACCAATTTATTTACAAAGCAGATCTTAAGGTACAGATGGTAAAACATCAATATGATCTCTTTACTGCCGGCAGTTCATGAAGTTTTCTGTATTGATAAAAACTGTACTTTACTCCCCTGTGTCTCAGGTTCAACTGATGCACCTCACTTAATGCTACCTTTAGATTATGTTACACTTACTGCTCAAGATCCCCAATGCCTTTATTCTGACAGACTCAAATGTTAGTTACAAACAAAGCAAATATCACGTTAACAGTTACTAGAACAGGTATGAGAACCCATGTCTACTGCAACTGGAGATGTTTCACTGTGTTCTCCTGTCATGCTGATTAATATTCACAAATATGGATGGCAAAACAGAACAATCATACATAAACAATCTGTATTCACACCAGTTATATAAGATAATTGTTTTAAATCCAATATAAGACACACTCTCTTTATTAAATAAAAAATTAAAACAATTCACCTTCATTCACTACAAATCCAGGGACCAATTCTGAACATATTTCTAAGCTTCTTATTAATACAATGGCTTTCAAAACCGCAATTACTAATCCAGCACTTAGATTAATTTCTTTAACAATATTCCGCCTGATGCAATGCAAAGCTCCACCCTCATAACAATGTATCAGACAATGTGTATAAGAAGTAAAGTTCCATATTCTTCCTCCATATGTGAATTAATAAGAATAGTAGAAGATGGGGCATTATCAACACTTCAAAAGCTAGCATTCATGTAAGTGAACAATAAAAGCAACACCTACAGTGCATGCAAAAATGAAATTAGGCAAAAATGAACACAACACAGCGCCACACACACACACACACACAAAATAACAAAATAAAAGTACACGCAAAAGAACAGAAAGAGTGGCAGAAAATATACACAGGAATATCTAAGGGTATTGGCACTTAAGAAGTCCTTTGGGTCTTGCACACCATTAAAATGAGAACTGGACGATTTGCTCCGTGAAACATAACACACGTGTCTGTGTCTCACAATCTCAGGACTGCCAGCTGTACATATCAACCTGCTAGTTGTTCTGGAGCTACGTTTTGTTCCATTTAAGTTGTGCAACATTAGGAAGGACAATCAGTTTCTAGAAACATACACACTTCTGCACCACAAATAATCCATTGATTGTATTACAGAAGTGCATAGAATGAACATTTAAACGACAGATGAAAATAACTCTCAATGTAATTAACAAACAGGATGCATCGGTTTAAGATACTAATCACGAACTTTCTTTAACAGAGAGGCGCAATATTTCCCTTAGATCACTTCAGTAGTAACATTTTTGTTCATGTGTAGAATAATAATAATAAAACATATATGTAAGAACTAAAACATAATGAAATTAAAATTAGTTAAAGTTGTGGCACAGTCTAACATAAAGTCCACACATCTAGACACAGTTATGACCAAGGAATTTCACACAAATGTCAAAAGTATGACAACAGGAAACAATGCAGATCAATACGGCATTTCAGTTAACGGGGAAAGCTTTAACATTATCTCACACCTCCAGTATTGGACAATATAAATAAAATCAGAATGAAGACTCACTGGCACATCTATAAAAGGCATTAATCCCAATGGACTTCTTATTTGCCTCTAGCGTAACTATAGCCAAAGAGACTGCAATGTGAAAACTTTAAGGTAAGTACCTTGGAAGAAAGTTTATTTTAAGATTTGTTTAAAAGAATTTAATGTCAACTTCTCCGGGCCGTGTTTTGTGGTAGGTGTAGATGTGCGTCATGAGACTATTGCGAGAGCAATAGACGCGTTCACAGATGACACAGCGGTACTCTTCCTGGCGCTCTGCATGCTTGTCTGCAATGTGCCGCTTGAGGCTTGCTTTCGAGCACAGGACTTTGCCACACAGCTGGCAAGTAAACACTTTCTTCGGTGAGCCTGCAAAAACATAACACGTAAAAGAAACAATGGACTAACCCATACGGAACCAAGGAAGTAAAAAATTAAATAATAAAAACAAAAAAATTGGAAAAAGAGTATGTTCCTGCAATGATGACAGCTATCCTCTACTGCACCAGTCTAAAAGCATTACAGCAGGCCTGTTTATTTCAGATGACAGACAATCCTCCTATTCTTGGTTATACATGCCCCTGACACAGTGTGTCCAGTTGGGTGATTGCAAGCCAGAATAACAAATAAACCAAAAAAATAGCACATTAAAGACCACATTATTATTTACCCTTAAATGATGTTGGGGTTTATGTTCCAACTGCTGCCCATGACAGAGGAGTTCTAAATTTGTAGTACTCTTAAAAGCACTTACGCGGTACAGAGCACACAGCCTGGTGTTAAAAGGGTTAAAAAAATAATGAAAGTGCAACATGACGAGCTGTCACAGTTGGATCCTCACCATAAATAAGTCTGGATATTATATGCTACTCGCAGTTGTTACAAGCATTGCAACTGATGTAATGGAGACTTGTGAGTGCAGAATTAATTCTGTAACTTCAGCAATGTCCAGGATGCATGCATGATAGAAGAATATATGTGTTGTTGAAATGTGTAAGACTAGCAAAACAGAAACAAAAGAGATATGTACATGTAAAATAGTTTCCTTTAAGAAAACAGAATTAAAGAGAATGAAATAGTCTAGAAAATATTCAATGGAAATGAAAGATTCTATAACTGAAGAGGACTTAAACAAATTGGTGATAGTCTTTTTAGTAATACAGGACACATTACTGACAGCTGTGCAGTTTGCAACACAAAATAAAGCACCACATTTAACCATAATAAATGTCTGAAGGTTACTCATTAGAAAATGAGTCTAAACAGTGTTCAGAGATAAGTGTCTAAACAGTGTTCACTGAGATTAGTGTTAAACAGTGTTCACTGAGATTAGTGTCTAAACATTGTTCATTGAGATTAGTGTCTAAACAGTTCACTGAGATTAGTGTCTAAACAGTGTTCATTGAGATTAGTGTCTAAACAGTGTTCACTGAGATTAGTGCCTAAACAGTGTTCACTGAGATTAGTGTCTAAACAGTGTTTGCTGAGATTAGTGCCTAAACAGTGTTCACTGAGATTAGTGTCTCAACAGTGTTTGCTGAGATTAGTGCCTAAACAGTTCACGAGATTTCTGTCTAAACAGTGTTCACTGAGATTAGTGCCTAAACAGTATTCACTGAGATTAGTGCCTAAACATGGTTCATTGAGATTAGTGACTAAACTGTTCACTGAGGTTAGTGTCTAAACAGTGCTTGCTGAGATTAGTGCCTAAACAGTGTTCATCGAGGTTAGTGTCTAAACTGTTTGTTGAGATTAGTGCCTAAACAAAATTCACTGAGATTAGTGTCTAAACAGTGTTTGCTGAGATTAGTGCCTAAACAGTGTTCACTGAGATTAGTGTCTAAACTGTTAGCTGAGCTCAGTCCTAATGCACCATTAATTTTGATGGTAATACATAAATGTTGATTTGAAGAACTGGTCAGCGTTAGTGTTCGAGTGACACTGCAGTGACGCTTTTATAGACGGTATGGAAAAGAGAGACTTCAGTCCAACAGGACTCATATCAATTAACATCAGCTTCATTTCAGTCAATATATTTATGAGATCAGAGCATCAGAAGTACAACTTAGGATATAATTTGATTGTATCAAGTAAGGAACAAAATGGCTCAAGCAGCAACTCTTGACTTGTATATGGAATGTGCCCATTTTGAACCTCTGGTGGAACACCAACTATCCTGACTGAACATTTTTCATGCTTTTTCTCAGTCCCTCCAGGCAAATGCAAGGATAGTACCTTAAACGAGACCATGACTGCTTCTTACCACATCACTCCCAATTCATCACTATCACCCAATCATTCAACACTATACAGCCTGAGTTATCGACAGCATCATAGAATAAATAAAAATATAAAGATAATGTAAAGTTGTCCCTGTGCACACCATATGTGGAGTGGAGGTACAGCTCCACTCATTCTCAACTTTGAGACTACATGCAGGTAAGTCATGAGCTTCATGCCTTGGCTACTTTATACAGTGCCTGTTTTATTAGATGCTGGGTGGGACAAAGAGCTGGTCTATATGTTTTGGAGAAGAGAAATATCTCTTACTCCTACTAGGCATCAGTGATTCCTCAGTCACCCAGCCAACAGGCTGGTCACTATACTGACAGCAATTCCAGCTCCATAAACTACAAATATATAGACTGCGTCAAGTATCATGTCCATTTTCAGCGCCATGCCAACGGGCATCTTATGGTTACAGACAGGGCAACTTTCTTTCGTTTTGGAGATATCCCTAATTTTTGATTATGTTTTATGAATAGTGTAGGTAAGTAATAAATTACATTATGTTGTTACAGTATGTTCAACAGCCTTGCTTAAAAATATTTATAATTAATAAAATTATCTCAGTATAACTTTCAAACATAAAATAATTTTGTTCTTATCAGCACATATTCCACAAGTTTGTATTATATTCTGTATATCGAAAAGAACAGTGCAAGAACATCCCTGATCACCAACATTTGACACCATTCACTATGGCATACTATGTATACTGGTACAATAATGCAGTACACAGTTTAAACTAAACTACAGAACTACAGGGCTTGAAGATTCAAGTCTCCTGGGCTGTGACATTGTGTCATTGCGTGAGTAGTTTGAGACATTTGAAAGGATCATCGTGCCTTTATCTTCAATGTAAGAATGCAGGCTGCTTAACCCTGAAGATGAAGGCGCGATTCTTCGAAACGTCAGGAACTATTCACACAAAAACACAGCGTCACATCGCAAAACTCCTGAATCTTAGCAACAATGCTGTGAAAACCTCAATTCTTACAACTAAAAGACCTGTGTGAATAAACGGAAGTTATCCAACCTCAGATCAGATATGAGCTTATCACATACTAATTATAGGATCTTGGGCTTTTTCACTTTATTAATTTAATTTTTGTTTTTTTTTTTCAAGTTCTGAATTATTTAAGAACTGTTTCAGATGCAATGCTTAATGTGACTTAAAATTGTTTCTTCTAAAGAATGTATAATTACTTTCACATAAACCAACTAAAACAGATGATCAAATGGCATGAAAAATCATCCTATAACCTGAAGAAATTTTGATATTATAATGCAGTAATCATGCAGCACTGGTACATGAAGCATTCTTAATATGGTCAATTAATTAATACATTAATTTTCAATTAAAATAGCACACACTCCATGAAGTTTTTTAAGTCATTTCATCACCTATACAGAACTCAACAATATATTATTACACACGAAAATTCTTCAGTACAGGAAACAACCTGCATATTTATTGGTAGTTAGAGTCTCATGACAAAGTCTGCCGGGACTATTGCTTGGGAACATTAAAAAAGGCAGCATACAGGTTCCTGAAATGTGAGACGTTACAGATAATGGATGTTGGGCAAAATTTAAGCAAGTAAACTGATGAAAACCTAAAGCACGTTTAACTCATTTGGAATTATTTACATACATTTTCAAACAGGCAGTCCAACAACAATTATCCCTAGAAAAATGTGACAACATCAGAAATGAAATTCATACAACGATGAAAAGCATGCAAATAAATGAGATATGAAATCACGAATTACTACACACATTTATAGAAACAGAAAAGGACAAAAAATGTCAAGAATAAGCGGCTGACACACCAATGCTTTAATTTACACATTTAATAAAAGAATACAAAAACAGAACAGTATTACACTTTCAATATCACCCCATCTTCTATTATTCTACATATGCCAAATGCACAGTATAACAGAACCAACCATAATGAAATAAATACATATTATATCACTAAGCAAAACTGTTTAAACGGAATAACAACATAATATGATTATTAAATATTCAGTATTATGGGGCTAAAAGTATACTTATCACTGCATGAAATATCATTATTGTCAGACATTTGCATGCAAAATCTAAACACCGAATGTCTTCAAAGTTTAAGATGAGTTTTGTTACTTCACTGCATTTAAATTCGTCACTATTTTCCTTCTGATTATGCATGCTTGATTGTCATACAGCAAACTTGAATAAAATTTAAATTGTGGTATTAAATGGGATCTGACTTCATTGTTAAATCTGTCCACTGTAATTTACAATGTATAAAATCATATTTCTTATGAGGCAATTATTGCATATGAATAAAGAAACTACATGTTGCAACAGTAAAGTGCTTCCATGGTTTACAGCCAATTTATAACAGAAATGTAAGACTTCTCATTGATATTCTGTATGGCAAGACAAATAAGGATGTTCTTCCAATTCATGCTTCCTGAAACTAATATCCACAAAGAGGGACTGTAAAAAACTTTCTTGAAAAGTTAGTATCCTAAGTCCCATCTCCCATTCAATGCATTTAATTTTCTTGTACTGTGTGAACAGTGTGTCCCGTAACGTTCTCATTCTGTGCCGAGACATGCATGGAAGCTTCATAAATACCACTTCCCTTGAAAATTATATTTTCATGCACCTGAGAACTATGAAAATAATGAAGTCAGAAAATTGAAATAGACATAAAGCAGCTCTTATGTCTCTGTTTCTTTATTTATAGATGTTACTTCACTACTAGTCTCCCTTGTTTAGCCATGGATAGACTGCCATTCAGATCCAATGCCACAATGAGTAACACAAAATTTAAAATTCTAAGAACATAAATTTATGTAGGATTTAAGGTTATCATGGTGATGCATATTCATACTACAGTCTTCTGAGTTGTAATACTGTGTAGTATTGTAACAGATAGCAACATCTTGACGAAAGGATCGTATACACCGACAAGACCATACGGCCTCACCCAGAAGACCATAATCAGAAAATAAATAGCAAATAAACCTTGGAATACACTACTATTCAAGTAAACAGACTGCAAAGAATGCATTCTAAATCAAATTCGGGTCTGAAATTAAAAAAAAAAAAAAAAAAAAGAAGAAGAACAGCTATGTTCAATGAACAGTACTGGGTATAACAATTTTAAAATTCAAACACAACAAACTGGGTATTCGGGTCTTGTTGGCTGTCATGCTCCGTCATTGGAAAAGTGGTTCCTGACATTTTGAAGGATCGTAGTGCCTTCATCTCTGCGATCAAGCAGTCCACTCACACAGTGTCACATTCCAGAAGACCAGACCTGAATCCTTGGCAACACCATCATGAGAACCTCAAATCTTGCAAAATAAACTGGGCTTGATTAGGTGTTCATTTAAATAAACAGATCCCCAAGTGAAAGGGTTACTCGTCACTTTAAGTGTACAAGTGCTATTATTCCACTCTCTGTACGGTTCTATAAGGGCCAGTTTCAAAAGAGTGAAAAATTATTGTCTGGGATGCCTCAAACTTTAAAGTCAACCACCTTACAGACCAGAGGAGAGGGTATCCTGCTGTACCCATTCATTACAGCTTTGAGCTCCTGGTCTGATTCCAGCCACAACAAACACTGGTTACACTACTGAAATTAATATACGGGGCAAGCGGCAAGTCATGTTCGCAGTTACAAGTCAATCAAGCACAGTAACTAGGCACATAAATAATCATGGGTAATTACACTTAGAATGAAAACTAATCAAAACAAGAGTTTTCTTCCATTGAGACTAATGCCGTATGTTTATCACAAACCACCTATTTCCACAGATATGTCAGTGGGATTCCTGTCTCAACACCCGCCCATGGGGTCTATTTCTGGTGGGCTGTGCTCATTTGTCCAGGACACACCTAAATTGACTTCAAGTGAACAGCTCTACAAATCTGTTGTACTTTCATCTGAGTCCGTAACTCCAAAGATTCTGTATGTATGGAATTTAGCATTTACATCTGACACCGAGTCGTGTACGTTTTGGGCAGTAAAGTTAGTACTTTTGCTTAGATTTAAACCCTCAATTCACACATCACAAATTTGGTCAGGCATGTTAAGTCAGCAGCTCAACTTGTGTCTAAGTAGCAGGCTCTGGGATTCAATGTTCATGGAAGTTATACTTGTCTGAAAGTGATTCAAGTCCTCTGGAATGTTATGATGGGTGACTCCTGACACTGGACTACTTGACCCTCGAGATAAAGGCTCTATGATCCTTTAAAATGTTGGAACTACGAGTACACGTACACCCAATGACACAGTATCACAACCAAAAACAATTAAGTCTTCAATATGTATCTGCTTAATATGGATTCATACGGAATTCTAAAATACGCAGTTCGTTTGTTCTACTAAAAGTGTTCCATGAAAACGCAGTCATATGTATAACAAGATATTATAATGAACAGCTGTTAAGGTCTGTTCCATAATGCATCATTCCTACACGTTCATTCATAAAGGTAAACTTGTTCCTGTATATAGCATGAAGGCATATGGAGGGGAAAAGATGTATAGCTCCACTCATTCTTAACCTCACTAAATGGACATGAGTGGTCAGCTTCACACACCAGTGGCTTTACCCCTGGAGAAAAAGCCCCCAGTACCCACTGAACAGGAAGTTTGGTGGGCTCCAGAGCCAGTCTGGACACTTTGGAGAAGAGAAAAATATCTCCTGCCCCTGCCACAAATCAAATGACAGCTCTTTGGTCATCAAGCCTGTAGCATAGTCACTATACTGACAATGACACTCCAGTTTCCAAAGTCTACAGGTGCTTGAGGTAAAGTCTGTATCAAATTGCAGGTGAAGTGTGTAAAAGTGACACTTTTAGTTTAATATAATCATTTTATTCGATTATCAGAATTAAATATACTGCAACATACAAAACGGAGCAAATAACAGCAAGTAAACACACATCTTCAACCTTACAGAAATATAGGCCTATCAGCCTGAACATCTGAAAACCGTTTCCAGTTACCAAGTTGCTTGACCTTGCAGTTATTACAAACACAGCCTGCAACTGGTAGACAGAAGACACAGCTGAGGAAGTAAACCACTATTCACATATTGCCCAGAACACGTGTTTTATAAGCAAACCACCAGCTTCAAATAACATAACAAACTTTCCTTTGCACAGCTCCACAAACTGCATAAAAATCACTTTCATCTAAAACAGCCATTAAGACTATCGACAAAATTTGACAAACATACAAATCTTGCAATCTACAACTTCCACATTAATTTATCCAGCAATGTATCACATTTCTGTATCATGTTTTGAACAACTACATTTCTGCAGATCAGTACTGGGCAGCTGGAAGACATCAACAAAAAATGTCTTAGTCACATGCTTTAAAATCATATGTTCAAGTGTCTTCTTCAAAATCAGGATAACTGTGAAGAAGTGGAAATGAAATGTTAACCTATGTTTTTCAACCAAACATGAGACAAGAATTTTCACAATTCATCACACAAAAAATGTATAGTCGCCTCACATCGACACAAAGTTAAACACGTTCTGTATAGTTTCATGAAGAACGACATTTCAGAAGCAGGCCCTGCTTCTGTCTTCAGGCAAGGAAAGCATCTACTCTGGTAGACACAACTATTCGCAGTCACCCACTGACGGAGAGCTCTGCCTAACGGGTCCACTACAGTGGGTACTTTCCTTGCCTGAAGATGGAAGTAGAGCTGGCTTTCGAAACGTCATGCATCATCAAAAATTGGACGATAGACAAAGTCCAAAAACAGAAGATGTCAGTGAGTCACATACCATCGTCAGAGCCCTACAGAGTTGAACGTTCTGTATAGATACTTTTCCTGAACTGAAGACTGTGAAGGGGGGCAGAGGGGAGTCTAACTATACAGCTACAGTGACAAGCCGTCATATTTCTACAGGTATTTGATCAAGAGATTTTTATGATACTATATTACTGACGACAGTTACGAATACAATTTGTAACAAGTCTGAGATCTGAAATTTGTTTAATTTCGATGGCACAGTTGTGTATTACACCTTTCTGTAATTAATGTACAGCCTGATGGCTTGCTAAGCTGAAACACGTAGCACTGTTCGTGCCATAATACAAGCTATGTTCAACGGACATACTTACTGGTTTTCATATAAGTAACATAACAGGATGAGTCACGTAACGATCACTTAGCACCGTATTACTTTCAGCTCAAAGTAACTGTAAAGTAGACAGACTACTATAACACCAGAAGTGACTTAGAAATGATGATACATATTGATACAAATTTATAATTATGTATATCCATAAAAGTAAAATACAATTGAGTCATGCCCAAAATACTGCGAAAGCTGCAAAATTTCATACAAGTAAGGAAGCTCTGTACAGTACAGTCTCAGTGATCATGATTAACTGGGACAGATAGAACCATCACACACATCAGAATCCATTTTCAATGTAAAATGTCTATTTGATTCCAAGAACTTATGAGACATCAAAAAAATTAAAATTAAAATAACCTCAAACAAGCAAAAGAAAAAAAAAAATGCATGGAAGTTTATTTTTGATAAGACAAAAAACAATTTCATAAAATAAATTAAATGATTGCTGGAGAGTCTAATTCCATAATGCACAAAAGCGATCAACCTCACTTAATGAAAAGACAGAACTATCTTGAGAGCTGAGTGTTATGTGCAGAATGGCAGGAGTGGGGAGAAGCCAACTTGGTAGCCACGTGGTCTCATCATGAATCATGAAAACAACAGTATTAAAATGGACTGTCACAAAAGGTGGAAATTCTGAACGTCGCGGTTTACAAACTTTGAGACCCTACTGAACGGTCATGCCACGAACATCCAAATGGCTACAGCTGCACTCTGAGTGACATACTGGCATGTCTCACGATTGTGAACAGTTACAGGAACATTCTGACCTTGAACATCCTACCTGTTATCAGCCATTTAAAACAAGCTGGTTAACTACAGGAAAACTTTAACATTACAAGACCACAAATACCTTCCACAGTGTATTTATGTTCCTTTTTGCACGACTATCAGAATAAATGCTGACGGTTTATCTGTAGCAGTACTAACGTAACTCACATCACAGAGAAGAGTCCATTTTGACAAGCTAACAGTTTCTCAGCTAGTCACCAAATTCCCTGCATTTTATGGAACTCGAAGGTTCACTACCATGTTTGTAACAGTCCACCACTTGTATCTTTCCTGAACCACATGACTTCAGTCCACCCTCTCCCATCCTAATTAAGATCCATTTTAATAGCATCCTCCCATCTACACCTAGATCTTCCAAGCTGGTCTTTCCTTCAGGTTTTCCTACCAAAACCCTGCAAGCATTTCTCTTCTCCTGCATATGTGTCACGTGCCCCCCCCCCCCATCTCATCCTGCGATCAACCAAATAATATCTGGTGAGGAGTACAAATCATGAAGCTCCTGATTAAGTAGTTTTTCCAGTCTCCTGTTATGTCCTGCCTCTGCGGACCAACCAGTTGCGCTATATAGTGGAAGGTCTGTGTTTTTACTTTACAGTAGGAAGTCATTTCTTAAAATATTATTTCAAAGAACTTCATGCTGCACAGGGTTGCCCTTCATGCCAAGCAGAACAAAATTTTTCCTTCATCAGATACAAACAGCTTAAACCAGTTACAACTATATCATCTTTACCTAACTGCCATGTAACTTGACTACATTCTGAAAAGTAATGCCTACTAAGTAACTAATGTACTACACAATTTTCTCATTGCCAAAAATCTGTATTAATATACAATGTACCTATTATATTCATAACTCTGTAACACAGGTCTACATAAAAATTGAAAAAACACACTCTTCAAACATATTTGAAACCATAATACATGTGAGATGAATAATATTTCAGGTAACAGACATATGTCTGACTGATCTAGCAATCTGTTCCTAAATTAATGCAACAATCCTGAAGCACAAACTATTTCCTCTTGAATGGAATGACACCTAGTTTCATGAAGCTTCACAATCCCTGTACACTGACGAATTTTCACAAGATACAACTCAAATTGCTTCGGGAGGTAATATTAAAATGCCAGGGTGTGGGGCATGATAACGTACATTATAATACAGGTATGGTATCTTGTATCCAGTTTCCCAGTATCCAAACGCTCTGAAGAACGGCTATTTTCCACAAAAAATTTCACAAAAACCAATAAGTCTGTCCATCAAACACAACGCTGCAGTGTAGTATGATATGAGACAGTCCACTACAAACACCTGTGCAATCACTACCATAATTTACAAGCAAAGTCCATTTTTTGCTCCCAAAAGCCACTAAGTCACTCTTGGAGGAAAAAAAAAAAGGTCCCATTTTTTTCATAGAGAACCTCACTCAGTAGCTTTCAAGGACCAAGCATGGTCAAACAGAAATTCTAACAAAAGTACTGAAATTAATGTTCTGCAGAATGTATAATGAAGATGAATGGGGAGAAAAACACAGATAAAATGTATAATAACAGCGCAAGAGACCAGAAACTGAAGTTAATCTATGTAAAGATAACTCCTGGAAGTTTTCCAGACTTCTGCATTGCACAGTAACTATAAGCCTTGATGTTTTAAGAGCTTTTTGACAGATCTGCTTTGTTATCGCCATCAGCGGAACAGAAATGGTACATATCTGTGCATTTACAACAACAAGACTGAGCACTGGGTACAAGTCAGTAGCACTCCTCCTGCTTTGTGCCTGGGATGTCCTGGGTTCAAATTTAATTCTGAAGACCAGCTATCCTAAGGCCTTTGATGGTTTTCCTTAGTCCTTCCAGGCAAAATGGCAGAGTAGAACTTCAGGCTATGACAACTTCCTAACTCATTCACTAATCACCCTAAGACACTAGACAGCCTAATTATTAAAACCATACATGAATACCACAAGATGTCTAAAACATCTACAAATCTTGCATGGACAACTACACATTCCTACACAAGTGGGAAGAGTATTAGCCTGTCTTTTGCTGAATACAAAATGGACACTATTTGTCATGCTTCCTCACAAACCGTAGCATGTTTTGTTTTCAATTGTTATAATACAATTATTTTCATAAAGTCCCTGCCATTTGGTCAGGAAGCCTGGGCTGACGTCACAAGAGACATGAAGCCATGTGCACACAGATCGTTGTGTTCTCTAATCACAGACAAAGACGTGCTAGCACAGGATGCTGCTTTTTATATGTAGCAGCTATAATCATGTGACATGTAGAAGGGCCAGAAAGTCAGGGAACACTACTATAAAACTTAAAGGCTATTGTCGCTTGTAAATGTCGCTGGAATGGGTACTACTGTTGCTCATTGTGTCAGGTGTACTGTGTACTTGACTGGATAGTTGATGAGACTTGTAGTGAAGGTCACTATGCAAAGTGACAGGGACTTTATGGAAGTAATCCACTTACAATGAATACTGATTATAGTCAAAGGCATCTTTCATGAAATGCAACATGCTGTTACTTATTTGTCTAATAATTTCACATTCCACTTGGCTCTCCGATGGTAAATGCTCCTATGGTTATTGAGAGAGTTCATGGTCCGGAACACTTTGTTACACACGTTACACACAGCATTATGAAGTGGTTGGAGATGCTGCTGCTCTTTGTGTCTCTTTAAGGTGAGCCTGGTACTTAACAGCTTGCCACAAACATCACAGCGATGGAAACACCCTGTTGCTGCGCCCGCGAGTGGGAAGCGTGAGGAGGGTAGAAAGAGAAGCACCTGATCACTTGGATCTTCTTCCGCACCGAGAACAGAGAGAGACACACAAAGAGCATGCATTATAGTCAATCCCTAACATAACTTCTCATGGAGATGTCTGTAAATTGCCAGCCATCTATGTTGTATTTAAATAACATCTGGACTTTCAATTGATTCGACAAACACATAGATAATCTTAATGACAATTTCGGGATTATTTACCATGATAATATTCAAGACAACACATAATGGAGAAGATTGTGGAAGTACATATTATATAGGAAATATCACAACAGAATGTCTGCCATAAATCCCACACTCTGACTAGGTATTGAACCCAAATCTGCTGTGTAGGAGAAATTTTATCATGATATTCATAAGGAAGGAAATAAATAAAACAGACTGTTGAAACACCTGATTGAAAGAATTATTAACCACCAGCCAACCTTTGGTTGCAGACCCCACAATGCTGCTACATTTACTGGTAAACTTTCCTAACATTCAGTTATGCTGTGAATATAACAAACTACAGATACTGTATTATTTAAGTATGAGAAACTTTTAAAAAATATCGATGAACAGAGCTACATATGAAATGTAAATACACAGACACTCTTGGAATAACATGACAATAAAAAAAGGCATATATGAAGAAATATGAGTTACTTATAAAAGGAAATTGATATTTAATGAAGGGAATAACTTAAAGTGAAGTCTAACCACTCATAGCCACCTAACCATCAATCATAAGTCAATATTACTAAATTCAATTGATAATCTTACTACAGAACATCAGTTCTATCTGAGACAATGACACATGTTAAAATGCAATGAAAGGAATTTATTAAAAATAGTGTCACTGTGTTCCTGTTGCTGATGTAAGTATACTTCTTGAACGCATTTCAAAGAAACGAACAAAAAATTTGACATTTCCTCAATAAGGTCTTGCTACCTAACAAGACTTTCATGAAGATCATGAAGTGTTTCTCTCAGGGTAGAACAAAACTAGTTCTGTTTAGGTTTCTGTATATCCTCAAACTTCATTTAATTTTAACAGGTACTTCATGTACAAATGAATCAACATGGCTGAATAAAATAAAACATATGCTATGCAACTTACCATAAAGTTGGCTGGACATTCTTTCAGTTTCATGACTTGGGACAAGGTTAAAACTGTGTGTTACATATTAACAGTGCATCTTCACAGAGAAGTTACATTTGGTTGACCACGTCCTCTTTGTTCCTGACCTATGCTCACTAGGCAAACTAGGCAGTTGCCCTGTGTAGCAAAATTTAGGAGAAAAATCAGGAAGCAGGAGTAAAGTACTATGACAACTGTACTTCAAAAAATCTGACTACGGAGTCTATTATTACGACTATTTTATACTAAAGCGTGCCGGCATAGAACAGTCATGTGCTTCATGCTGCGAATCAGGAGATGAGGTTGATCATAGCGTAAACTCATCAAAAAATATTTCAGAAGTTTCACTTAATAAGTTTATATTGGGAAGGTTGTAGATTTGTGGTGATTAGCTTGGAGATTGTGTAGGAAATAAAATCATCAGTGGCTTCCCCGATGATGGGAGGGAAACCAAAAGAGTCAAATACAATCACAACATTGACCACGAAGACAAACTTAGTGAAGTCTTGTAGCACGACTGTCCCTCCAAACCATTTGTTTAACCCTTTCCCATTTTGGATATCACAATACCCTACGCCCCAAATGCATACTCCCACTGTGATACCTACATGTTCCACCACATATCCTTCTGCCTAGGTCACCCTGAAGATGACTGCAATGTATGCCAAAACATGGAACTGCTTCAATATACAATGTGTCTAAACCACGAAAGTTGAAGTTAAACATTAGATACACGCCACCAAAACTTTACGATCACCACATGTCCGCATCAGCGACAGACGCAGCCATACTAAATAATGAACTGTTCACTATAACAAGAAGGGTTATGAACATACAATGCAACGTTAATCGCTGCGAGATGATGTATTACAAAAACAGTAAGCAGGTGTAGGAATTATGGAGAAGTGAGGTTCAGCATGGAATATATTATGGTCTCTTGGGATGTAATGCTATGTAAGTGTACATGTTGGAAATTTCTGATGACTTATTTACTCAAAATTGGAAGAAGAAACAAATGACATACAATTTAGGAGATCTGCCTTGTGACATAAAGCAAATTTATTCTGTCAACTAAAAACAGCTTCATATTCAACTACCAAATAGAAAATAGAGTTTATGAACCTAACACTACACTGACAAACAGCATGTTCTATGACAGTTTACTGCTGCAAAGGTGTATTCTTGAGAAGAAACTCAGTATGCATTGCGTGGACTGTGTCAAGACAGATTACATTCATTTTTGTAATATAATATCCTGAAACAACACACAGTCATTTCAATAAACTCTGAAGTATGATCAGTAAGAACAAAATACATTTACTGCATTCACATTCACTCCATTCCAACTGCCTGTTCACCATCACAGTTTAAAGTGCAATTTCAATCCAAAACATGGACTAGTTTTTGCGACTAATTTGCATCTACATCGCACATAATATATGCAAGTCAACTTATATGAAATAAAGGTGTAATGGATATAAAGAGGACAACAAATATAAAATTCACAATTTTATATTTCTGTAACCAAACGGGAAACTAAATTACAGATTAGCTGGATGACAGCATATTTTAGAAAACTTTGTTTACATATGTGGCTGGGAGTATAATTCAAATACAACTCAGTTTAAAAAGTACAGCCTTAAGCTCAAACTTACAACATCTCATGGATAATTTTACAAATTACTGTAAATCAGGAACAAAATTTGAAAACCTTAACAGCATTAAACACATACCAGTTATATGTATGAAACCTAATTAAAACAAAAAGAAAAATGAGTTTAATATGTATGGCTGTGAGTGGAGGGCTGGGGGGCACAGCAAGAGGTGGGACCAGAGTATGAGCAGATACAAAGAGGGAGAGTATAATCCCTATTCAAACTGGCAATTTCTTCAACAGCAGAAATTTCTAAACCATCCTGCTATAAAGTAAACTTTTCACTGTTCTGCATGCACATATAATCACATTTAAGAAAAGTCTCATTAAATATTTTCTCCAATGTAATTATAAGAATTCTACAAAGCAAAAATAAGACATACAAGTGTACACTATTTCTTAGAAATCCTGATGCATTATGTTGGCCTAACCCATGTAAAAATGTACATGGGTATACAGTAACTACTTGTATACAACTTTTCTACAAAATACTACTTTAAAAAGGCAGTAACGTGTCATGAGAATACACCTTCATTAACTACAAGATTCCTTTCACATGCTCATATGCCAATTTAAGACAATCACTTGTGAAGTGAGAAGACAACACCTGCTGTATATAAATTTATACTCTTCAGCAGTTTGTACTGCTATCCTAAATGACATTAGGAGTTGTATCACAAAAACGAACACACAATAAGATTATAAATTCGTCAGGCTAAATTATCTGGTTTTTATACAGGATGAGGAAAAATCATAGAAACATGGCTGCAAGAAGCAGACTGAGATATCTGATATTCATCAGTTTGTGTTACTCAATTATTCCAGGGTTACAAGATAGCCAGCTGCGAGGGATATTCATTGTCTGTCTGCAAGCTCAATGGGAAATCCTCATAAATATCTCACAGCAACTTCAGGAAAAGACTTCTCTATTATATTATTCCATAATAGAAAACTGTGTAGAAAAACTAAAGAAATAGATCACCATTACTAATTTATACAAAAATATCCCATCCATACAAACTGGAAGATTTTGTGTCAATATCACTATGCAGGGTGTCCTATAATCAAACATTTCAAAAAGGACCAACAGTCAGCAAATCACCACTTCAAAACTGTTATCTAACCACAATCACACCCTAGCAACCAAGCTGTAATGTTGGACTACATGTGCTATGTGAAGCAACACTAATCTGACAGCCATAATTTGGACTATCCTCAACCCAATGCCATCATCAAACTTGTATATTAACAACTATACTCATATAATACAGACCCCTACTTCTGAACAAAATATCCACTAACATAGAGTTTCAATACTTGTGAACTACAAAACATAACTCTGTAGTTCTTAATCCATCACTATATCATAAATCCCACAGCAAAATGGTTAAGGCATCATATAACATATTGCAAGACAAAGCAGACTGTCCTCTGCAGGTTAACTGAAGCATCAAAATTAGAATAACAACAACCATTACATTAAATCTAACAGAAAAAAAAGCAAGACCTCTTAAAATATCAGTAACCGTTTTTGAGATATCAAGATATTCAGTATAAATCCACTTCTGTTACAAGAAAAGCAGTAGAATAATGCAGTTACTGCTGCAGCCCAGGAAAAATCACATCCATTTAACAAACTGCAGGGTGTCAGTCACAACTATTTTCTTTCAGTATGCAACAAAAATGAACTTGGACTTTCCTACAGTTAACGCTCTGCTCATGACAACACTGCTGCTGTTATTCAAAATCTGGATTTAAAGAAACACAAAGTTTCAATGTTTCTGAATTCAAGATTCAAGTCTCCTGGGGTGTTACACACGTCTGTTGGTAGTTACCAGTGTTCTGAAGGATCACAGTGCCTTCGTCTTAACACTTTCACTGCCGGGTATTTAAATCCCCGTGGATGTTAAATTGCCAGGGATTTATTGAATGTTAAACAACTAGTGTGTCGTCTTATAAATTATTAAATACAATTATATATAAAATTATATATAAAATGCATATATTTTTTCTAGTTGTCAGCTAGGGGTTAATAAAGATGTAAAATATGTTTCCTGAAAGAACTTATTGTGTGCGTGGCCTATTTAAGGCAAAAGAGCAGAGTAAATGTTAGATCGACTAAAGTCGACGCTGGCAAATTAAAACGTAAATACTTAAATCGACCATGGTCGACTTTGGCAGTGAAAGTGTTAAGGCTGAACAGTCTAAAGATGAAACATCAGTAACTATTTCCTAATCAACATGCTGTCACATCTCAGAATAATTCAGTCTTCCACAACACCACTGGCAAGAATTCTCAGTTTTGCTTTCCACATTCACTCAGTCACACCAGAATAAATATTTTATAGTAAACGATGCAGTATGTAAGTTTTCATGCAATAATTATGTAAGGAAAACAGCATGTCAAAATGGCTGAAGTCACTAATTCAGCACAGCTTCAAAACTGGTTTACATACTGACACACTGAACTAAGCTTTCACCCCTAACAAATACCACACACAATCGTCAAAAACTAAGTTCCAGTAAATGGCAAATGAATGAAGACTGAAGCTTAATTTGGCTCAATATTTAGGAAACAATACCATAATTGTAAATGTACTAATTTTTGTATATTGCTTTAACAGCCCACAAAGTTTTGGTGAACTGAATTTTTCAATATGGTTCAAATATCTGAAACGCCTGACATGACTGTCAGCCCGAGAAGATATTACTGAATTTAGTCACCATAAAAGCATCAAGCCCTATAGCATTGGATTTTTATTTCTCCTATCCAGAACTTTCTGAACAACAACGCAGTTCCTAACTTGGTACACACACCGAGGTTAAATTGAGGAGTACAAAAAAACACATATTAAATGTAACTATGACAATTCAAACAAAATAATCAACAGAAACTTCGTGTCTGCAGCATATCCATCATGTAGTATTCTGAAATCAACAAGACATTTTCAAAACTGGATCCATTCCTAACCTTGGGGGAATGTACCTGGCTAGATCCCATATAAGGCCCTATTCACAGCCACAACATAAAATGTTGAGAGACTGAGAGCTGTTCTAGCAGACCCAGGTGAGTAGGCACCCTTGAATGTTCACCAGAAAAAGAGAATTAAATCCATTTTCTAAAGCAAATACTTTTCAAATAATAAATGATGAAAGGCAGAACCCAAGTAATTCCAATGTCACAAGCATTCTGAATTTACTCACGAATTTTAAAAGTCACAGCCTGCTAAATGGTTAAAAATAAGTCATGTAAACGTTAGAGACACTTACTTATTTACAATGCCATCATGTCTCATATTAATACAACTTCAGACAAAGATGAAATGCTGACATTTTGTCATCTTCAGCCTTACTCATGAACAATATTCAGTTATGGAAGTGAAGGGTGCTACAGGTAATCCAGCTCTTACAAGCACAAGCAGCAACACTCCTGGAGAAACATAAAACTACTGCGTATGAAATTTTAAAGCTGCACAGCCAAAAACTGGCATCAAATAAGAAGTTCCTTGTACATATTTTCTAATTCTGAAATCACTTCACCACTAAAACATTCTTATAATTTATACAGTGTCCATTTTATCGCATCCCTGGCTGGCAGCAATCACGCAAGCTTTAGACTACAAGATGCCTGCATCCACTAGGAATTTGGATTTTGTTTTCACCCTGCAGTTCAACTTACCTTCTTTCATGGCAGAGCCTTCAAGTGCTCCAAATTCCCAGAGGATGTAGGTGATAAAACTGCTGAGCTCAGGAACGTGATAAAATGAACACTCACACAGAGTGTAAATTGTGTTTTAAATGATGCATAACCGTGCACTGAACAGTTAGATAAGGTCACTAAAACCAACAAATGCACATAAGTTTATGAAAATATTTTATAAACGTAGTAATACCTTCTACATGTTTTGGCATCCTCAGGGAGGTGCGTTACGAAGAATAAACGCACCTCCCCGAGGATGGCCACACAAGTGGCTGAAACATGTAGGAGGTATTACTACGTTCATAATATATTTTTCATAAACTTGTGTGCATTTGTCGGTTTTAGTTACCATATCCAAGTGTAAATTCTGTTTGAGCCCTTGCTAATCAATATTTTTAGTTTTCATTTACTTAATTACCCTTAAAAGGCTCAGCCAGAGTAGCCGGCACCTGAGAGCAGATCTGAAAGAAGAAGCTCCTGAATTTATGCGACAAGAATGCTAGTAACTGATCATTATATTTGGTGACATCATGTGAAATTTTACAGACATACCATATGTAAATGTCGAAACTGAAGCAAATATCACAAGACAAGACAATGTAAAACAAACTCTAATTCATGCATTTCCTGTTTTCTGGTCGCAATGTGCATGCATGTCACATCAAGATCTAGAAGCCACTGTCATTGTTTGTACATGTCGCATCAACAGGACAGAAAAGGTCTCTTTTCACTGCTTCAATACCTGTGTAAGTTGCTCAAAGAGCCATGACGCATGAAATACTGGTTTACAATGCAAACATATGGAGCTGTTGATATACCGTGTTACTTCAAATTTAAGACGCCTCCTAATTTAAGATGAACCCCCACATTTAAAAAGGGATTTTCAGGAAAAAAATTTTTTGCAAGCAAATACATTTCACTGTCCATAAAATTTACTGCTATTCTAGCAAGGTCACTTGTTCTTTGACGAAAATAATGTTTTCGAGCCTTTCAAAGAGTGACAATTAATATCTAAACTTTAAGATGCGCCCTAATTTTCAGTTCAGAAAAACGCGAAAAAAAAGGTGCATCTTAAATCCGAAGTAACACGGTATGTTCAAAATTTTGGCCGTGCTGACCCATATGTATCACAGATGCAAAACTGTGAGATGAAGGTGAGGTTCTCACACCAACATTTCACAGGATTCAGACCTTCTGAGATGTGACTCTGTGTTGGTGAATTAGTGGTTCCCATCATTTCAAAGTACTGTACAGCCTTCATCTTCAAAAGTGAAGGAGCCTTTAAACATCAAAATGTCAGGAACCACTAACCCAGCGACAAAGAATCACATTGCAAAAGACCCGAATTCAAATGCAGAATTGTTGAATTAGATCATCAGCACAACAAATCCACTCAAGCAGAGAAAAACCAAAGGTATTTTAAAAACCCCACAACGGTTTTCAAATATTTTTACTTCTATGGAAGGTCAATGTTTTCTTGTAACATGTAACTGCATCTTCTGCTTTGTGAAATACTGTGAAGGTGTTAATCATCTTCAAACTGGTTCTCTATCCAGTGACACCAGACAAGACAAGAAAACTCACACACTCGTACTCTATACTTCGTTACACTTACAACACTTCTGTTATTTTTACTTCAAATCCCTTATATTTTGTTCAATAAGGTTTTCCTTCGAAATCCAAAGTGCTCACTGCTGGAGCAGTTCCTTGGTATTTGCAACCTCTATGGTAAATACTCTTGTGATTTCGAAGACTGTTCAGTGTACTATACACCTTGTTACAAATGTTGCACACAGGTGTCTTAGTTGGATGGGTATGAACATTCTGAATGTGGCGACGTAACCTCTGACGAGAGGTCAGATTTTTCCCACATGGCTCGCAACGAAACTCGTCTCCTGGCACATAACCTGACGACAAGAGAGACAACCTCCGATTAGCGAACCAGCAGGTTTTCTATGCACGTTTGGGTTGGACTGTTACAGTTTATAAGGGAAAGCAGTTTAGTGACACTTAACTAGGTAATTATAGATTCCACGAGTATTTAGGTATGAACACTTTGTTTGGCTCCTTTCCTACCATCATTTAAACCATTTCCTCATTCCACACACAGTCTTCAAACTAATTTAACGTTGAAAACTGTTACACAAAATCACATTCTTTAACTAAAGTTTATCAAAGGCTCTTTACAGCCATTCATATTATTACAATGACTAAACTAGCAAGAATAATTCAAGTGAAAATTCTTGTAAAAACCTGTTATACCAAAAAAAAGGGAGTTTATAAACTCCTGAGCATATGTAATCTGATTCTAGAAGCAGCAAAGGGTAACATAAACAGTTATGGACAACTGAACATCTGTATAAGTACTATATGAGGAAAAATCTACTGTTGGTTTTAAGAAATGTAAAAACTGCCTGGCTACACTAGCCATTCGAAAGTCCTAGCAGTACATCCAGACACTGAAGTCAGGAGCCTCCATACCAACTTCCAACTACTCTTCTAATCATGGAATCCAAAATGTAGGTAAAAATAACTTGCTTTAGCTATTGTAGGGTCCTGACAACTTGCTAGCTGAGCTCCCTAACACTGTGCAGTGCTGCAACTGGCATGGCAAGCCCACGGCTGGGCTCACCTCGGAACAACCACGCAGCGTTGCACCTCTTAAAAAAAAATATGTACTCTGCTGGAAGTATATTTATAGCTTGCCACTGGGGGTGTTTTTGAAACAGACAGACAATGTTTGGTTGTATGTTGACAGTGCTTCTCCTCTGACCGGCTGGCCTCTTCACCCACACACTGACAACTACCAAATATTCTGCTCACTACTACACCTGTACAGGTTGTTTGTGTGTCAAGTCCTGACCATCCAAGTAACCTATCTTACATTCCATCTTTATCCATACATAATTTACTAGGTTACCTATACACCCAGTCCTTGTTTTACGCCCTAGTTGCGTTCCTGAAAAAGTGGGCATAAATCAAAAAGTGGTAAATGAAAAACATTCCATAAAAAGACAAATAAATGCAAATAAACCAGTGAAAAAGTGTAAAAAAAAAAGATAGCATAAATTATGAGGTGGTGTGAATTGGCAAGGGGCGTAAAGCAAAAAGGCGTAAATGAAAAATATTCCATAAAAAGACAAATAAATGCAAATAAACCAGTGAAAAGGTGTAAAAAAAAAGATAGCATAAATTATGAGGTGGTGTGAATTGGCAAGGGGCGTAAAGCAAAAAGGCGTAAATGAAAAATATTCCATAAAAAGACAAATAAATGCAAATAAACCAGTGAAAAGGTGTAAAAAAAAAAGATAGCATAAATTATGAGGTGGTGTGAATTGGCAAGGGGCGTAAAGCAAAAAGGCGTAAATGAAAAGTATTCCATAAAAAGACAAATAAATGCAAATAAACCAGTGAAAAGGTGTAAAAAAAAAAGATAGCATAAATTATGAGGTGGTGTGAATTGGCAAGGGGCGTAAAGCAAAAAGGCGTAAATGAAAAGTATTCCATAAAAAGACAAATAAATGCAAATAAACCAGTGAAAAGGTGTAAAAAAAAAAGATAGCATAAATTATGAGGTGGTGTGTAATTGGCAAGGGGGCGTAAAGCAAAAAGGCGTAAATGAAAAGTATTCCATAAAAAGACAAATAAATGCAAATAAACCAGTGAAAAGGTGTAAAAAAAAAGATAGCATAAATTATGAGGTGGTGTGAATTGGCAAGGGGCGTAAAGCAAAAAGGCGTAAATGAAAAATATTCCATAAAAAGACAAATAAATGCAAATAAACCAGTGAAAAGGTGTAAAAAAAAAGATAGCATAAATTATGAGGTGGTGTGAATTGGCAAGGGGCGTAAAGCAAAAAGGCGTAAATGAAAAGTATTCCATAAAAAGACAAATAAATGCAAATAAACCAGTGAAAAGGTGTAAAAAAAAAAAGATAGCATAAATTATGAGGTGGTGTGAATTGGCAAGGGGCGTAAAGCAAAAAGGCGTAAATGAAAAGTATTCCATAAAAAGACAAATAAATGCAAATAAACCAGTGAAAAGGTGTAAAAAAAAGATAGCATAAATTATGAGGTGGTGTGAATTGGCAAGGGGCGTAAAGCAAAAAGGCGTAAATGAAAAATATTCAATAAAAAGACTTAAATAAATGCAAATAAACCAGAAAAAAAAAGACAGCGTAAAT
This sequence comes from Reticulitermes speratus, assembly GCA_021186555.1. NCBI lineage: Eukaryota > Metazoa > Arthropoda > Insecta > Blattodea > Rhinotermitidae > Reticulitermes > Reticulitermes speratus. The sequence goes on from JAJKFL010000010.1 coordinate 20,725,842, forward strand.
TATGAAGTGGTTTGAATTGGCAATGGGCATAAATCAAAAAGGAGTAAAACAAGGGCTGGGGGTACTTTGAAAATTATCCAATACTGAATTACACAAAGTTCTTATTACCCACGTACCTATCACTCTTGTCACCCTACCTGCCACAGGTCCACACATCCCCCCCCCCCCCCCCCAACACAAAACTGCGAACAAACTAGCATACATGAATGCTTGAAGGAATGTGGTGCGGACAGAACACTTGGATGCCTTATTACTTAATTACAGCAACACCAGTTTACTACCAGTACAACTACAACGTAAGGTAGGTTTAAGTTTTCAGTCTTCTGCAGCATGCACTGCTCAAACGGCAGTCTTCCGTGTTACTGTACCACATAGCATAATAAATCTGTTGCAACATTTCTGAGAAATGTGCTGCCTCTATCTTTAGGAAGATTTATGCTAGTTAAGGTGAACGCTAAAGCTACAGTGTCCACCAGAACCAAACTGAAACAGCGTGCCCCCATATTCTCGGTAAAAACATATTATACTACGTTGTTGTTTTCATAACACCACAATCCAGACGTGATTTTTCACTACTTAATACACAATTCTCAATAACACCATTACACCTGCCATCAAAACACTATTATTATTAACACTGCTATTTGCATTGAAATTGAAGCAACTGTTCACATAAAACATCACACCTTTTACAGTAACCAACTTCTATTTCAATACTTCTGCCGTTATATTTCACTTAAATGGGAAATAATGTAATCACTATGAACCCCCAGATACAACTACCAATAAAGTAAAGGTCAAGCTGAAGTTGTCTCCATCCATGCCATGAAAGTATAAATGGGGACGGGTGGTCAGCCTAACACTCCAGAGCAGGTCTGGACTTATTCAAGAAAATTCTCCCATCCCATTATAATCGTCATTCCGTAGTCTGTCTTAAGACAGGTCTATAGCCTCTTCCAAAGCGAGTTCTCCACACAGTGTGTTCTAGTGCTTCCTCTTTCAATTTCCAGTACCCTCTCATACCCTTAACGTCATCCAGTATCTGCTTACACCTTCTTCCTCGTCTTCCTGTCACTTCTGTCCTGCTTTCTATCTTCTACCTCAACTGGGCATCAAATAATTCCTTGGTTGCCCAACCCACAGCCTACTTAGTGCACTGCCTGAGCTAACCCGACTCAATTGTCACTAAAACAGTGTTTATCCATCACTGACAAAAACCAACACTTCAAGTATAAGCCTATCAATCCAAGCCACTGCCTCAGAGCAACTTTTTTCCTTCAAACTGCATTTCTCAAATGAGAAGTTTGAACCTACAATGTGGTGCAAACTGTGCATGAACAGTTTGGCTGACAAACTAATACACTGTACAAGGTTAACGGACTCGATAAAACCTCATGCAGACAAAAAATTAATTTTGTGATGAGGGTCTCAAGGGGAGATTGTCAAAACACATACAAATGGACCAAGAGTCCTCAAAGTGTTAAAATACGAGTAAAGTTAAAGTTGTCTCTGTGCACACCATGAAAATATATGGGGGAGCGGAGATATAGCTCTACTCATTCTTGGCCTCTATGCTAGATGGAGGTGAGTGGTCAGCTTCATGCCCTCCACAGAAAAAAATGCCCAATATGCACAAAATGGGCGGTTCAGCGGAACCCAGAGCCATTCTGGATGCTTTTCAGAAGGGTAGCTTTGTAAATCAACTTTCCATGTCCAGAAATATTTGTGCCAGACATCAGTCTCATATCCTGTCACAATGATTTTGTAATGTACATACTGCTTAAGAACTCTCATTCACATGCAGTAAAAGTTTGTTTATTGGCATGACTGAGAAAGTGTGTGACGACATATCCATTTTGCCTGTGAAGAAAATGGTGACTCATGACGGCAATTTTAATGAGAGCTATGATGAAAAAAATTAAACACAATAAAATAAATAAGAATGTTTAAAAACACTGCAAATGATAAAACGCACAGCACAATGTTTACTACCTCCCATAAAAGAAATGTGTTAACTAATGCCACGAAAATTGAAATTATCACAAAAATGAAGGATAAAATTGCAATGGATGTTACACAGAACAATGCTTAGAGCAAAGTTACCACTATACAGTGCTGGATAAACAAACTTTTACTGTATATGGGTATTCATGCATTCTGTAACCTGCCTTATGACAGGGCCATAGCCTCTTCCAAAGCAAGTTCTCCACAGAGTGCGATCTAGTGCTTCCTCTTTAAATTTCCAGTATCCTCTCTTTTCCTTAAGGTCATCCAGTAGCTGCTTATATCTTTATCCTCGTCTTCCCATTACTTATATCCTTCCTTCTACCCGTCCTTCAATAATGTGTTTTAGAAGGAAGTTCCTATGCAAGATGTCCAGTTAATTCCTTCTTTTCATACGGGTACATGCGTAGTGTTTGTAAAATCTTGCCCACACCAGTTTATGTAAAATAAGAAATAATATGTGATACAAAACTTCAGGCTTTTACTTCAACACTAGGCGATCTACAATATGCTTATGTATACATCAGGCAGACAATTTTAGGCTTAGAAAATAAAATTAAAAAACTGTACAATATTAAAGCTATGCTACAACTGTCAGAATCTGTAAATACACACTGCAGATTAGTTTCTTACGTACCGACTACTCTATATAATTCAAACTCCTCCTTCAAAGATACATAAAACATCCTGATTACAAATGAAAATACATTCGGAACAATTGACAGTTCAGCTGACTCGTGACATTGGCTGATCAGAAATCTAACCACTAATGCAGCACAGCACATAACATTATTTTGCAAATAATGTACATTAATAAAATCAACAGTGCCATCTTTTTAAAGTGGGTAATTTAAAAAAAAAAAGTGCATACATAATATATATTCAATTTATGGACTTCATTAATCACATTGCATGAATAATTTGTAACGAACAGCCCTGTAAGATAATTGGACTTCATTTTGACCATTACAACTGAACCTCAGTTTGTGAAATTTGAGGTTCTCACAGTGGAGTCACTGAAGATTCAAGTCTGCTGGGATGTGACACTGTGTTCCTGGATGAGTGGTTCATCTACCAACACCATGTTGCATCTCAGAATCCTAACCTTAAGTTATTTGAAGAATGCACTTGGGTAAACAACCTTGGATTTAAAAGCTCACTTTTACATTTACATTTTACATTTTCATAAGATTAAATTATCACAAATAATTATTACATAAGTGCTGTGCCAGCATTTGAACGTACGAGTGCAAAGTTTAGGACACGACATCCATCATGTTACTATTTTCAAGACGTCTTCCCCTTTCTTACTCTGTCAGTCAATTCAGACTCCTCTGCAGACTGTAATTTCATTTGTAATTGTGTTCTGTCTGATTCACAACAGCATCTAAGATAAACACTTTATAAAATACAGACACATATGGAAGGGTCAAACATAGTTTGGAATCTAAAAATAATGGAGACAGTATGAGACAGCTTTCTCATTATCTATACTGTATATTGCCTAATCACACATTCTGTAAATATAATACTAAAGCTTACATAAAAGCACTACAAACTTTCCATTTTCCTAACAAACACGCTACAGTTACACAATACATTTGTTAATGTCCAAATGTAATGTCTGCCTTCCTCCTCCACCTGTTCCCTTCTTTCATCCGATGCGAAAGCCATAAGAGATCAATACTGTAATGTAAACTTACATATTAAACCCAGACATTATCATCTGGCTTGCAGTGCAAACTGCATTTCTTTTACAGTAATACAGGGCCCTTACTTTATCTGACAACTATCGTTTGTCACTTCCTGTGACTACTGCAACACACACATGGGCAGCTGACCAAGTGGGCTACATTAATACAATCAATGGGCCAACAAGAAGTGGCAACCAATAGCTGTCAAACAAAATAACAACCCTATATACATGACTACCAGTCACCTTACTTCACAGTGGTTTCAGCAACAGTTAAAAACTGTGAAGTCCAGTTCTTGTAGCACTTCAAGTGCTTAATATTTCAATTGTCACAATACCTTTCACATTTACGTAGTTTTTATCTCGTTTATCAGTAAAATGTGCTAGTTCAAAATAATTTTGGACTGACCATGAATAAACAATATCATGAGCATGTCCCCTTATAACAAAAACAAAAGTTATAAAACACACATTGAAATAATTACTCTATAATTTATTTTAAAATAGTATCTTTCTACTGTCATGTGTTCTACAAATGCTACATATTCAAAAACCATATAAACGTATTAACAAGATGGGAAAGTGTACTCTTGCCGCATGACAAAACAGATGCTTATCATAATACTGCCAACAGTCATCCAAAAAGACTTGACTGAATATCCAGTATCTTCTTTGACAAACAAAACAAGTATCACAGTAACCACAATACATGCACAGTCTCCACAACACACTTCTTCTTCATTGCTTAACATGGATGGCCGCTACGTGCTTTGGCCACTCACCGTGGTCATCAAGAGAAGTCAGAAAACACATGAATGTACAATGCCATGCATTCCATTTCTTAAAGGGAACTATGTGATCTTGAAGTTGTATATATAGTTACAACCACAGCCACAACTGATCTCACGTAATTTTCCCCTTGGACTTCTCATTGTGTTGTATACAGGTATACACAAAGAAGGGTGCGGTGTCCCTTTATTCACATTGAACACCATTCTTTGTGTATACCCTGTATATTACAAGGTATTCCATCACCATAAACAACTATTTATTCACACAATAAATCAACATGTTAAACAGTACAAAGGAGTATCTCTGTTATTTTTATACGTGGTACATTCATCCATATTTCAGTCATTAACTCTTTGCGGTCCAAATTACCTTGTGAATTTCAACAGTCTGGTCCGAATTAATTTTCTAGAAAATCTCTAACCTTCAAAGTTCAAAAGCAGATGTTAGATAACAGGAGTTTTGGAAAAACCAACATAAAACACTGTAAAATAATGTGTCGATTTGAGCTAGACGTTGGACCTGGTACAGTGGATAACCGCTGTTGAATTAAACTTGACATTGGACCGATAACGGTCAACTAACTGTAGCATGTAGTTAAGGTTCAATTTATATATATATATAAAGCAATCCCATTACAGGCCTGCACAGGCCCTTAGGGTTCCAGGAGATTGAGGCTCCCAGATTTCTAGACAATCGGCACATGAAGGTGGTAAGGCTGTCAGCCCTACACACCAGCCGCCTTTACCCCCAGGAAATATTCCTGGTACTCATTTCTGTTAGAGGCTGAGTCGACCCCAGGGCCATAGTGTGACCTAAAGGCTTATGTCCATGAAAAATTCCAATGACACCATCAGGAAACGAACCCGTGACCTTCCGGCTTGTAGCGCATTGCAGTTAAGGTACAATTTGTCTTCGTAAAAGAAAACATGCATATCTCCTCTGAACCTTAAAATAAAAGGGCGCAGTGTAATGCAGCATAATGCATAAAACAAAGAAACCATCCAAAGAACAGGAACACACCGTAATATTACACACACATCAGTACACCCCCACAGTTTTGAAGTTACACGTGGCCTTAGCGATATGCTACAACAGTTAACCAAGTCCAGATATAGATACACACTGCATGTGACAACATCAAAAGACTCTCGTATGTACTGTTTAACATGCTGATTTTATTTACATTATATCAATTTTAACTCTAAGTTTCTACCATACAAATGACTTTGAGATGGCTTAGTTCTTTTAAGCAGGGGATTGTATGGCATTGTACATTCACGTGTTTTCCGGCTTCTGTTTGAGAACTGCCTGATGATGGCCACATAAGTGGCCAAAACACGTAGCAGTGATGCGTATTATGCAATAAAGAAGGTAATGTCCTGCACACTGTGTCCATATTGTGACTACATTGATTATATAGCACAACGGGGCTGTACAAAGTAAAAAATGTATATCACATTCAGTTTTACAAACTATGAAATAATTTTCAATAATCTTAAAAAAAAAGATTCTCCTGGTCTTTAATCAATCTGCTTACTATTTGCATGATAAAAATCACCAAAAACGTTTTTTTTACATAAACGATTCTGTACTTGCCTGCCATCATCTGGCGATATCTGGTACTAATTCAAACACACATATTGTCTTTAAGTAATGTAGCATGTAGAGTAATGTCACAGTCATTTGGGACCAGAGAAAATACGTGTGAGTATTGCCTGTCAATCAGCATATGGGCTGAGTAACTGGACCATATGATCCAAATATACAGCTCTGAGCTAAAAGTTTATAATGCAGTCAACTGTTATCAAAATCTTCTCATGAGACATGGCTGTTACACTTGGACAAACAAGTATGTCTTTGACACTTCACTGTGAGTATTAATTCCAGATGAACTAAGTCATATGTTGTAGTATGTACCATACCATCATCATCAGCTTCACACAAAATATACCAGTGGGTCTGTTTTAACCTTGTTGGATTACTGTAGGCATTGTATATGTGCAGGCTTTTATATATGGGAGACTGCCACAGCAGAATGCCTAAGTACAGAAATTATGGCTGCAAGCAAAATTCTTATACAACAACCTTGTGAAAGCTGGGACAGGGAACAGGGTTCAGACCCACAACTGAGGAGGGGGGGGAGGAGGAGGAGGAGGGAAAAAAAAAAAAAAAAAAAAAAAAAAAAAAAAAAAAAAAAAAGAGAAGAAGAGAGAAAAAGAAGAAGAAAGAAAGAAGGAGAAGAAAAAGAGAAGAAGAAAGATGTGCCCAACCCAAATGGAATCACACAGGTTTCTATAAATACAGTTCCATTTAGCTTTCAAAGTTCTTCCAAGCTTAACACATACTTTTAAACAAATGTAATTAACAAACTTATTTAAGTAGTAGGCTAAATTAATACTTTATCATATCTTAGTAACGCTGGCCCTCCTCTGTATTGTGTAGACTTGCATCAGGAAGCATGCACATTACCTTTCTGATACTGCCACATATAATCTACTTTGCAAAATACTCTGAAATTTGTGGCACAAATTACCTTGCTTCCAAAACTTACAATGCATATATTTTCAAATTTTAAGTTGCTACCTCAAACAGTCATACAAATGCATATTTTCATAACATATTTTAGTATGATTGGCAATTACAACAGTATCTGTTACCTAAAGAAAAAAATGCTAAAGAAATATATTGAGGGTCCAAAGACCAAAGCTCTCACTTTCACTGGACAAATTTTAAATTTAAACCTTAGAATACATGCATAAGCACACAGCAGCAGAAATCAACCAAACAAAAAAGTTCTTCAAGATTACTGTATTATTGTAACATAATTCATCATCTCAACAAAGGCTCTTTTTTAAGCTTAATTACAGAATAATGCCAACATTCAAAGCAACCCTGTCAATCATCTGCCCTACAAGGCAGACAGCTAAACTTTGATGTAGTAAATAGATGCTATGAGAGCAACTATACACTTTGCACATACAGAAAGAGACATTAAAATCTCTTACACTTTATTAAATTTAGTTTCTGTTCTTATTAAGTTTGATTATTACAATTATTTTATACTAAATACTGTAACAGACAAAAATGGAAGAGACTAATCCTACCTTAGTACTAGGTTCAATAGCTTCTTTGATTCTGTTAATTGTAGTGGACACAAAAATTGCCGAATTGATTGAAGTACCATAGTACACAGTTCCTCAAAATAGAAGCAAAATTTCTTCTGTGGTCACTGTAATTACATCTGATGTCAGGAACTTTATATCCAAATTATTAGAGATTTAATTCTGGTACTGGTTTGCCGAGAATGGGGCTACTGTTCGTGTTTTATTTTTTTGGTGGTATTTACACAAGTGAACAACAAGGCTGTTCTTCGTGCGGTAACATTTACGGCAAACACTACACCAGAAACGCTCTGTCTGCTCGCGATGCAGATCTAAAACATGCCTCTTGAGCGTGATCGCGCTGCGGAGAACCTTCCCACATTCCTCGCAAATGAATCCCCTTTCCGCTTCCAAACGCAGCTCATTTTGGATTTTCTCTCGCATTGGCAACCACATTGGTACAGCCACACCACCTACGGACCAGGGAGAGAGAGAGAATAACGAGTATTAGGGACTGATTTATTTCCTCATCTTTTGACCTCGTCTCCCGGCTCAAGGAAGGGCTGTATGAATTAATTAAATCACTATTTTAAATAAATTAAGTTTAAGAGCTTAATAATAAACAAAGTGCCTCTGATAGTGATAATGAAAATTTAAAAAAATCATCTATCTTTAGCACTCAAAATTTCCTAATACATGCTAAATGTAAAAATTTATGTCAAAAACATTTGTATGGTGTTCAACTGACAGCATTCTGGTAACTTATACCCTACAATGGCACAGATAATTTACAACCACACTTCTTAATGTGAGGCTGATGGAAGTGATGACCAATAATTATGGGGCAATTCCGTGTTAAATCAAGGACATAAAAGTGCAATGTTCAGCACAGCATCTCTTGCTTTAAATGAACTCTGGCTGTAGATTCTGTGGACGTATGTAAAAGTTCCACATTTTTGTGCTGTACTCCCCATTTATTTCTAAAATGCTAACCACATTTTTTACAAGGCTTTTTCTTAAAGCGTCAGAGAACTGTCCTTACTCTGGCCCTAAATATTTTAGAAACCTCATTTCAAAGCTAATAAAATACTGGTTTGTATGAGATATAACACATCACACATCAGTGCTGGGGTCACCAAAGACGACCTCTAACATTCAAATGATAAACATGAGGACCTTCAATTTTTTTTTAAAAAAGTATACTTAATGTGTCATTTAATATCATAACATGAGCCAGGATAGCATAATCGGTATTGTGACTATGCTACAGGCCGAAAGACCAGGGGGGACAGGAAAGTTTTCTTTTCTCTGAAGCGCCAATTGTGTCTGGGCCCCACCCAGCCTCCTATTAAATGGGCACCGGGCTTCTTTCTTGTGGATAAAGCAACTGGGGCATAAAGCTGACCATTCACCTCCATCTAGGGCTGAGATCAACAGTGGAGCTATACCTCCACTCCCCCATATGCCTTCACAGCATGCACAGGGACAACTTTACTTTACTTTACTGTACTTTACTTTATTTTACTTTGGCAGTCTAACAGTATTCCAACTATCAATCTGTGGGACTGCCTTGGGAGCAGGAGTCATGATGCAATACCATAACGCAACTTTGGAAGTGCCCTGGCTTAGATGCACGCTGATACAAGTCTAGATATGTCTGCTCTTCCACACACATGCACTTCCTCAGGCACCAGAGCAACACTGCTCTAGGCTCTGTGTACGTAACAGGTACTCAGGTTTCTGTTAAACAATCACCTACAGTTTTCTGAAGTTTACGCCTGTTAGACCCACTAAGAATGAGTGTTCTCAGTCATGAAGTATGGCAAAAACTTTCAGTTTATTGTAATCCTTTAAAATATATGGGACACAGCAAATACGAATGTTTTATGACAGATGATTTGTCTTCCCTCATGTGACAAGCAAGGACAAAGTGTGTGATAAATGTCATACACAGTTAAGTTGCGCGATTTCAGGCTTTCGCCACAGCATGAGATCTTTGCTTTTCTGCGGTTTTACACAGCGTAGACTGCTAGTTTGTTACCGATGTTTCAGGACAACCTATCGGTCCCATCTTCAAGGGTCAAGCAGTCTTGACCCTTGAAGATGGGATGATAGGTTGTCCTGAAACATCGGTAACAAACTACCAGTCTACGCTGCATAAAATCCCAGAAGAGCGAAGATCACAATTAAGTTGCTACCCACTACTAACAACGTACAGACAGTGAGCCTCACTGTCAAAGATGTTCTGGAAAGTAATGATGATGACTAAGACCATCTTGCAAGAAACACAGCTTTGCAGTGAAAAATGTCAAATAAACTGAAAAGACTGGGACAAAGTATCTGATACATACTCTGGCAAAAACAGAAGATGTACTAAGAGAAAACAATGGGTACCAGCTCCTCGACTGCTATCTGGTAACAGGTTAGCCAACATCTCTGAAGACTTTAAGGCAATGCTGCTGGAACAGTTACACTATTTGGTCACTCAGTCATTCACTACTGCAACTGCAGACTCTTCACACTCAATTTTGCATACAGTACAAGATATAAAAATGAACTAAAAACAGTCTTCATGAATTAGTACTTGTGGAACACACAACTTCCGGAGACACAGCTCTCCGCCTTTGGCACTACCTATCTAACTCTATGAAGCAAAGTCCATCTTGAGCAGCCGATAGTTACTAAGCTGCTCAAAAATATTCACCTCCCCCCCCCGGGGCCCAAAGGTTCATCACCATGACAACAAAGGCCAGGCAACGGTCCCTATCTTGAGCTACATTAATCCAGTCCACAGCATCACACCCTAAGAGCCATTTTAATATTATCTTCCATCTACAACTAGGCCCCTGAAGTGGTCTCTTCAGATCAAAAAATCTTAGATCACAGAAATCTTAGATTTGGGAGAAGTGTTTCAAATCAAAACCAGACATCATTTTATGTATATCCTCTATGCATAACACAAAAAGAAAATAAGTTGTATTCAGACCTACATCAATGATCATATTGATATTCATATTTATTAAACAATTAAATTATTTGTTTAACTCTTCAAGCCGTTTGATGTACACGTGTACATTTGTGAATAGCCCACCCAGCTCACTGCTTGACATATATGTTATGTTCCCTAAGCCTGGAAGCCAGATTTAAACACCACTTGGGTACGTGATTGAGCCCCATTTAAATATCACCTTGCAGGGTTAATTATTTATGGATTTGAATTACATTTTCAGTAATCCACACTATATAGTATCAAATGATGGGATGATGAGTGAATAATCAATTGAACATGATGTAAAAAAAAAAAAGTGGTCATGGTCTATTTGAGGTATTATTCAAAGCATTTTCCTGGCAGGACAGAGAAGATCAAAACATCCCAGTCAGTCTTTAATCTTAATTCACCGTGCATTTTTATTATTTAAATAAACACCAACAAAATGCACAACTTTCAGGGCGCAAACAGCTCCCTATATCATGTTACTATCCAACGCGTTTCGGCTCTTTGCGAGCCATCATCGGGGATCCTTTACTAATATAAAAGTGCTTCACAAATGCAGCATCTGTTTGATGATTGTAAAATATGCACTATCTGGAGCTTAAGTTAAAAAACACATACGTCATAAACAAGGTTAAAAATGATTTGTTAAAATAACTTATTAAAACACTGTTCACTATGTTTATTGTGTAAAGGATGTTCGCGCTTTCTCGGGGTTTTTCATAAGATTGTGCACTACACTGTACTGTTTGCGATGGATTTTTGTAGACACTCGCGTTGTACGTAGTGTTGTTGTTGTTTTCTTCTCGTTGCGGTGCGGTTCTCTTGAAGGTGTAGTATATGTAATTATAAAATTTGATGTGAAGAAGACGTGGTTCAGGTGCTGTAAATTCAAAGTTTATTACTTATAAAAGGTGGAATAAGTAGATAATAATAGATAATAACGTAGATAAAATATAATAATAATAAATAAATAAATAAATAAATAAAATAAAAAATAAATATAAAGAAAGGAAGAAAAAGAAAAGAGATAAGTATAAATTTATGAAATTACGAAATTAATAGTAAGAATGACATACCAAGTATATTGTGGGGGTTGCGTCTAGAAGTGTGTCCGGTGAGGGTGAACTGTGTTGTGAGGAATTATTTCTCTGTCGGAGTTTACGTAATGCTGGGGGAAGGTGGGGTAGGGGTGATGAGTTTAAAGAGGGGATTCTCTTCTGTCGGTATCTGTTCCTTAACTAATATATTGTGTTTGTGATATAGGTATATGTAGTAATTCTCTATTATATTCATGTGGCTACCTTTATTGCATGGTTTTATTAATCTCATGCTATTTTGCATTGTGGAATATTCATGTTGATTATTTAAAATATGGAGGGCATAGGCTGATTTGGGGTCGTTGGTTTTGATGTACCTGTTATGTTCGGAGAATCTAATGGATAGGCTACGTCCGGTTTGTCCTATATAATGCTTATTGCATGTGTTACACTTTAAACTATAAATACCACTCTTAGTATGTTCATCATAATCCTGTGTATGCGTTCTTAGGATGCTTTTTACTGTATTGGTTGCGCGGAATGCTATCTTTAGGTTTGTGTTCCTAAATATGTTTGTGACTTTTCTGATATTGGGACTATAGTATCCAAAAGTAACCCATATATTATTGTTTTGTGTTTGTATGTCAGTAGGATGTATTTTCTTGTTTTTGATTTGGGTGTTCAAGTTTTCTATTATAGGGGTAGGGTAACCGTTCTGTTCTGCGATATAGAAAATGGTATGCAATTCCTTGTCTTTTTGTTCCTGTGATAATGGTAAGGTATATAGTCTATTTAACATGTGTCGATAAGCTGCTATCTTATGTTGTAACGGGTGATTCGATTTGTAGTGTATTGTAGTGTCCGTTGCTGTAGGTTTTCGGAATATGTCGATAGAGAGATTTCTCTTGTTTCGAGTTATTAATAAGTCCAAGAAGCTAATGGTATTGTTTTGCTCCTCTGTTTCTTTGAATTGCAAGCTTGGGTGTATATTGTTTAGGTAATGGTGGATTTCATTGTTGTTAGTGTATGTTGTGTCGTAAATTATAAGGATGTCATCAACATATCTATTATAAAAAAGAATTTTGTTATCATCTAGGATGTTCTTGGTTAGCAGTTGCTCATAATATTGTAAAAATATTTCTGCTATCAAGCCAGAGATAGGTGAGCCCATAGCTACCCCTTTGTATGGTTGGAAGAATTTGTTCTCGAATTGTAGATAGTTTTGCCTTAGTATAGTTTCCAGTAATGTACTTGCTTGTGTTGTGGTATCCTTGTCAATCTTGTTTTTTGTGAGTTTGGTTTTCAAGATAGCTATGGTTTCATCTATAGGAATATTGACGTATAGATCTTTTATGTCGAAAGTGATCATTCTAGATGATTCTGTGATACTGAGATTTATGAGGTCATTAGCTAATTGTACTGAATTGTTGGTTATGTAAAGGTTTTGCAGGGATAGCTGATTTGTAAGCCATTTATTAAAGAATTTTGCAATTTTGTAAGATGGTGCTTGAATATTATTGACTATCGGTCTTATGGGTTCGTTTTCTTTGTGAATTTTAAGTAGTACATTAAGTGTGGGAGGTTTCGGCTTTATCTCCATAAGATATTTTCTGTATTTCTTGTCAATTATTTTGTTACATATTTGTAGTGTTTGTTGCAATTGTTTTTGGTACTTGTTTGTGGGGTCTTTAGGGATTTGTGTGAAATTGTTTTCGTTGAGGAAGTTTATTGTTTTTTGTGTAAGTGTGTCATTGTTTATAATAACAATTGTTTTTCCTTTATCGGCTTTTGTGATGGTGAGGTTGTTGGTTCTGAGTTTTTCTTTTATTTGTTTTATGACGTAATGTTGTCTTTTGTGTAGCGTATTAGTAGAGGTGTTGTGTTGTATCTGTTTAATTTTATTACAAGCGAGAAATCTGTATATGTGTTGATCTTTCTCTGGTAGTTTTCTGATAGCATTTTCTGTATCCATTATTAGGTTTTGCAAGTAGTTTTTTGTAGGTTTTTGAAGGGCATAGTTGAGTCCTAGTTTTAGTAATTGTTCTTCCTCTTTATTGAATTTTACGTCAGACATTTTGGATACGCGTATGGAAATTGATGTTAGCATTTTTGTTTGTGTTTCTTTGTTGTTTCGTAAGTTGTGTTTTTTTGTGTCGTAGGTGATCCAGTTTTTTGTTAAGTTTATTGTACAGTATGTCATTCATGATTTGAAATTTTTGATGCTCTGACCTTTCTATCAAGAACCACATCTCCTTCCAGTAATTAGCGCAGTCTAGGTGTGTGTTATATAGTAGTTGGTTTAATGTTTGTTTCTTCTTATATAGAAATTTGAGTTCGGTATTAATTCTGTGTTTGGTTGCAGCGTTTTTGGTTTTATGACTTCTTTCGTTGTTTCCACTTATTTTTATGTCAATATAGGAGGGTGTGAGTTGTTCAGATCTGCAGACCTTATTAAACCAAAATCCATCGCAAACAGTACAGTGTAGTGCACAATCTTATGAAAAACCCCGAGAAAGCGCGAACATCCTTTACACAATAAACATAGTGAACAGTGTTTTAATAAGTTATTTTAACAAATCATTTTTAACCTTGTTTATGACGTATGTGTTTTTTAACTCAAGCTCCAGATAGTGCATATTTTACAATCATCAAACAGATGCTGCATTTGTGAAGCACTTTTATATTAGTAAAGGATCCCCGATGATGGCTCGCAAAGAGCCGAAACGCGTTGGATAGTAACATGATATAGGGAGCTGTTTGCGCCCTGAAAGTTGTGCATTTTGTTGGTGTTTATTTAAAAAATCCCAGTCAGGTCAGCTGGTATCGGACCAAAATTTGAATTAAGAAATACAGAGTGTCCCTTTAATGCGTCCCTCAGCCTGGCAGCTATCACAGGATGTTGTGGTAGATGCTGACTTCCTACGAAATAAAGCTGCAATGCTCATGGACACAATAAAAGGGACACCTGCAACAAAGCAGGAGTGCTAACCACTCAACTCTGACATTTCATCTTCTCATTTATCAAAGACAAAGTTGCAATTTCCAGCGTCAGTTCAAATGGAAACAAGGGCTCCAACAGTGCTGTACTCCATCACTTGTTCCAATAAGTTCATCTCAAATATAACTCAAAGCATCCTGAATCAATTGTGGTCACAAAACGAGTACACACGTGCATGCACATATACTAAGAGTTTAAGGAATTTTACAAACATGTGAAAATTTTGAATAATAATAATAATAATAATAATAAAAAAAATTATTACTATTCAATAAACATGTAATGTTGGGTTCTTCTAGTGTCACATGTACAGAATAACTTAAGATATTCATGTAATGACATGTACAGTTGCCTTCATGACTAGCATAATTGCTGCACAAATTGTGAAGACTTCGTGGATAAGGTAATAACTATGCAGATTGAAGAAAGTGGAAAAGCATAAAAGCAAGAACCTGTCTTGGTTTACACTCTGCAGCCCATTTAATCACCTAATTAAATACTTAAACACATGTTCCCTTCCATTTCTGTCTCATGCTAGAGCAGTGGTATTCAAACTGTGTTCCGCAGAACTCAGGGGTTCTGTGGATGACTCTCTGGGGTTCCATAAGAACATTTCCTTCGCAATAAAATTGGTAAACATGATTTTGATAATTTCTAATTGCGTTTTCTATTTTCCTGCCCACCTTTGTGCGTAACTGGCGCTGTGTTTCTTGCCAGTGTAAACAGCCATTAATATTTCTTTACACAAATATGCATAAATATGTTACTTTTTTAAATACAGTAGAACCCAGATAAAAAGTCCCTGCATAAGAAGTTTCCCCCTGTAAGAAGTCTGATTTTTAAAGTCCCGAAATCCTATTGCTTTTAATAAGCTTCCCTCTTAAGAAGTCTTCCCGCTTAAGGAGTCCCTAATCCTCTGGTACCTTGAAAGACTTCTTAACAGGGTTCTACTGTAGATGTTTATATTTTAAGAAGTTCTATTTCATTTCATTTTTGCACCCAAGAAGTACACTTTTACTTTACATGGGTTCCACAAAAATTCCAACTTAAGTCACACATGTTCCACAGTTACTAAGAGTTTGAAGACCACTGTGCTAAAGGACGCTCCAAAGCCACATGATGGCACTTCACACAACCAGTGGCAGTCTCAAATAAGGTTAATTTGTTTCCCCCCCTTCCCAAGCTGATGACACAACACTGCTCACACTAGAAGTATCTCTCTTCCTATGATAGCGACTCATATGCACCATCAAACTGTTCCTGGTTCGGTACTCGCGGTTGCAAAGTGTGCATTTGGAAGCATAGAGTGGTTCCTGATGCATATGTAACACATGTCTGGCAAGTGTATCTCTGTTCAGCAAACACTTGTCACAGTGAGGACACTGCAGACTGCCCTTGCTGGGTCGCCCGGAACCCTCGCCTCCCCACCCACCATGACCCACACGCCTGGACGATGACATCGTCATCATGGCAGACCGACCGGGGGGAAATGAACGGGACCGCACACCGCCACCTAGCAACAGAGAACCAACAACGTGAGGTTAATTAGTTCCCGGCCTGCCACAGTGGCGTAGCGCAGCGTTTTTGAAATAGCAATGAGAAAATTACATATGTAATACAGGTTTTTAAGAAATTTCAAAATAATGTTAATTTCTCCAGAGAAAGTTGCTATTGTTCCTAAATAATGCAAACTACTGCAGTTTAGCTGACTAACTGTTAAAACCCTTCAAGGAATCACAGGCCACTATTAATAATAAGCAATTCTTATTAATATTTCTGCACAATTTAGTACCATGATAGTTTTTTTCTTACACACAAGGTGCCTCTAAGATCTTGAACATCAGACTTCCATATCACTATATGTTCACATCTGTTTTAGATGGCACAGTCAATTCTCTACTTTTGCTTCTACTACATGATGTACAACATATCAAGCTCCATTTGTTATGAATAATTTTACATGGTGTTTTATACATAATTATTTGATGTGTATACTCCCTGACGATGATCCTACATGGATCAAAACATGTAGGAGTTTTTAATTTTTAATGTTTTAATGTAATATAATTGTGAGAGACAAACTGTGCATTTGGTTGGCGTTTGTAATATTTTGGTCGGCTTTTGTAATATTTCTGCACAACTTTATATTCAATGACTTGTAAATCAAAACCATTTTCCTAAACTTTGTAGCCCCCTTACATTCCACACGAAAATCTAGCTGTTTGAGACACGTGGTGGTGGAAATTCACATACCTTACATGGACATTAATACACAATGCTTGGTCATGTGCCAGAATCAGCGGAACAGAACCTGTCATACACAAACCTTGCAAACTCTTACAGAGATGACACGTGACAACAGTGTGTATAATAAATGACAGACATCAACAGGACACTGACAAGGCGGGAAGGCACAGAAGGGGAAAAACCACAGCAAATACTGTTTACTATCTCTCTTCTTCAAACAGTAAAAATGAGCTGATTCAATCTAAATGACGATTCAGGAATAAAAACATATACAAGCTCTGTTATATATTAACACATTCACTGCCAAAGTCGACCATGGTCGATTTAAGTATTTACGTTTTAAATTGCCAGCGTCAACTTTAGTCGATCTAAAGTTTACTCTGCTCTTTTGCCTTAAATAGGCCACGCACACAATAAGTTCTTTCAGGAAACATATTTTACATCTTTATTAACACCTAGCTGACAACTAGAAAAAATATATGCATTTTATATATAATTTTATACATAATTATATTTCATAATTTATAAGATGACGCAAAAGTTGTTTAACATTCAAAAAATCGCTGGCAATTTAACACCGTCGGGGATTTAAATGCCCGGCAGTGAACGTGTTAAACATTACCTTCTTATTTATTCTATATGTATATTCAATTCCACCTTTTGCTGTAGAAGCCAATGTTTATCAGTCTAACAAACACCTATATACAAGCTGAAACCACAGGAAAATAAAACTTGTTCCCATTTTTACACGGTAATAATTTTGACAACTATTGTTTATCACTTCCTGCCATTACTCTGCCATTAGTGTGGGCAGTCAGTTGAGTGGGCTACGTTAATACGGTAAAAAATGACCTGACAGGAAGCAGCAACCGGAAGTTGTCAGACAAAATAATGACCCTAAATATCCCATATGTGTGGCATCAGGCTAATAAGGAAAGCAAAATGTCTCAATATCAGACAGTAATTATACAAACTGTCGACCTCGGTGGACTAGTGGTTAGTGTGCTTCGCAGGTTCGATACTGACCGAGGTCGATGGATTTTTAAAGGGTGATAAGAATCCGGAGCGACACTTCCTTCGGAGGGGAAGTAAAACCGTTGGTCCCATGTCGTAGATTTATGGCATGTAAAAGAACCTTACGGGCATGAATAGAAATGTTTCGTAAGCTAAATTGTGGTCATTTCTCAGCCAAGTCTCCTGACTGCCTGCCAGATGGCTCTGGCGGTCACATCAGGATCGACAGAACAGCAGCGCGGCCAGTTGGCCAGTCACCAACTGCCACGAATGCGCACGACCCAGTAACCTCGGAAAGAGGAGGCCTGAGCCCATATAGGGCTGTTGAGCCATGGTTATTATTATATTATATAATTATACAAACTAAACTCCATTTATTATGAAGTATGCTGAATAACATAACGCAATGTCCACCTCTCATCCGCAGTACCTGCAGATCAAATCTCAGCAAATATTCTCTCACACTTGGACAGCTTTGTCCCTTCACAACTGCAGTCACAACACAGAAAAGATAAATAAGGCACCAAACTTGGGTGCACAACTGAAGAATATTTTGAAATTTAATCAGCAATCTGAACTTCAATTTCTGGCTACACTGTTTCTTCAAAATAACAAGCTTTCAGGATTCAAGTCTTCTGGGATGTAATCCTGTGTCACTGAGTAAATGGTTCCTGACATTTCAAAGGACTGTGGTACCTTCATATTCAGGGAAGACAAAGACCTTATGCCTCTCAAGTGCTAGGAACCACGTACCCAACAACACAACATCACATCCTAAATACTCAGCGGCACCACAGCGATAACCTCAATTTCTGCAACAAACTTCCAATCTTCATCTCTAACATACAACAAATCACTGCTTTCAAGAAGCTTGAAAGTGGGTGGCAGATGTAATAATCATTTTATGTACATTATTTGAAATTTATGTAACCACACATACTGCTCAATTCCATGTCAAGCAAGATTGTGACCTACAGAACTACACTGTACGATGAAATTTTCATGAAGATCAAATGACGTATGTTTAGCTTTAAATATCTCGATATGTATGGGCAAAGTACACAATTTATAAGTCGCACAACTTGAGATTCAAGTCTTCTTTTAACCAAACATGGATTTCCTCAACAGATTTTAACAGTCCCCAGTATACAATTTCACAGAAACTAGTCCGGTGGGAGCTGCAGGACACATGCGGGCAGACAGACGGACACAGACATGACGCTAATAAGCACTTTTCACAACTTGTGCGAATGTGTCTGAAAAGCGATAATCTCTTTAACCCGAAGAATGAAAAAATCTGTTCAAATTATCACATCATCTTCTAGGCCTCAGAAGGAAACCTACAAACAACACATCTTAACAGTCATCGGTAATTTCCCAGACCGAGTCTTGTATCTAACCTCAGCCATACACGTGAACCAATGGCAAATGCAGTCAAAGGAAATGTGATTACTTACAGTAATGTTTCTCCCTTTAAAGACTAGTGGTTACTATAAACACCCACTATTTTTAATAATAAAAATTCTGCATTTTGTCCACACAGTGTATTATGCGTTCCATACCATTCTCACAACAAACAATGATTATTTCTCTAAACAGTATTCACCTTGGTCTTTCGAATGGGAGCAAACTGTGTTCTCTGTGAGGTGTGAAGTGAATCTTGATATACATTAAGGCAATAAAAGTTTCTTATGTCTATATATATATATATTATATATAAAAAAAATAAATAATAATAAAAAAAAAGTGTCTGCAATGAATATAAATTGTTTTTATTTCCAAGTATTTGCCATTACATTTTGTGTTCACACAGACGTTTTTTCTAAGCACTAAATTTGCACCTACAAAGCAATAAAATTATTGTATAAAAGTCTGGAGTTTTCTTGCACATTTGTACATATCTTATGACTATGAAAAGAATGCATAATGCACAAAATAAACCACCACCTTACTAGGACACTGCAGAATAAATTTTTCGTTGTAAACGGTGCGAATCTAAAAATTCTGAAGCCGGACAATTTTCCATAGTCATGGTTTTGCAGTTTAACAACCTACAAAAATAATTCAACATACCAACATCAAATAAAAAAAAATATTTTTAATGTATTTATAGGTAACGCACAGTTGTGTCATACATAATAATGATCTGATGTACAACAAATGATCTATACATCTCATCTCCACAATTTCTTACTCAACTTCCTGCAGTCATGCACATGTTGCAGTTTTGGAACCAAAGCACAAAGGCTCACAGTCTTCGCAGCATTAAATTCCATCAGCAATAGTACAATCATGTTACGTATAAGCAGGTCACTTAAACTTCCTGTTGCAGTGATATGTATTTTAACAAAAGTCATTAAACAAAATTCCCTTTATAGTATAAGCAGGACATGAGCTGTACACACATTACGAATAACAACTGTCCTCAATCTGGAAGTCTTGCACTGGCAATTCAGTGCTAATTAAAACAGTTCACCCAATTTCTTGCCCAACACTTTAATTCATACCACCCATGTACAGCTTGCACACAATCATCATGTATGTTTACTGGTGAAAGTTGTTCCTCGAAATGGAGCCATGTTCTTACTGGAGTGATTCCTGTCAACTAACTTCCAGGAGCAGAGTCCTTCCTGTGCAACTAACAGCTGTACGGCCACTCAAGAAAGCTGTCACATTTCATGGACTCCGAAGGATCACCTCTTTCTTCACAAGAACTGATGAAGACAAAAAGCAGACGACCGTACCACTGGTCCCTATCTATCTAGTCTGCACCCTCTCAACTTATTTAAGACGCATTTTAACATTACACTCATCTATGCCAAGTCTTTCAAGAAGACTCTTTCCTTCAGGTTTCCCCACCAAAATCCTGTATGCATTTCTCTTCTCCCCCATACATCCCCATCTCATCCTCCCTGATATGATCAGTCTGATAATACCTGGCAAAAACTACAAAGCATCAAGCTCCTCATTATGTAAATGTCTCCAGCTTCCTCTTACTTCCTCCCTCTTAAGTCCTTAGCATGCCATTACATTCCTTTTCACACAACAGCATCAAACACTGCAGTAGACTTTTCAGCGCTTCCCTCATTTAAAATTCACTTTTCAAAGCATCTGACTGCATACATAATCATAACTACCTTCTCCAATTCAGTAGAAGCCCTTGCAGTACTATTCACAACTTCTTCACACAGTCCTTTCACGGGTATCACTGCGACAGCGTGCCTTTAAACATTACGCAATACAACACAAACTCATGCGACTATATTCTGTATAGTGCTGTTTCTTGAAGTACTGTTCATAACTGTTTCACGCTGCTTTAGTTTATGGAATGTAACTTACGCAGTGTAAATCTGACCACAAACAATTACGTCAAACATCAATTCCTGTGGCTGCCATTACTGTAGTATTATCAGTACTGACACCAGTCAACTGACTGGAAGACAGCCAGTCCAGACATTAACACTTTTCAAACTCTTCTTCACTGGTGTTCTAGTAGCCACTTGCAGCCGCATTATCAAGAGATAAAACTAGAAAAGAATGTTTCCTTGCACTGTTTGTTATGCACAATACACACAAAATTATCTCTTCAACACATTTTTTTGTAAATGGATTCATCTAACATCACTCTCATATTTTTTGGATCCTGCAGTTCACAACAAACCAGTTCGTGTCTTGTTACTTTTGCAATGTATAAGACAAAGACCTTGACGTCTGCTGACAAATTATAATAAAACTTCACAGTACCCAATGTGACAAAAAACTTTTCGGTGATTCTCAAGTTGTTACATGCAGGCAAGCAGACAGTGAGTCAGAGTAAACTGGAGATATCTTTGTGCAAACTTTCAGCCACATAACTGAAAGGTAAACACAGGCTTTACATGACTGCTGCGTCTATTTCCATTTTACAAAAAATAAAAAATTATCTACACAGAAGCTGTGTAACTTTCAAAGGCCTGATTAACTAACTCCATGGAGCACAGACCTTTTTCAGAAGCTGACAGGTTTTCAAATTGTCAAGAAATTCCCCACATTTTATGGAACGTGATGGTTCATTACCACATTCACAATAGCCCGCTACCTGTCCCTATCCTGTGCCAGATCAATCCAATCCATGCCCCCCTCATCCCACTTCTTGAAGATCCATTTTATTATTATCCTCCCATCTATACCTAGGTCTTTCCCAACAGGTTTCCCCACCAAAACCCTGTATGCATCTCTCCTTTCCCCCATACATACTACATACCCCGCCCATCTCATTATTATTGATTTGATCACCTGAATAATATTTGGTGAGGAGTACAGATCATAAAGCTCCTCGTTATGTAGTCTTCTCCACTCCCCTGTTACCTTGTCCCTCTTAGATCCAAATATATTCCTCAGCACTGCAAAGGCCTAACATCACATATAATTTCAGGTTTATCTCCGGCCACATGACTCTCACGCACAATACTATTAAAATGAACAGGACCGTGGAGCTTGTAATGTCGTGACGATTTGCTTTAAAGATGCCTATTGAGTAGTCTTCATTCTTACGTACAGATTCATGAAAATTGACTTATGGAGGCTGCTCACAAATCTTGGTCACCATAATACCGCTAGCATTTTTCTTAAAATCCACAAAGTTACACAAAAATGTGTTGAATGGAAAAGCAATTAA
Source organism: Reticulitermes speratus (assembly GCA_021186555.1). Lineage (NCBI taxonomy): Eukaryota > Metazoa > Arthropoda > Insecta > Blattodea > Rhinotermitidae > Reticulitermes > Reticulitermes speratus. The sequence goes on from JAJKFL010000010.1 coordinate 20,748,380, forward strand.
AAATACTTGAAGCAGAGCTTGTAGCTGAAGCTGTGTATTGAGAATTAAATAACAAATATAACAAATCACATTACAAAACATAAATTATTCCTTAAGTAAATGGACTTTCCTTAAATTGTTACTACATTATGGATAGGTTTACTTTACCCATTCAATGTACTAAACCAACCAATGCCTGTAGTAAATATGTTACCACTTCACCCTTTAAACACCTTGTTCTTAATGTGGGACACACAACTGTTTCCTCGTTAACTTTTTCCAGACTTCATCTGAATCACTGCTTGCTGTTACACAGTCTTTTCTACAGTAACATACGTTGTGAAGTATCATATTTCTTGGTGTATTAAAATACATAGTATTTTTGGGAGGAAAAATTATGACTTTCTTCTACTTATAAATCGATTACTATTTATTAATGAAAATAAGCAATTCTGCCTTCAATAATAAACAAAACAAAATAGAATAAACGTAGATACGGCTGATTTTTATCTTCACTTCTCCATCCATAAGATGTGCTGTAATTTTTAAGTCATTTTTGAGGAAAAACATGCATCCTATACACAGTGAAATACAGTAATTTACTATAATACAGCAGTATTAATGGTGTTTAATAATAATAAACTAATTCATTACAATCTTATTTCTATTCCTAAACATTGCATGGAACTGGGACTTATGTGAAATGAGACTGCTTCTTGAACTATACACTCGCTGACAAATGCCACAAATGAATGGTCTCCCTACATTGTCTCCATGAATGTCATCAATATGTCTCTGTAATGACCAGATACGCGAAAATGATTTTCTGCAGATACTGCAGTACGGTTGTGGTAAGATACCCCCTGCACCCATCACTGGAATGTTACTTCCATATTGAAACACAGAGTAATTCCCTCTTTGTTCCCAAATATGACCTTCTACAGCTTGTTGTTCATTGTAAACTGCGTGTTTTGATGTGTCTAGTCCTTGTGGTGGGGTAAAGGGATCCCTTCCATCCACCTTTACGTCTACATCCTGCATAGTGGAAGCGCTATCAGCTGCATGCATGGCTGCAACCAAGAAAAAAAGAAAAATTCTGTTGCTTTCTGATATATATGACCCCATAAATCACTATCATGAAGGCTTTGTACAGAAGTTTCAGACAGAAGCTACTATTCAAAAGCAGTATTAAATAAATATTAAATATAAACGCCAAGGAATAAAAAAATAATCATCACCATCATCATCAAATTCTCACCGCTATCCCACTACCAGTAAAATAACTCTGCGTACTTCTCTTTTTAAATGGCGAATTTTGATACTTCCATAATAAGACAGAGAGAAAAAACCTTGAATTATTTCATCCCTATATGGTACAGGATATAAAACAGCATAAGCCATCCAGAAATTAGGACGAAGTGTAACCTAATCTTAGGCCTAGAAAGAAAAAAAGAACTTTGGTAATTATTGTCATTGCTACTAACTACCCAATATAATGTATGAATTTTGTGACAAGTTATTAACACCAAGTTGGAACTTGACAGAAGTACACTGTCAGAGTGGGAGATGGATGGAAGTAGCTCGAGACTGCATCCAGTAGTCACTGTAGTGTTAGCAGTGTTAATCTTCAGGTTCAGTTAGTTAGTGTTAGTGTTAGCGTTACTTCAGCTTTGTTATTTAGTATGGGTGTGCTACTATACAGAATTTATTAAAATAATACAGTGGTATCAAGATAACAATGTCGACCTCGGTGGACTAGTGGTTAGCGTGCTCGCCACTGGACCCAAGGTTCGCGGGTTCGATCCCGACCGAGGTCGACGGATTTTTAAGGGTGATAAAAATCCGAAGCACCACTTCCTTCGGAGGGGAAGTAAAGCCGTCGGTCCCATGTCGTAGATTTACGGCATGTAAAAGAACCTTACGGGCATGAAGAACCAGTAGTGTCCGTAAGCTAAATTCAAGGGGCCATTTCTCACCCAAGTCTCCTGACTGACTGCCAGATGGCTCTGGCAGTCACATCAGGATCGAGTTGAAAAGCGCGGCAGTGGGCCGGTCCCTCACTGCCGCAAAATGCACAAAGACCTCATAACCTCGGAAAGAGGAGGCCCAAGCCCCTATAGAGGGCTGTCGAGCCATGGTTATTATTATATTATATATCAAGATAACAATATTAAACAGTCATATGTGCATTCAACTGTAATGCCACACAAATTTTCACATTTGCCAATATTTGTAAAATTGCACTAAACACATTTAATGTAAAGTACTCTAGAAATAGAAGAATTTTTAACATTAGAATGCCCTAATACAAAATAAACATTTTATTAAATTAATATAATTATTTAATTTAATCCAAGTATTACTGGTTCTCTTTTCTGCTGTAGTTTCTGCATGCCAGATTCACATCTTCTGCATGTGAATATGTTGTAACCTAAATATTAGATTTTTTTCCACAGAACATCAAATTCTTTCATGTAAGGCTAATTCACATTTTACATCATTTACCGCATACAGTATTATGAGCCATGAGCATACATTCAGCTAGGGCCAAGGACTTTTACTCCGTTATTTTGAGCTGAGCAACATAAAATCATTGCTACACAACAGCCAACAATTTCCAAGAAAGTACCATCCAATTTGCCTGTGCCACATAAACTTCTTTACTTCACATAAAAGCCTCAAAGTGCCAACTTGCTTCTAAACAGTCCTCATTTGTTGCGGCAATAGTCCTAGGCACAAGACACATCTGTTCTACCTTAAATTCATAGGCTGCATAATGAACTTCTGCACTAAAGCTGTTTGTTCTCACTGTTTGCACAGCCAATTAAAGTTAACCATACATGATAAAAAAAAACGCAGGTATAGGAACAAAAAAAATCCACTGACAACCAGTCCTTGACATCACTTGCCCTGCACAAACCTTGCTCAACTATCTCAAGGCCTATTATTTTGTACAAATGTACTTCTACAAGGTGAATGTTTTAAAGTCTTCTGCTGGAGCTCAGCTGTCTGACACAACATGGGCTGAGTGGACCAGTAACATTTTGGAATCTGTTTTGGATTGAGTGCCAAGTAATCCAATTTATCTTCAGTGAAAACACACCAATTATGTGTTTTCCCACTCACTGTCAGGCTGCTACACTGATTACTTCATTACTGGTTTTCCCAGAACCATAAAACTGTGAGCTCTGGATAATCCTTTCACAATGGGAAATGTTTTACCATACGAACAACCACCATTAAATATTCATTCAGCTCTGCATACCTACGACACATTCAAGAAGAGAAGCACTGTACCTATAAACGTTTAACACTGAGGCGCGTTTGCGTAACCACTGTTGCTGTGCAAAAGCAATAAGTATTAAATATTCTGAGTATGTGTCTGTAGTCTTAGTTACGCAGCACGCAATGCGCATGCGCTGTATTATATTGTCATCTGTGGCCTGTCTGGCTCTATCATCTTTTTCCACATTATCTCATAAACGGCACAATTTTCGGAAAAAGTTAATGAGCAAAAAATGTGTGTTCTGATTTTCTCTACAACTTTTGTCTGAAACATTTCTCATTCTAAGAAGAATTCTGCGAGATATCATCATAAATGTACATAGTCTTCATGTAAAGTAACGGTTATTCTTGTCAGATTTTAATGAAACTTGAATTTTCTTGACAGATTTTCGAAAAATCCTCAAATACCAAATTTCACGAAAATCCATCCAGTGGAAGTCGAGTTGTTTCATGCGGACAGACAGACAAAGCTAATAGTTGCTTTCTGCGATTTTGTGAACGTGCCTAATAAAAGAGAGTAATTTGTGTGAACAGGGACAATGTTGGATATTTATGATAATGTCACAACATCACAGTTAGTGAAGTGGAAGTGTAGAGGAACATCAACTGGTATGGCAGGATAGAATTATGCGGCCCAATTCGACAATAAAACAAAAAAAAAAACTGTACTAAAAAAACCACAATTAAAACTACATTATTCAAACATATATATTTATTACTTTATTAAAAGTAGATCACGAATAAAAGATGAATTAAAACTTTTTGTATAAATTTTCCAAAGTCAGAGAAAGAAATCAAAACAAAGTAATGTCAGTTGCAAGAAAAAGGTATTCTCTCTACCCGTTTATACAAACAGTTCTTATCTAAGACTAATTTCTGTAACACTGATCCACGATAACTTACATGACATACATATATAACATTTCTCAAAGTATACACAACCTAAACAATTATAATAAATTACCTAACACATGAATCAGATCTGTCATAAGATGTACAGAATTTATTAATCCTGTATCCTCGTCAATCTTCATCAACACATGCTGATCCACATTCATAACATGGACCAACCGGATCCCCTGGTTGGGCTAATTTAATCACAGAACAATAATTCAACACATTATCGGCCAACACTAATGTTTCGATACCGGCTTACTCACTTGGAAGTTAGACAGCCTGATTACTCATATCACGATAGTTTTTATACAACAGGTGTGCAAAATCAACATAAAACATGGCAACCTGACAAATAATACTGTAATTCTTTAATATTCCTGAGAATATAAGCTTGATGTTTCAAGTATTGTCATCACTTAATGTTGGGAGTTGCAGTGTAAAATAAGTTTTGTTTCCTCTGTAAATGAATTATGTGGATGGGATTATATGGAAGACTGCTTGCTACTACGTGTTCAGCCTTGCATTCAAGGTACCATACAGCTAGTAAATCATGCCACCTCAGGGCTGTTCCCTGTGGCTGCATGCATAGCAGCAGGAAAGAACACAGTGTCTATTCCACCCTCACTTGTGCAATGTTTCATAACAGTTCCCATGCTTCTAGTCATAGTGATCTTAGAGTAGTGGTTATGCCACAGCTTGGGTGGTTAGTCACCAGCTTCTCACCATGGAGGCCTGGGTGCAATCCCAGGGTTGTCCATGTGAGATCTGTGGTAGACAAAGTTGCACAGGGACAAGTCTCTAACTGTTTTGGTTTACCTGCCAATTATCATTTCGCTGATTCTACAATCATTCATCATCTATCATCCAGGGCTGGTATGATAGGTCCACTAGCAGCCACAGCATCAACGGACCATCTCAACCAAGAATAATAGATTTATTACTATATGTTTATTATCATGTCACACACGATTACTGTGAAAATGTTTTTACTCATTCATACTCATCACATGTTTCAGTATGACTGTACCATCCTCAGGTGAAATATCTATTGTCTTATACCAAATTATTCTAAATGCAATGTACTGCAGTCACTATTAAAATCAGGGTTAATATTTTCTTAAAATATCAAACAGGAGGTACGCACTCCATACATTAATGACTAAAAAACTGAAGACAGTTTACTAATGCATGGCATACGCACATTTTCTCCAATATGTGAAGACTGTTTTATCCATAATTTTAACAATCAATACAATAAACTACATTTACAACAGTTTGTGACAAGCTAATAGAAATTTCACATGAGGATTATACTATCGTAATGAAACATGTAGTGTGTATGAATAAATGAAAGATTATTCAAATTTGTACATAAATGCTGTCAACACAACTGTTTATTAGTATTACCATTAGATCTTTAGAGTACATGGCAACATGTTTTGACCCACATTTAGGTCATGTTCAGGCAAATATTTTACATAAAATAAATTACAAGCTCATTCTTAACTTATATGTTGATAGACTGAGGTCTCAGTCGATACTTTAAGACATCATATATGTTGCATATGAGTATTGCAGTGTTAATATCCTTAAAACAATTAGATGTAATGTTATTGGAATTATTTTAATATATGTCAAATTACTACTTTAACACTAATACTCATACGCAACACGCATTAGGCCTTAAAAGTACGCACTGAGATCTCAATCTATCAACATATAAGTTAAGCATGTAATTGTAATTTATTTTATGTAAAATATTGGCCTGAAGATGACCTGAATGTGGGTCAAAACCTGTTGCCATATACTATAAAGATAATATTAATATAATAAACAGCTGTGTTGACAGAAATTACATACTAATTTGTAATACTATAAAACAGAACAGGATGTATAAGAAGAAAGAAAAATTTTTCACAAGAATCATTGTGACTGAAACAGTGACAGACCTGGAAAAACACAACACGATGCTAAAATACACTAACAGACAGTCCACTATACCACACTATCATCCCACTGCACCAATATAATATTTACATGCTATATAAGATGAATTTCATACACCTGAACTATATCCATATAATTCTGCAGTTTTTGACAAATTAATTACGTATGATACATCCCTTCACTCATACCTTCCTATCACCTCACATCACAACAACTTCAGTCTCATTCAGCAAAGTAAATGAACCTGAGTATAGAGGTAAACAATGTTCCTCAAACAACAAGCACATCTGGTTGACTTGTTTCATTCTGTGTGTGTTCAACATCCAAAATCAACAGCCTTGGCATATGATTGCTACAACTGTATGCAGATATGAAGTATCAAAGACCATGTTTAAGTAGCTACTTGATACCAATTACGTAGCTCCTAATGCAAAGTTCTCTTAGTAGGACAATCCTACTACGCTGAACATGAAACAGTAAGGAAATGCACAGACTCTGAACCAGAGACTGATAATCTTCCGATTTAAAATCATGCCTTCAACTGTCACAAACAAGACATTCCCAATATTCACACAGCTGCAACAGAATGACGATTCAGTAAACATTTGTGACAATGTTTAATTTATTACACCAATATTACAACAGACACTGCCCACTGCCTGAGGTATATGTGATACGCATGGCTTTTAGAGAGTCTGCTCTACTCCCATGCTGTTTCACATAAAACTAACAATTTTTTTGGTAAGTTTGCATCACTAGCGTATCCATTAAAATTACGCTGTCGAACCATCTGTTAAACATAAAACACTGAGAATTGACGGCATCTTGGGAGATATCAACGAGCTTAACTAAATTTGCCAACCTACTCTAATTGTCATTAAAATCAGATAAAACACTAATGTACACTTTTCACTAAGACCTACAAGCATTTCTGTAAACACCAAGTGCAACTCACCAACAGACTTTAAAAAATGCTTAGAATAAAAAGTTGCAGAGAAATATGAAGCACACATTTTATTCCAAACATACTTCTTCCAGAAGTCTTACAGTTTTTTTTTACATAATTAAAGAGAAGGAATGAATGTGCCAGAAATGTTTTACAATGCACAATTTCCTAGCTTCATGAGATCTGTGCTCTTCCTAGCTTGTTTTAATGAAAGATTAATGCTCTGAGTTGGAATCAAACCACAACCTTTCAAATGTTACATGCAATTCTGAAATCTCATACTGTACACAAAACGTGCCACAGGCAATGGGCAATACGCAACATACTGGTAATATAAGTACAATACAAGAAGTCTGAACAAACTACAGTGAATTCCAGCTCATTCAAGACAAAAGGAAAATTAACAAAAAATCCTGTAACATTATACAGGGACATTACTTTATCTCACAACTACTGCTAGTCATTTCCTGTCGGCTTGGTTATGTTACACACACACATGCCCATACACCAGCTAAATTCCCCACTACTCATCGAAGAGTCTACGAGTCATCCACCAATCACTATACACATTCTGTATAACATGAAGGCAAAATACAAGAAGAGCCACTGCAGGAAGTTTCCCGTAAATCTGGAGAATTTACAAATATGTGAAAAGTTTTCAACTACCAGGTTCCATTCCAGACCATAAGACACGCACAAGACGTGCATAGTGCACACCTGTAAGACAACTGCAGTTCACACACCTATAACACAAATCTTGAAGCAAGACTGCATTTTATGAACTGGTTGGTACTTCCACCGGGTGCATGATGGACAAACAGACCTGACATTTGTTCCTTTCAGCAGTAAACTAGGTTTCAATTAAATGGACACATAAACGATCAGAATAAAAAGATTTCAAATGTTGATCCAAAAATTGCCATTACATTGTTACGGGTGGTGCGTGTTGTGCTGTTGAGTGCAGCTGGGATTATTAAATCCATTTCCTTTTCTAAAACAATACATTCATGCCAATACGTTAGATGCATCCTGACACCATTTTTTGAACACCTGTCTGATTACAAGGCAGCCTACGCTTTCTTTCAGCTAGTCAATGAATTCGCTCACACAGTAAACAATTGTGTGTTTTTATGTAATGACTATTCAGGGCATGCTAAATTTTTTATGTAATTAAAAACCATACCACCATAACACAACATATCCTTCCAAATGTTTCCTTTTCTTCTGAAACCATAATGCACACTGATATGTGACATTCTGACACCGTTGTTGCCACAACGGTACAATTTTCAATTAAATTCTATGCGCTGTTTACAGAGAGATTTTGGTGAAGAATAATAAGCAGGGGATTGTGGCCTCCTTGTTTGCCAGATATAATCTGTGAAAATTTTACTTGTGGGGCATGTTAAAGGATAAACAGTATAGTTGTAATCATGACAATGAAGATGACCTGAAGAAAGCATTCAGAATATAGTGTTTTCAATTTCAGAAGAAGAGTTCAATATAGTTTTCTCGGGCGCACAGCCGCGTCAATTCGTTTGAATACAACGTTTCGGGGACTAGCTCCGTCCCCATCCTCAGGCAAAACTGATTTAACATACAACTCGTCTGTCCGTGTTTAAAAACACGGGACAGAGAGTTGTATGTTAAATCAGTTTTGCCTGAGGATGGGGACGGAGCTAGTCCCCGAAACGTTGTATTCAAACGAATTGACGCGGCTGTGCGCCCGAGAAAACTATATTGAATCATGTCGCCGCGAAAGTTTTAAAACTTATATTCAAAGAAGAGTTTTCATGTGCAATAAACAATGTTTGTCATGTGTGACACATATCTACCAGTCAAATAAAAACATTTCCAGTGCCTTCTTTAAATAAGGTGAGTATAAATTTGATACCAACCGCAATAAATGAAACTGAAAGCGTGGACCCTGCCTCATGGCAAATTGCAACAGTGCGGATTACTGCATCACCTGCGCGTCACGTAAAACACCGAGTGAAAAATGATGCAAGCTGTCAGACAAAATAATGTCCTTGTGTATTACAAGTCGCATTTCTGTGGAGCCTTGTTTTGTAACTCCTACTGTCTCAACATTCCATTTGAACGTACAAGTGTGTTACACCGATCTATGTACATCTCCAAAACTATCTGCCCTGAAGAGGGGCAAACTGTCTTCAAGATATGCACTCAAAATGTAATCCAGTAATCCAAATAATAGTGAAAAAAATATGAGATCCATACATTCCTTGTCTGACTTCGTAAGTAACACACTCCCCAGTACAACACGTATATACAGTATAACCCTGTTAAGAAGTCTTTCACGGGACCAGAGGATTAGGGACTCCTTAAGCAGGAAGACTTATTAAGAGGAAAGCTTATTAAAAGCAATAGGATTTCGGGACTTTAAAAATCAGACTTCTTACAGGGGAAAACTTCTTATGTGGGGACTTCTTATCCGGGTTCTACTGTATTTATTTTCAATTCAGATCTGTAAACATGACAAAGGATGCCGAGATAGGAAAAATATTGGTTTAATGAATTTGTGAAGTGGGAGTAACTATACAGCTATGGTTCTCTCCGTCACTTCACAATATGCAAGCACATGTACATCCTAAAACTCTGCCTTCACTACCGTGAGTTTCCTTGGTTACAGAAAGCCTGTCACCCTCTACAATCACTTGATGCAACTAACTTCAAACTGACAAATGTCTGAATTTTCCAACTACGAAATGAATTTATTTTGGCCATTCATATCATACCACTTGCTGTAACCATGGTGATTAATAAACTACAGAAATCTCAGTACTGAAAAAGTATAAAAACGTGAGTAAATTCCAACTCAAAAGGAAATATCACAAGTCTAACAACATTAATCTTGTATGTCATTACGTAATTATGTAATACAACACTGAGCTCAGCAGAAAATTCAATAACTGCACCTTGTATATATCACAACATAATTAGAACTGGGAGGGGGGGAAATCACTTTATATTCACAAATGAACAATCAACCCAACTGAACTTCCGAGAAAGTATACATCCAAGCATAGTCGCATACCATGAAACCTGCACATCCATAGAGCATTATTACATTTCAACAGCAGGAATAGTTCACAATAGAAAACAGTATATGAGCCTAACACAACTACTTTTAAACGATACTAAAAATAACCGTCAATTCATAACTAAATTTTACTCAGTACTCATTACAACATGTTTTGGCTGACCTGGCTATCTTTGGGTAACACAAAAAATAACATACAAAATACTTGGGAGGTTAAATGAAACGTACATTTTATAAAAATAAATGAGATCTCAATTTTACATAAAGGGTACAAATTCATAAGGATACATATTACTTGATGTAATTTTGAAGTCGTACATATTCTAGTTATCCAAAAGGTAGGCAAGAATATTGCCTTGGAAGTTCTAAGCTTTTACCTAAATTTAAGGTTTTTTAAGTTGAGTACAGACGGACCCCGACTTACGTAGCTCCGACATACATAGATCCGGACTTACGTAAAAAATCTTCTTGTGCCACTACCACCACTACTACCACTACAACCACCACCACACCCACCGCTGCCTCTGCCTCAATTGCATACGACAGTGACTCCAGTATCGATTATTAATTATTATTATGTTTTTATTATTAATTGTTATTAAAATTATTATTAATTACTATTATATAAAATATTATTACTGTGTATAAGGTGTATAATAAAACATGGCTCCGATTTACGTAAAAATCGACTTACGCATAGGGTTGCGGAACAATCCACTTACGTAAGTCGGGGACTTTCTGTATTTAATTATGGTACATAGTTTTACTTCTAGAACATTCAGTGCAGTCCTTTACTGGTTTTAATTTATTCTTTTCTTGAGTGCAGAACAGCTCAAGTATTTTGCATATTATTTTTTGTACTGCCTGAAGGTACTCAAGTTGGCTGAAACATGTAATGAATAATAGGTACTGACAATAAATTTTACTTGCAAACTCACGGTTATTTTCAATACAGTTCATATTTATCACAACAGGATGCACAGAATAAAGGTTACAACCACTTTTATTGATGAAAGATTAATAACTTGGTTTTACATTTCGGCTTAAATAGAAGCCATCATCACACCAAAATATAAAAAAAAAAAATAATTTTCATGCAACAAACACGAACAACAGTACTTCAATGGTCCATAATAACCAAGTCAATCTTTATATACACAAGAAGAATTAAGTTGCGAAAGACATATTATTATATTGAGATGCTTGTTATATAAAAACATACATAATGTAAAGGAAATTCATATCTCAAAACCTTCCTTCCTACAATACCTTGTTTTGACTGTTTCATCTCAAAATATTTTATTCATCCTGATGATGGCTTCTAACTGAAGCCAAAACAGGAAGCCAAGTTATTCTTCATCTTACATAAATAAAACGAGTTGTTACTTTGACATGCCACATTATCTGCCTCTTACAGTACACATACTACAGCAGGATGTATCGACCCAAGATTGAAAGAATTCGACTTTTTGTACAGTTGCGACTATACTCACAATTACTGTATATATTCTATAGTTTTTTAATCACCGCAGTGAACTTAGTGGCTCTGCTTTCGAGGTACCTCAAGACAACCATCACCAACATTCCGTATTTCCAACATGCCTGCTTGAAACTTTATTTTTAAAAAAAAGAGTAAGGTTATCCCTCTCTATGCCATGATTGCATATAGGGGGAGTAGAGGTATATAGCTCCACTCATTCTTAACCTCAGCAATAGATGGAGGTGAGTGGTTAACTTCATGCCCTGGCCACTTTAACCCCGAAAAAGAACCTTGATACCCAATGAATAGGAGGCTGGGTGGGCTCCACAGCCCATCTGGACATTTTTGAGAAGAGCATAATCTCCTTGGAATTGAAGCCCAAATCATCCAGCCCATAGCCTAGTCCCAACATCACTGCAATCTTCAAACAAAGTGAATGATGCTTGAAATAGCAAACTGCCTTTCATATATATTTATGTGAACAGTCCACACACTCAAGTGTTGAGGTATGACAGATGCTGAGTGCTGATGTCTAGCTGGTGAATGCACAATTATCATTTGTGCTAAGAACTGATTCAAATATGTTACAGTCTTCACGTTACACACTTTCAAACAGTCCAGTCTTTTCAGTTTACAGTAGCTAAGCCTCTCAACACATAATGTCCAGAATTAGGAGTTAAAATCGCCTGGTATATTGGGTTGGCAGCTGGATTTTTTAGTCAAAAAAAATGCAAAACTTAGCTGGCCTGAACTGCGAACACGTGCTGTTACAATAACAAAATGCATGCCATGTAAGCACCAAAGAAATTTAATAATCACGACATGATCATGGAAGACCACATGAAAATGACTTAAACTGGCACTACCAGGCAGCTTGGTTCTCTGAAACTGCACACAAACTTCCCAACTTAATTTTTATTAATTTCTTTTACAAAACAGGTCACTGTACCAATAACTGGTGTGACACACAATATACAGAGCCCATTCAGCCCTACAAATTTATATGAAGAACACTAAATGCAAAGTACATGAAACAAACCCCACAGACAAATAATTTGTCTCTATAAACTGTCATGTTTACGCTGGTTATTAGCTTTGTAACAAATTTGTAACTGTAATAAAACATCACAACCAATGATGTATACAAAATAGTCAATAACACATTCTGAAGATATGTACATTCCTTTCATGTCTGGGGTTTTTAACAGTATCAGTCACTTCACATATCCATCTACGGGACTGGAGACTTTCAAATCACTGCTACGGCTTTGTATAAATATTGGCCCATCACATCAATGAATGGAGATTCATTACATCTGAAGGGATATTGCTTTTACAGGAGAAATATTTCAAGCTGTAACAGCACACACCCGTAAAGACAACACGACAGGCAAATGGTACTATATGGGTAAAGCCTACATCATGGACGTAATGGAAGAAACAGGAAGTATATACAAAATTCTCAATTATAAAATGAAGCTTCTCCTTCAACTGCATATAAAAGAAACTTAACCACTACAAATGAGTTACTGCAATGATAAACTTCAAGTTTATGTTTTACTCTCAGCAGCATTTCACTAGTTTATAATAAAATATGGACACGAAAGACTCAAATCTTCTCAGAAGTTACGCTGTATAGCTTGGTAAATATACCAATGTTTCAGAGGAACAAGCTGGCTTCATCTTCAGAGTCTACCAGTCTGTGAACTGGTAACTGTTTCCCTGTTGACACAGTGCAACATCCCAGAAGACTCAAGTCATCATCATCATCACTACTGTAAGAACCTCAAACCTCACAAATTTGGACATCTTTGTACATATTATCGTTTCCCTGATCTTGCATTCCTGTGAAATGTCTACCCTGGCAGGCCTTATTGAAGACACAATACACAAACACCCCCTAGAAGTTTTAGTATCATTGTTACATACGTGTTACAAGTGAAAGAGAGAATTTTCAAGTGGAAGAGTATTTTCAAAACCTAATTTCTCTCAAACTTCTCTGAATGCATATCAATCAGATATTTCGTGACACATCTATGATTTGCTACATAATACTAATAAGAATAAAAATAATAACAATTAGGTAATGAGAAAGCACATATGACATGTAATTCCCAATAACAAGTCCTTAAGAAACTAATAATAAAAACCAGCTAGTCAGAAAACTATTCATCACTTATGGAAACTGAAGGTTCATTACTATGTTCATACGAGCCTGCCACTGGTATCTATCCTGAGCCAGATGAATCCAGTTCATGTCACACCCTACACACCTACTTCTATGTAACAAGCAATGACCACATGACACATACAGAACAGTTAATTTCAAGAGACTCATTCACTTTCTCCTCTATCGTGTTTTTCTCCTTTCATTAAAGTATTATCACTGTCACTAGATAAAGCAGGCTCCTTGGATGACGAAGCCCTGCTACTGGCGGCACCTCCATGATACTGTGACTTGTGACTCACAAGGCTGTTGCGCGAGCGGTACGAACGGCCACACACATCGCATTCGAAGCTCTGCGGCACGTAGAAGTGTGTGTCAGCCATGTGACGCTGGAGGACCAGGCACGCGTGAAGCTCTTGCGACACAGAGGGCAGTACGGAGGACCACTTACGCCACTGCTACTGCCAACCCAGCCCCTTCCTAGTAGCTCTGCAATGAGACGAGCAAAGGAAGGGGCTGAGTATGGCGGGGAAACCAACCCCCCCTCCCACATTGACACAAAGATTGGATATCATCTTAACAAAATGCTGAATGGTCAAATGAACACACAGTGTGAAACCCACTGTAGAAATGAAGAAAATTCTTAAACCCTTCAGTGTTTCATTCTGATTAAACAGCCCCTTCAGACTTTAAAATGCACAACCCCCGATTTTTCAACGATTTCAATGCCACTATAAGATACCAACATTTACTACTCTTTATCCAACAGCATTTCCAAAATGTAGTGAACATAATTATAAATACAACCACAATGTACAATATAGCAACAGAGATGCTATGCCAAATACTGGCTCTCTTGAATATAAATGCATTTATATTCACTTCATTTTAGAAGGGCTAAATTTAGGCAATTTATACTTTCACCTAAAATACCTGAAATAGATGAAATCTGTGGTCTTCTGAGTTATTACACGGCGTCGTGTGGTAATTGTTTACCGACGTTTCGGGACAATGTATTGGTCCCATCCTCACGACTCTTGACCCGTGAGGATGGGACCGATACGTTGTCCCGAAATGTCGGTAAACAATTACCACACGACGCCGTGTAATAACCCAGAAGACCACAGATTTCATCAACATCGCGGCGGAAGTCTGAAATCAAGGACCTGAAATAGATATTAGAAGGTGGCACCACCAAATTAAAAATGTTCCAGCACTAAAGCACTTCTGCAGTAAGATCAGTGTTCTTCATAAAGTCAAAACTAAAGATAACAGCACAGTAAACATCATACACATCTGTGATGTGACACTGTGTAGCATTGTAAACTAACGGTTTGGATGAACTGTTCATACACATCTACCAAACCATACGATGTCACATACCCAGACCCTTGATACCTGCTGCCATGAGAAGCTCGAATCTCACAAACAACACGGAAGTATTTCTCAGCATACGCAAGAAACCATATTCCAATAACCACAACAGTGGCTTTCAATAACAGCAAGAGACAAATATGACATCAACAGACACAAAATCTTCCATAAATCTCAACAGTGTTGAAGCAAATACACCTATATTTCTGTAAATTACCTTGAAACATAAACACACAGGATGTAAATCTTTCATGCTATATACAGAATAATCCCTGCTCTGTAGGGATAAATATTACTATATCAAGTTTATACCCACTGACCCACATAATACCTATATTTACTTATTCTTTGCACTGCACATTTCTAAACTATATAATCATTTAAAGAAACATCAACGAGCACTTTCCCCCTTGTTCTTAACAAACTCCTGATTATGAACTAAGACCAGCAACTACATCAGTACCATCAATATTAACGAAGCAGTAACACGAACTTCACAGATCAGAAATAAGAAATGCCATATAAGAAAGGCTGTCAATCAGCCCATCACTTCACTTCACTTCATTCAGTTCAGTTCAGTTCAGTTCAGTTTAGTTCGACTCCAAAATGGAATGGAACAATCATGAACAATTATCACATGTGAGAATTAAATCATGCTGCAATGTGATACGTACATGTCGTGATCAAGAAAAAGATTCCGCTAGTAATACGATTCAGTACAGACACAAGACGGAAGTGTGCACAATACCAACGCATGAAATAACATCGTTAGTAGCTGGCTACTACCGAGCCCTATCCTTGTCTCCCTCGACTAGCTCTGATTGGCCAGATTCCACCCAACTTTACAAAATAATCTACACAGTCTTTTCTTCCCAAACACTTCAGTATCCACATGAACTAGAATCAGTCATCCTCCAGATGGAAGCAGTACATTCCTCTGATACATTGGATCACTCATGCAAAAACCAAAAGAAGCCCAAGCCCATCAACTGTTGACAAGTTTGCATTATAAACGCCAAAAAAATATAACCAACCATAACTTTAATCAAATGGATTGCAGAAATCTTGATTTCACAAGAAACGCTAACGATACTCAGCATATTCAATAGCAATGACTACCAGAAAACATTTTTCTGCCCCTTACTTCAATCTTCAAAGTGTATGTTCTTCTGAAATGTAACACCATGCAGCTTGGCACACAGGAAATAACATATGTAATTGAAGGCTTCCGCCGTGGTGTAATGTTGCTTAAAAGTTTTTGGGTTGTAGCCCGGTGTAAATTTTTGGTGTATAACCAACGTTTCGGGAACACTTGTTTGTCCCATCCTCAGGTACTAACATTTCAGAGGAACAATGTATAACATCCCAGAGGCAATCAGCACAGTGACCCAGATAAAAACCCTAATTTCACTTAAAAATCTAAGTAACTGACAGAAAAGCAGTCTGATTAGTCAATACAACTATTTTACATGAAGTTGCCATCACTGCCACAAATATGAGAAGTTTATGTTGTCAAACTTTCACTTTAATACATTTACATACTAACTCCCCGACCAATACATACAGGATACCCTGGCCTAGCAGAGGCTGCAACACAATGCTTCAACCAGTATATCCTGGCCTGTACCTTATAAAAATTCTGTACTTTTAAAGTTTACTGATGAGATGTATACGGTTTGCGACACACTATACGCACCCTGCCAGCTTCCGAAGAATTTCAGCGGTATCTGTACTCATGATTTGGCGCAATAAGACATATTCAGCAGTGAAAAGGGTTAAAATGGTTATAAAATTTATTTATAAAATATATATCCAAAGCAACAAAGACACAAAGATATGAAAATTGCCATCATGGTTATGAGGTTTTTTTTGTAGGTGTGTTATTTAACAGCTCTCTCAATTACTACAATTATGTAGCGTGAATAACAAAGATGAATGAATGCGTTAAGGAGCAATTGTGGAATGATATGACGGGGGAAAGCCCAAGTACTCAGAGAAAAACCTCTCCCAGTTGAAATGCAAAATGTGAAGTGTCCATTATTGCTATTACTGACAAAAAAATATTATTGTATTGTATTGTATTATATGTGTGTGTCAGCAAACTGTAGTAAAACACACTAACATCGTACGTTGTCAAAACCTGTTCAGTGGTTCTTGAGTTCTTACATGCAACCAAATGGATGAACAAACATTGTGAAGGTGAAATCCAAATTTTTTGTAACCATTTAATACTTGTCACAACCTAGAAACAGTGATGCGTATAATTTTTAAGCATCAGACGCTTCAATAATTTGCACTGATACTTTGAAATGACACGTGGAGTTACCCACACAAGTGCTAGGCAAATAATGAAGGATAGTTTTGTTTCTCATAACTTGCAAATAGACAATGACTATTCCCAAGCCAACTGCAATTTACTGTATTTTAAAGAATAAAATGTTCTCACCTGATCAGCTATTGTACATAAATTATCTGTAATATTCATGTGCTCAGCTTACAATAATGAAAACTATAAAATACCAAGACAGGAATTGAATACCAACTTGTTCATTACCCGCATGTCTAATTAAATTTTTGTGCTCCTATCTGCATTAAAAAGAGAACTTTACAGATCTTGGACCAATTTTTCTTATAAATAGAGCTCTTCTATTCATATCTGCGTGGTACATTACACTGGAAAATCTGGCATGAAATATGAAGATTCTGTTCATAAGAACCAAAGTTCTGAACTTTTCAATACAGTGTCCTACAGCAAAAGTCATGCTGTAGATTCGTTTCAGGAGCAAATGCAACTTCAGGAAATCCTCGTAGTTCATAATACCAGCTTATAATTCAGTCTAAAAAATAAATTTCCTACCCCCAAACCTAATTTCTGTGACATTTTCATACGGTAGATACTTAATACACTCTTTTCAACAATAATACACACATTTCTATAAAACAAATTTATAAATAACACTTGTTATTCAAGTTCCTACAGTATCACTTTCACACCACAGAAAAACCGGGAAGAGTTCAATAAATATGAACATTAAAAAAACACATCACCACCCTCTTACAAAAGCAAGCATCTAGCCAGAAGTGAACAAATTCTGGGAGCCGGGTGGCTCGGGCAACTGAATTTTTTTACGGTGACGCCTAATATTTGTAGTTCCTCGGTGTCTACCTTTTTCCATGTCACTGTTCTGGCACCCAGAATTTTGTGGCAGTTCCTACATTTTTTTTAAAAATTCATGCACCCCTTAATCGAGCAAGATATTACCTGAATTGAGAACTCCAGATTCCAATCCAACAGACAGCTAACCCACGGGTTTTCAAGTTACCCCCCAACCCTCCAGACAAATAATGGGATAACAGTTACAGTAGGCAAGTGTTCATTTAATCACAACCTATTTAACAGGCATTTCATCCTACCCAGGGCTCCAGAAATTTTTTTTTTTCCCAATGGCTCGACAGCCCCTTGGGGGCCTAGGCCACCTCAGTTTTCGAGGCTTCACGATCACTTTTATTTAAAAGGTAAAGCAACCCCATTACAGGCCTAGACAGGCCCTGAGGGGTCCAGGAGGTTGAGGCTCCCAGATTTCTAGACAATCGGCACATGAAGGTGGTAAGGTTGTCAGCCCTACGCACCGGCTGCCTTTACCCCCCAGGAAATATTCCTGGTACTCATTTCTGTTAGAGGCTGAGTGACCCCAGGGCCACTAGTGCGACCGAAAAGATTATGTCAAGGAATTAATTCCAATGACCCATAGGAATCGAACCCGCGACGTTCCGGTTTGTAGCGTAGTGCCTCAACCAACTACGCCACCGCGCGCCCCCCAGGGCTCCAGAAATACACTTACCAAAAGCAATTCATCAAACAATGGAGGCAGGCACAAAAATATTTGTATAAAGCAAGAATTTGGTTCATTATTTTAAGCAGCAAGTAGATTTATGTTACATGTCTCAAGTCCTACTACTACAGTTTTCAAGATGATGGTCTCCTGTGACTCAATACCGTACAGACTGGTAGACAGGTACCAAGGTATTCAAATTATTGTACCAACCAAATGTACATTATTAAATACATATGAACATTAAAGATGTAGCTTCGACATCTTTCGGTGCAAGTGTACCACCTTCAGGGAGCGCAATATGCCAGGTTTTAAAAATTGCCAGTGATAAGCTATTATTTACAAGGTTCCACAGTCTGTAGTAGGCTCTGTTGTTGATGCCAATTACGTATAAAGGTACAACTTGTACAGTTTTAAAATATGTTATGGTTAAGATATGATATATTTCTTACATAGTAAATATGGTAAAGGTAAAGTAAAGGTCACCCTATAACAGGCCACGAAGGCCCAGAGGGGGAGACGAGGTATAGCTCTACTATTTCTTTCGGCGCTAGATGGGGGTCAGTGGTCAACGCCACGCCCCGGCCGGCACCCATTATACAGGAGGCTGGGTAGGCCCCAGGGCTGGTCTGGACGGGTGCTGAAAATCTCGCCCCCACCGGGATTCAATCCCCGGACCATCCAGCTCGTATCGAAGTCGCTATACCAGCCCACACATAGTACATATGATTTACATAAATTATAATTATTATTACAGACTGAGGAACCTTGTACATAATAGCTTATCACTGGCAATTGGTTCTAAAACCTGGCATATTGTGCTCCCTGAAGATGATACACTTGCACTGAAAGATGTTGGAGCTATGTCTTTAATATTGATATTATTTACTAATGTGCATGTAGTTGGTACAATAAATTGAATACACAGATCTAAAAAAATGCATGGAATAGACAACTATAAAATAATAGGTACCAAGGTTTCATAGGACCCTGCTGTCACCATCTTCTGAGTATGAGACAATTTTCATTCTTCTACCACTGAAGATGGTGGAAGCAGGTTCTTCCAAAATGTTGGTACCCACCTACCACACTGCATGGCATCACATACCACAAGATCATTTTTCTAATATTCACCACCAGAATTCTCACATGCAGTTGAAGTCTTTGTAATGTGCTGACACACGTTTACGAACTGATGATATCACTTCCAGCACCTTCATTAAATATGGTTAGTTGAAGCCCTAATATTAACTTCAATACATCAAACTAAATCCAGCGGAAACCAACTCATGACAAACTGGAATAGCAGCACGTGCTGCACTCACTGCCTAATGTTACATGAAACAGAACGAGTGAAAAGTAACTGTGAGCCATCAGAGAATATGCATCATGTTCCTGTATCACACCATAACATAATAATCACATAAACTTCCACCCATAAAACAACATACAGTATTACTAATGTCCTTGTACATGAAGTAGTAAATTTTCTTTTAAATCATAAACAGAACACATAATGCAGGAACAGAATAATATAATTTATTAGTCCAATACAAAAAAGAGCATATATTTGGGATACCAAATGGCAGCTTTTGCATTCTGAATTTTTAAATAAGGACATTACTGGGCATGTTAAGACTCTGAATGCTATAACGGCGTCAAACAGAAACGAGATACGAATGAAAAACTCTTCTATTACCACAAACTTCCAGAAAAGAAGCGTTTTAGAATACGGTGTACCTACCAATACAATGTAAGTCATCCAATTCCCAAATCACATTTTAAAAAACTACTATCAAGGTTTAAAAATATGACTACATAAATGACTACCATTCAGAAAGTGGCCTCAATGCAAACTACGTGTACCAACATGGAAAAATCAAGCTGCTCTATGAATAAACTTCATCAACTTCTGGAGATGGCACTACCTCAGAAAATGAGAATTAAAAAGGTGTATATTCATTAGTTCTACGTAAAGATCCCCAATTATATCTGATGTATTATCAGTCAATGGCAATAAATAAACATACATAAATAAATGTTCATTTCCTTTCTGCTCTCAAGTTATAATTTCAGGATTATCACATAAACTATATGTATTGACTTCTATTCCTTTTTAAACTGTCACACAAAGGAAGAAAATGTTGCTTTACATCCCACTGCACAAATACCTACAGCTGACGATATTGCCTCATCCGAGCGTACAATTCCTTCCACAATGCCCACTTTCCAAAAGTCAGCCAATTAAACAGTCCTTCACTTTACAGATACGTCAACTTTGTATGATTAAAAACATTTTCAGCAGACCAGAGGTTATATTTATCAAAATATTCTTTTAAACCTGATCCCTATACTTCATGTATAAAACATGACTACAGAACTCAAGTTTCTGGTGCGCTTTCAATTCAGAAATTTTAGGAAAATTTAATTGGTGTTGCTAAGGACTCTTGTGGCAATATATATCCAACAAACACAATATGAATTAAACAGATCCACACAAAAAGACTTAAAACTTCCATGCTAACTGTCAATGTAAAATGGTCTCAACATTTCAAAACATTCCACAGAAAGTAAACATCACAACATTCTCTACTACTGAACACAAAAACACCTGTACAGTCATTTCCAATTATGCCGCATCCACGGATTTTCACTGTCTTTAAACTGTGCATGTGACAAGTATTAGAAAATCTACAGGGAAACACCCTTGACCGCCAAACACAGTAACAATTACAATAAATGAATATGATATAACCACACAGCACATTGTAACATTGCCTACCATACACTCAGTATTTATTTCTCAACCCATGCTTTCATACACTTTTGCATGTTTCTCCAAAGTTCTGTGAAAATGGTTTATTCACTATACCCTTACTTTGTCACTGTTCACTGTCTGAGGTATGCCTAATACACCAGAAGACGGGAACAGGCAGCTCTTGGAACACCCTGTATATTAGACATACCTCAGAAAACAAAGTCCAACTAAATAAGAGTACAATATTTCTGCACCTTAAAATAATTCAAAATTTGGCTGCCCTTATTGTAGTAAGAGCAGCACACTTCAATGAAGAACAATTAACCAGCAGCTGATGAACAAACAGGCTTCTGAACAATTTGGACTGTTCTTCTATCACTGAACTACATTACAGTGAATATACTGGAAAAATGATTCCATTTTCTTTCTGTCATGTTATGAAAATCCTGTACTTTTTATTTGGAAATAACTGTACACTCCAACAGCAACAGACTGTTTATGTGTAACAGGTACGTATCATGACTTCACCCTTACTCATTTCCTGTTTCCAAGTTTCAAGAACAAACAGTGTTCAAGCATAATTAATTTTGTTAACATACCTATTTACATTAACAGTCATATTTAACGAGTGAGAAAAACTGGTTTTCTTAAGGAATTCAAAATAACTCAAGTTTTTTAATATTACCTAGACCTTGAAGATCATGAAGAATACACTATCTTTTCAGCCACTCTTGTATTCTTGGAACGTGCGGCTCAACATTTCATTCCTTACTACAAGCTTAGTCATATTCTTATTTGAAGAATAACACCTCTCATGACTGGCACGATTACTTTGTGATCTTTATACCATAACACCTCTCATGACTGGCACGATTAATACCATAACACCCCAAAAACTGAGTCCATTTTTGTCTTCAGGTGGACAAGGATCCTATTCTGGTGGCACGGCTGGATTTAAGCATGTTGTGGCCCCTGTGCTGTTTTAATAGGCCCCCTCTTCCTCTACTAAATTTTAGGTTTAATAGTTTTTCATGCTTGTGCAAGGATACATACAAAATGCTACATTTTTATTAACTGTTGTTAAAAAAAATAACAACACAAAAGTAACAGATATTCTTTGCTTTTTGAAATAATAATGACAATAACAGGTAAACTAATAATATAAAAATTTAATAATTACTTATATTAGTTTTTGTTAAAACACCTGTTATTTACAAATGAATTAATTTTTTTTTTTATTGTGGCGGCCTCAATGAGGCCTCTTGTAATGGGAGGCCCAAAGCAGTAGCTCGTCTAGCTTATACATAAATCTGGCCCTGCCTGGTGGGTCTACTTAAAAGCACTAGCCTCTTACCACTTCTTCCACCTTTTCCATGGGGGGGGGGGGGGGGGGGGGGGGGGGGGAGAGAAAGCAAGCAGCTTTTGAAATCTTGTATCTTGTGATATAACAGAACCCAAAGGATGAACAATGTTGGAAACACTAGTCAGGATTATTAGAATAAACTCCCCTATGTGTGGTGTTAGTCTGTCAATATGCCACAGACAGGCAGTGTGACTGTTGCATGCATTCGCACACTGCTGCATTAACGACTCAAAAATAGCTGAAGTTTCAAGCAGATTAAAGGACAATGAACGAGTTCCATGCGTTATTCATAAAAAGGCCACAATTATTCTGATGCGTTGACAACCCTGAACCCAACATCTCCATTCTTTTGGGATACGGTGCCAGGTCAATGGGTGTTATGTGCCTGATGTTTCGAGTGTGTCTGGTGGTCTCATCTGTGACAATAAACAACACAGCATGCCTCCGCCTACTGACTTTAAACCGGTTGACCACCTGCGTGTGCTTACTGTCATCATTGTAACATATATCAATTGTGAACCACTTGTTTCTTGGACTTTGTCCATCGTCTTTAATGTGAATAAAATATAAAATGTAAAATATGAAATATATATAAAAATCTAAAGTTCACTACGTTTCGGAAGATGGCGCTTCTTCCGAAACGTCGTGAATTTTAGATTTTTATATATATTTTAATATTTTACATTTTATATTTTATTCACATTAGAGACGATGGAAAAGTCCACGAAACAAGTGGTTCACAATGTTATATACCATCGTCAAAACCTTTAGAATTCTACATATATCAAGTTTGTGACAGGTCTATCAGACCACACACACTGCACTAGCTGCATATTTTGAACATAATGTTGACTGTTCATGATTTATTTTATTTATATCCTGAAAATGGAGGGAGCAAATTCTTCTGAAACATCAACAGCCACCTATAAAACAAGCTTTATAACTCAAAGACCCACAATTCTGTAATTTTTTAACAACAGAAAATCTGAATTGACTGGTTACGATAATTCCTAGGTCACTGACAGCGAAGAGGGAAAAAGTACAATGTGACAAGTGGCGACACGTGCCAACATTTAATATGGTGATAATGTATAGCACGAGTTTAAAAAAAAATTAGATAAGACTAGCTACTTTTCTCGTTAAACGCTGATTATGAAATAACCTCCAACAGCTGTCTAAATGAATACTGACCAGCGCACAGCACATCACAGAAACTGAACACAAAAAAAGTACAAAAAGATTTTATAAATCATTTTTCCACACTGTTTTATAATTTTAAAAACTTGATTATGATCTACACAGTGTCTATATAACCTGACCAGAACCTCACCTTGAAACAGGGGCAGCATGTTCCTGTGAAATATTGCTACCATCCCACAAGACTAAACAATATCATACATAACTCACAAGAACAAAATCTGAACAAGTTGAGGTGTAATATACTGTTAGAAAAAGAAATTGAATTTTTGATGACACAGCACATGGTAGCGCAAATCTAACTGATACCTAACGAACAGAAATTTGAGGGCAAGTATTTTTGAGGCCATCTGCCTAAGTACGTATATGATCCGACCTCAATCACATTCAAAAACAGGCAAAGAGAGATCCATTCTAATAGTATCCTTCCACGTATATGTAGGCTTCAAAGTGGTCTAGTGCTTCCATGATTTACAACTAAAATCCTGTATATATATATTTCATCTATCCCCTGCATGCTACATGGCACATCCATGTCACATTCACTTCATGACCCACCGATCTGTTTCTCCTTGAACTGCTCACCCTATGATTTGGTCACACATAGCGACACTCCTACTTACGCAAATTTCTTCAGCTACATGCTGCTTCCTCCCTCGAAGGTCCACATATTATACTAAACATTGTTCCCAAACACCCCCAATCCATCTAGGTCCCCTTAACACGTTCACTGCCGTGCATTTAAATCCCTGACGGTGTTAAATTGCCAGCGATTTTTTGAATGTTAAACAACTAGTGTGTCATCTTATAAATTATAAATATAATTATACATAAAATGCATATATTTTTTCTAGTTCTCAGCCAGGTTTTAATAAAGATGTAAAATATGTTTCCTGAAAGAACTTATTGTGTGCGTGGCCTATTTAAGGCAAAAGAGCAGAGTAAACTTCAGATCGACTAAAGTCGACGCTGGCAAATTAAAACGTAAATACTTAAATCGACCACAGTCGACTTTGGCAGTGAATGTGTTAATACACGAGAACGAGTTTCACACCCATGATTCTGTATTGTGCTCTAGTGACATGACATGAACACATACATACTTTGTTCTGCATTTATTTTTAGACCAACTTTCTTATTACCTTCTTGCTTCCAGCTTGAATTCATTCTGAGTATTTTTGGTGTGTAGACACAAAGTACACAAAAATAATGAAATCTGCAATTCTGTGCACTAATTCAACACACCTTCCATAAATATCAAAATATGTAAGAAAAATCCCCTTCATGAAACCTGTTTACTTCCTGATAACAGAGATGCCAGGCATGAATCCAGTAACATTTAAAAACCACTGTCCAGTCGACGTGCAATACGAAAATGACAAGTCAAACAACTTTAGTTCTTCTGTACTAGGTTTTTGACCCCACTGTAAAAGCAGAGAGCTTGAAATGGCACGTACATGAGCGTACATACAAGGCTGCCAATATTAACATTAAATTACATACAGTAAAACAATGTCAGCCCATCCATTACAGTTTCAGATGAACATGTTTCATTAAGACAACTAGACGATATCATGTCTGATTAACTCAGTACGCAGGTTAGCTCATCTTGTACGTATCGCTGTATTCATTTATAAGGCAACACCTTCTATGCCTGTACTTCATATAACCCCATTTATTCTCCCAAACATAAAACCAGGTTCTCTCACACATTAATAACAATAAAGAGAAATTGGAAGTTTCCTTCTTACCTTGCGATGACGTCCCTGCCGATCCATCTGCATTTCCTTGTATACTCTGACTACCAATGCCTACAAACCAATCAAGAGTGATGTAAAAGTTTAGAAGTATGGAAGTGTTGATGTAAGAAATACTGTACATTTACAAGCTTAAAGTCAAGAAATGTTTATACAAAGAACAACACAAAACAGTAAATCAATAAAGCCGTGTTGAAACTAAACTGTTAACATGATAAATACATGTGTGCGTGTTAATTCAAAGTATCAAGTTTATCAACATGTATTTTCTCCTCACGGAAGTATCTGCCTTCATTCAATAGGTAGTGCTATAAATGTGGACATTTTCTTAGAGGAATGGAGGTGGAAAGACGGGACAAAGGGACCAACGATAGCAAAACTGTACAATTCGGTTCATACTTTACACACATACCACATTCTGTAAACATATTTTTTTTTAAATTAACTCCTTTACCAACTACCAACAAAGAATTTAGGACTGACTCTATGTACCAATGACTGATTAAATACAGAAAACGCTGTTGATTCCTGAACACATTACATACATGCAGCCATCCAAAATTGCAACATCAACCTACCCGACATGTCACAAAAATCTCTTGCCTACAACAAGGATTCTTTATGGACTTTACATTTTACAAGTCTTGTACCTTACACATAATGCTAGCTTATTGAACTTCATGCATTAAAACACCTGAATTGTAACCAAAAATGTTGTCACCATTTATCTCACTTAAATGTGCGTAGGAACGAGGCAGCCATATTTCTGGAGCCCGTCACCTAAGTTTGTAAATACTACTAGATTAAAGGAGAGGGCAGATAAGGTCAGAATATTTTCTAAAAGGGGTTTACTTTTAATCATGTAAAATATTTACCAGTATACTTGGACAGGGAGAGTCAGCGCCCACTTCTAATGTCTAATCTTCAAACAATGCCAACACCTAACCTTTTATCATCAACGAACTACACCTAACCTTTTACCCTTAACCAACACCAACATCTAACCTTTTATTTTCAATGAAATACACATAACCTTTCACCCTTAATTATCAACTTCTAACCTTTTACCCTTAACCAACACAAACTTCTAAACTTTTACCCTTAACCTATAAATCATGGCTGTCACAGCCTGTTCAACAAACTACAAAGCTAAAAAATGACAATGCCGTTAGTTATCCAGACAACACACCTGATAATCCTGAAGGGTCTGCGGCTAACGCTGCCATACTGAAGTTGAACGATCCTGTCGAGGTAGCAGAAGCAAAGAGTTTACTCTCTGGTGTGGAGAGATAAACAGAGCTTGGGTGTCCCTGAATGCTGTCATGATCATCATGATCACCAGCAGAAAGTGATGACTGCTGGTGACTTCCTGCTGGAATATCACCACCAGTGGCTTCTACAGAGTCATTGCTGTTGTCCATATCTGCAGCTCCACATAGCAATTCTACGGGTTCTGACTTGACGCCATCTAGCATTCCAGAGGTAGGAGAAGGCGATGAATCACCATCACCTGAAGCTACATTGCCATCTGATTCTGTCTTCCTACTGTTACTTCCTGCTGTAGGTCCTTGAGTTTGTTTGGAAGAGAAAGGTGAAGAAGAAAAATCTGTAGCCGTCACCTGATTGGATGAAGCTGAGGTAGTTTCACCATTGTTATGGTTGCTGTTTTCGACGTTAGCCGACGTTCTTGCCCGTTTACTTGGAGCTGAATGTTGTGACTGTTCCGACGAATCTGACTGCTGCTCGGCTGAGTTATGACGTTCTCGACGACTTGAAGACGAGGCTATGGCGGCAGCCGCTGCCGCTGCACGTCGCAGTAGCTGGTTCACCGTTACTCCACCTGAGGTAGCATTCGAGTGTTGGGAAGGTGGAGGTGGTGATGGAGGTGATGTGAACAATGAATCTTCCACCAGTTTGTCAGAAAAACTCTGCTGGTGTCCACGAGAACCTTGCAGCTGTGCAGGGAACTAAAACAGGCACAGGTATACGCTACATAGTTTATTTACAATAACATGAAATCACACAAATGTAAATTAACTTGAAATGTCTAGAAGACTTTGAAATGAGAAACCTCAACAGATTTCATATTTTACATCCACAATTACTGGTACACAAACAGACTGAGAGTTTAATCATTTAAATAGAGCATATATATGCCTGTAATAACCACAGAAACATTCTGTAAAACATACTAACAATAAAATGCTAAAATGCAATACCACAATGAGTATAAAGATTTTCTTTTCAAAATGTGATACATCTAACTCCATTCCATGCCTCACCTCATCTCTGTCCTCAGCTTGTTGTGTTAGCCCACTGACCCTCAATACTTCAGCAGTCTTCAAAAATGAGCTAAGGTTCCGCTGATGTACGTTGACTTCACCATGATATATGAACTCCACTAAAGCATGCAGATCAGCAAAAGCCACATCTTGCAGCACAATCACTGGGTGCTTGCATGGTGTGCTCTGTCATAAAAATACATTTGTTAGAAATGTTGTCTACAATCTCATTAACATAAGAGATGACCATGTGATAATAAACACAAATAACATAGTTAACTTCACAATTCTCACCTTAAGGAGTTCTCGAAAGTAAGGGCTACATGCTGAAAGAACAACACGATGGGCTTTGAGACTCTTTCCATCACAAGCCAGTGTTACATCAACAAAATCCTCATCATCACGTAAATTCTCGAATGCAGAAGTAATACTACTTTGATAATTGTTCCAACGAAGGCAAAAGTGCTGAGTGTCTGCCATGCTCATTTTCGTCTACCTGCAATCTAAAAGTGAGGTTAAAATAGCACTTGTGATAATGAAATACATACAAGATTAATTCATACAGTCTGTTACAGGTTACTACAATGTAATTGGAATAACATACTGGTATCGTAAAGAAACACGACATACTGAAGACTGATACACTTAAGAAACGTAATTTATATGTATGGGAAATAAAACACAACGTACATTCATTCACTGTAATACATAACCAAATAATAATATTTACTTGTGAATAGGCCTTAGGGTTTAATTACATTTTTTAGCCTTGAAGGATTGAAACAAAAATGGTGGAATATGGCGTCCTCAAAAAATAGCACAATGGATTCGTCACAATTTTCGTTCACAGATGCACAACATTACGCGAAATATAGCACATCACCGTAAGCATAATACAATACCTACTCAAATAAAATAATTTCAAATAAATAACACCGTCATCCGAAGCAAGTTAAGTGATAATTGTCATTACTATTTTTGCCTATTTTTCTAGTAATTGACATTGACATTGTCTAATGTCATACAAATGCCGCTACAAAAAATGACATATCACATTCACTGGTAGATACAAAATGAAAACCATACAACGAAGTAAATCAATTTACCTTTAACGATGACACTAACCAATACTCTTAAGAAATAATTATATAAAAATAAGTTATTACATTCTTTTTTCCACCGGCCTCAGCGGCCAAGCGTAAACGAGTACAGTACACAACCGCGTCCAAAAAATTGAGATCGCGGGCGGCTCTACGATAGCCGCGAAATACAAACGACTTTAACAGCCGGCAAGCATATTTCATACGCAAAACGTGTGTATTTATGATTGTTATTACCTGTTTCTTCCTTTAAATCACAGTTACTTATATACACCAGTTTCATGACAAAGCATTCACAAAAAACAACCCGCAAAAAAAAACTCGCACATCAGATAATTCTTTATCGGCACGTGAGACATCTGTCGTAATAACTCTGCACTAAAAATAGCGCGTACCCAGCAAGACGTGTAATGAAAATGCGGAAGGATACAAAAACGGAACAATTGAGTTCCAATAAAAAATACATTCAAATTATGAAAAAAATATTATAATGTAGTGTACAACCTCTAAGATATTTTCCTCACGTCCCTGTTAGGCAAATGAGACTGTAGGAATGGATAGAGTTTCGTGGGAAATTATAATTGAAACGAAAATACAATAACAAGAAAAATTGTATATTCATGCGCTAATGAGCTATGCACCCCACCCCTGTTTAATCCATCCCCAAAAAATCATTACGTTCATCCGCGGTTAGCAAACTGCGCATGAACAAAGTTAATTCGTTTCACGCAGTAGAAGAAATACACTTGTGTAAATCAACTATTTTTCCTCCATTGTCTTGTATCGACTGAATAATCAATAGCATAATAAAACCACTGCTTTCAGCGATATGCAATTCTTCAGAAATGCACCCAGTCAAACGAACTACCCATGTATACTGCAAAATCATATGAATCGTCAATTACATTATTTAATATTGGTTTTTTTTTTAAATCACAGAACTCTTTGGTGATGTTTTCAATAACTTACAACTTCTTCCAGTCAATAGCAAATCACACTTTCTTTTCGCTGAAATTCATAACTCACAGATGCACGCATGCACACACTTAAAACTTTATGAAATTCAAAACTAAATACAAGAGATGCATAGTTTTTATGGATGTGAGGTTTAAAAATGAAACAGACATGTATTTTCTTTCACATTTGCACTCAATATCTTAGTTTTCTCATACTTAAACCGAATTCTTTTTTCTAATAAATAATTTGTTAATTAAATTATATTACCGTGGTTTTCTTGTGATGGCGTTTAGCAAAGGCAGTGAATATAGTTAATAGAAAATAATACAAGACTCTTCGTAAGGGATCCAGGCCAGTCACCGAATACACTTCAGTTTAAATCGTGAATATGAAAGAATGTAACTACCTCCTCCAAGTCACTAACAAAAATATCGCTCTTCATTTGATAGTTTTAAGAGACTGCTCTTTTGTTCCGACTCTGTAAAGTTGAATCAGTTTCAAACTCGTAGAACAACTTTTTATTGAGTGTCGCAAATTCAGAGGTACCTTAACCAGCTATGAGTCCTCACCCTTCCCGCCAACCCTCTCCGTCACTACCTAATACTGGAAGTACAGCTTTGTGAATTTTGTACGACACACGTTACAAAATTTTTGCCAATCCAGCCTCCGTTCAATTATTAGGTAAGCTACAGTTAAAATGTATTCTTTTTTTTTTAAATTCTTTAAGGAGAACTTACAGCAACGGCGTGTATTTCTTTCCTTTCTTCAGTACGTAACAATTTTATTTAGTATTGTTTTCACCGTACATCTCGTATATATCAAAAACCAAGACCAACTAGATGCACAATCACTATTAAAAATCTTTAATAGTAGTATTACATTAAACCGACATGTTTCGGTCAGGTACCTGACCATCTTCAGGGGTACACTACATTAAAATGTTATGTCCATATGTAAAACACACTTGAAATGTGAGCATATAAAGTCTAGTCGTGTTTTATAAAAACATCATACACGACTAGACCTTATATGCTCACATCTAAGTGTGTTTTACATATGGACATAGCATTTTAATGTAGTGTACCCTGAAGATGGTCAGGTACCTGACCGAAACATGTCGGGTTTAATGTAATACTACTATTAAAGATTTTTAATAGTGATTGTGCATCTAGTTGGTTCTTGGTTTTAGATATATTGGTAACAATTTTAATTCACTGGATTGTGTTTACGTGTAAGGTTTTCGCGTATAATACTAAGCAGAATGTTAATAGTCTCATTACATCTGCTGTAAAACGAAGAATTAATCCTCGTCACACATGTAGCATTCACCAAGACAATACAATCGATAAAACACCAAGACAATAAAATCGATAAAACACCAAGACAATACAATAGATAAAACACCAAGACAATACAATCGATAAAACACCAAGACAATACAATCGATAAACACCAAGAAAATAAATCGATAAAACACCAAGACAATACAATCGATAAAACACCAAGACAATACAATCGATAAAACACCAAGACAATAAAATCGATAAAACACCAAGACAACACAATCGACAAAACACCAAGACAATACAATCGATCAAACACAAGACAATACAATCGATAAAACACCAAGACAATACAATCGATAAACACCAAGAAAATAAATCGATAAAACACCAAGACAATACAATCGATAAAACACCAAGACAATACAATCGATAAAACACCAAGACAATAAAATCGATAAAACACCAAGACAACACAATCGATAAAACACCAAGACAATACAATCGATCAAACACCAAGACAATACAATCGATAAAACACCAGACAATACAATCGATAAACACCAAGAAAATAAATCGATAAAACACCAAGACAATACAATCGATAAAACACCAAGACAATACAATCGATAAAACACCAAAACAATAAAATCGATAAAACACCAAGACAACACAATCGATAAAACACCAAGACAATACAATCGATAAAACACCAAGACAATAAATCGATAAAACACCCTCTACAATTTACTCCTACTTTAGGAAAAAAAATTTCAGATTCGTAACCATTTCCACAGACTTATAATTCTGCTGCTTTGTAAAGTGTACTTTTTTTTATTTCAAAGTTATATAGAAACAAAAACATCACACTCAATGAGTTGGAACTTAAACTTGCATGCTTGGTAACATGACCTGTAAAAATACTGCCTCCCTCTCAAATGATAAGGGTTTACCTTGCGAAGTGCTGAGTTGGGACTGTTTTGTATTTCATATCAGCGTATAAACTACGTCAATACGTTGACAGTGCCTTTACAAACGTATTTGCTAAGGTACAGCATACAGGTTAAGTTCGTGATAAGTTTCAACTCTGTAGAAACAAGACAAATAAATAATACTTCATAAAATTGATAGAAAGATTTTACGATTGATGGGCTTATGAACTTGGTCCAAAGTCTTGTACTTAAAAAGAAAACAGCACGAGGTTTGGAAAACTGGATCTGTTTTTGTCCTTAGGTGAAAGTGTACAGAGGCACCTGCTTAGTTCTGTCTACATAAAGCGCTGTTCTTCGCTGTACAGCACTTCGTCTCTTTTGTATTAATACCTGACTAAGAACAAAATAAAAGAATGGACGTGCCATGGCTCAGACGGTTAGTCGCAGGCCTCTCACCGCGGAGGCCAGGGTTCGATCTCGATTTGGTCCATGTAGGATTTGTGGTGGACAAAGTGGCACTGGGACAGGTTTTACACCGAGTACTTCGGTTTTCCCAGTCAGTTTCATTCCACCGATGCTAAATTACAAGGAAAAACGAAAAAAAAAAACTAATCATCTCCAGACTTGCACAGTAAGCCTCAAGGCTGCGGTGCGTCCGTAGCATCTGCTGCGGGGCCCTTTACTACAAAAAAAAAGAGTCCAGAATCACTGTAATCCTAAGTGTAATCTACAATCCTAAAAATCCTAGAGAATTACAAGATGTTACAATCACAATTTTCACATCCTCACTATGCCCAACGCTACAAATCGATGTCACATTTTAGTTCAAATATCAAATGCGTAAATTCTCACAAACAGTCACAAACAGCTGCTTATCTTGAGGGGGCAAGGGGTGTGGCGCGACCGCCTCGGGTGGCAGAGGACAAGGAGGTGGCATTTTGGGCGGCAAAATTAAAGGTTTAGATTTTTAAGAATAGATTTTATGCCCTGAAATTTTTTTTAAAATATCCAGTCAAACAAAAGGAAATTAATTAACAGATTTTGATTTTTTTAATTCATGATTTCTTTTAGGGGCGGCCATTGTGATTACTGGCCCCGAGCGTGAGAAAACCTGTCTACGCCACTGATCACAAACAAGGTCTTTTTGTAGAGTAACAGTACAGAAATTATTTTGCGCTTTCGTGTGAAAAAAAACAAACTTAAAATTGACTTATAATTTGAGATCTACGCTTTTCTGGGATATTACGCAGCGTTGAGTGGCAGTTCTGTACCGACGTTTTGGGACAACGTATCGGTCCCATCTTCAACTGTGAAGGGTCTTGGACTTCTTGACCCTTGAAGATTGGACCTAGAGGTTGTCCCGAAACGTCGGTAGAGGATTATCATTCTACGCTGCGTAATATCCCAGAAGATGATATATCTCTTCTGCATCGCGATGGAAGCCTGAGATCACACATATGTTATAATTTGTCCAGGAAGACCAGACTATTGCTCAGATACTGTGTTCTATTGCACTGAACACCAGAAACAGCTAAGACTTGTAGAAACGCTTATAGTTACATCCTCGAGGCTTGACAAGCGGAAGCGTGGGAGGTAAAACATATCGATAGAGATAATTCTGTTATCTCTGTGTACTCCGTCAAGGTGTATTGAAAAAAAAAATGGAAATATAAATCCACACGTTCTTGAACTCGGCTATGCATGGAGGTAAGTAATCAGCATCAATCCTGGGCACTCTATACCCTGCGAAACAACTCCAGGTGCCCATGGAATAGAAGCTGAGTGAGCCCTATAGCCTGTCTAGAAACTTTGGAGGAGGGTAAATTCTTTTGCCTTTCCCGGGAATCGAACCATGATTTTCGGCTGTCTATCTCGTAGACTATTAGCTATAGCGACTAGTGTATTGATATAAAAGTCCGTATCTTTGTTATTGGCCGATCCCAGTGGCCGCGCGGTCTAAGGCGTGGGTCTGCCTCCTTTCGCTTGATGGGATTGTGGGTTCGAACCCCGCCGGAGGCATGGGTGGCTGTCTGTTGTGAGTGTTGTGTGTTGTCAGGTAGAGGTCTCTGCGACGAGCTGGTCCCTCGTCCAGAGGAGTCCTACCGAGTGTGGTGTGTCTAAAATGTGTGATTGTGAAGCCTCGAAAAATGAGGCGGCCTAGGCCCCCAAGGGGCTGTCGAGCAACTGAAAAAAATATTTGTTATTTTGTGTTATTTTACAATAAATAAATAAATGTGTAGAATTGTTAAAAGGATCCTGACAGGCGAAAACCGAAGTACTCGGAGAGAAACCTGTCCCAATGCCACTTTGTCCGTTACAAATCTCACCTGGACTGACTTGGGAGTGAACCCGGGCGCCCGCGGTGACAGGCCGGCGATTAACCGCTTAAGCCGTGGCATGGGGACGAGATTACGTGTCAGCTTTCAGCAGAAGTTATCGCTTGATCTTGAAGAAAACGAAAGTAAAGTTACAATAGCTTTCACACACGGCTCGAATTCGTAACGTGACAATCCAAGCCTAAGACCGGAATTCCAAAAATATTTGCCCTGTAGGTCTTGTGTTTTTATGATGAATTCGGGGGGGGGGGGAGGCACATATATGGCTTGCTTCTACGGATATGATAAGGCAGTACATTTTCCGGAATAACGTATTTTGCAATTTACGTTCTGCTCAGCGGCTCTCTCTGTGTTACAGAAACTGAGGGCTGTTTATTGCACTAACAAGAGATAAACAATTTAGATGGCTATGGTTTCGTCGTCCCGTTTGGTCAATGAAGGTTAAATGTTGCTACTGTCCACGCCATAAAAGCGTATAGGGGGAGTAGTGGTGTAGCTCCACTTATTCTTAACTTTGGCACTAGCTGGGAGTGAGTGGTCAACTTTACGACCCGAAAGCTTTACCCCCGTGTAACGAAACTTGATACACATTAAATAGGAGGCTGGGTGGACCTTGGGACCGTTCTGGACGAGTAGTGAAAACCTCGTCCCTACCTAGTTTCGAACCAGCTCGTAGCGAGTCGCTATACCGACTGAGCTATCCGGGCCGCCCTCTAGAGTGGCAAGTTATGTAATTCTTTTGATTCCCCCCCCCTATGGCTCGACAGCCCTTAGGGGGCCTAGGCCGCCTCATTTTACGACGCTTCACGATCACATTTTAGACACACCACAGTCGGTAGGACTCCTCTGGACGAGTGATCAGCCCGTCGCAGAGACCTCTACCTGACAACACACTAACACTCACAAGGGACAGACATCCATGCTCCCAGCGGAAATCGAACCCGGAATCCCAACAAGCGAACGGCCGCAGACCCACGCCTTAGACCGCACGGCCACTGGGATCGGCAATTGTTGTGATTAGGAGGGGAAAATATTTTAAGTTGTTCATGAGAGTAGAAAGGCCAGTATCACACTTATAGAAAGGCCAGTATCACACTTATAGAAAGGCCAGTATCACACTTATAGAAAGGCCAGTATCACACTTATAGAAAGGCCAGTATCCACAACTTATAGAAAGGCCAGTATCACACTTATAGAAAGGCCAGTATCACACTTATAGAAAGGCCAGTATCACACTTATAGAAAGGCCAGTATCACACTTATAGAAAGGCCAGTATCACACTTATAGAAAGGCCAGTATCACACTTATAGAAAGGCCAGTATCACACTTATAGAAAGGCCAGTATCACACTTATAGACAGGCCAGTATCACACTTATAGAAAGGCCAGTATCACACTTATAGAAAGGCCAGTATCACACTTATAGAAAGGCCAGTATCACACTTATAGAAAGGCCAGTATCACACTTATAGACAGGCCAGTATCACACTTATAGAAAGGCCAGTATCACACTTATAGAAAGGCCAGTATCACACTTATAGAAAGGCCAGTATCACACTTATAGAAAGGCCAGTATCACACTTATAGAAAGGCCAGTATCACACTTATAGAAAGGCCAGTATCACACTTATAGAAAGGCCAGTATCACACTTATAGAAAGGCCAGTATCACACTTATAGAAAGGCCAGTATCACACTTATAGAAAGGCCAGTATCACACTTATAGAAAGGCCAGTATCACACTTATAGAAAGGCCAGTATCACACTTATAGAAAGGCCAGTATCACACTTATAGAAAGGCCAGTATCACACTTATAGAAAGGCCAGTATCACACTTATAGAAAGGCCAGTATCACACTTATAGAAAGGCCAGTATCACACTTATAGAAGGCCAGTATCACACTTATAGAAAGGCCAGTATCACACTTATAGAAGGCCATATCACACTTATAGAAAGGCCAGTATCACACTTATAGAAAGGCCAGTATCACACTTATAGAAAGCCAGTATCACACTTATAGAAAGGGGCCAGTATCACACTTATAGAAAGGCCAGTATCACACTTATAGAAAGGCCAGTATCACACTTATAGAAAAGCCAGTATCACACTTATAGAAAGGCCAGTATCACACTTATAGAAAAGCCAGTATCACACTTATAGAAAGGCCAGTATCACACTTATAGAAAGGCCAGTATCACACTTATAGAAAGGCCAGTATCACACTTATAGAAAGGCCAGTATCACACTTATAGAAAGGCCAGTATCACACTTATAGAAAGGCCAGTATCACACTTATAGAAAGGCCAGTATCACACTTATAGAAATGCCAGTATCACACTTATAGAAAGGCCAGTATCACACTTATAGAAAGGCCAGTATCACACTTATAGAAAGGCCAGTATCACACTTATAGAAAGGCCAGTATCATACTTATAGAAAGGCCAGTATCACACTTATAGAAATGCCAGTATCACACTTATAGAAAGGCCAGTATCACACTTATAGAAAGGCCAGTATCACACTTATAGAAAGGCCAGTATCACACTTATAGAAAGGCCAGTATCACACTTATAGAAAGGCCAGTATCACACTTATAGAAAGGCCAGTATCACACTTATAGAAAGGCCAGTATCACATTTATAAACGAACAAAATTTTCTGCAGCAGAAAAAACACTGCCGATAATTTTGCCTGAGAATTGTAAAATAACTTCAAATATAAGTGACTTCGCCTTGTAGGTATTGCTTCAACTTCGGTATTATTAATTTTAAATTAAAAATAATTTATAAAATAAAATTGGAATTATCAACTATATACGAATATTATACGGAACCCTGAGTTGGTGTACAGTGTGTTTCACAAGTGCTTTGCACTTTAATCGTGTATCTATTTTAATCTATTTTAATCTGTGTTTTTAAAAGTGATTTCACAAACTACATGATTAGACATAAGTGATCTACACTAATATGCAATTGGACGAACATATGGACGTGATATAAGTGTAGTTGTGACCCCCTGAAGATGGTCTGATTTCAGACATATGTAGGGGCTTTTAGATAAATTCATAAAACTATAAATAGTTTTAAATAAAAAAGTGAACTATTTGGTTGTTAAATATTGAAAGAAAACTGCACGGTGAATGTTAGATAAAATTTAAAATATTATACTGTGGGTTAAAATCTTCTGAAATGCGAAGCCTTGCATTATGACACAATTTTACCTAAATTTCGGTAAAACTTGTATTAGAATACAGAATGTCACGTCTCAAACACGGTACAAATTCACAAAATTAGACGCATAATGGTTGGTAGCAAATTCGTTCGGTTAATACCTAAAGATACAAGCACAGAACACTCAGTGACAGTAAGATGACGTAATAGACACTGTTAGTTTATCACTTTGTCTAAATTTAGACCAGGAAGCTGGGTATAATCTAATTCGCACAATTATGAAAGGGGCCACGAGTCACTAAAGTGGAACAGAGGTACACAGTTGCGTTCAAATATAATTGCTTGTGGCCGGTGTATCTAAAGTTATGGGAAATATATTTTTGTCGCTTTCGGAACGAAATTTGTAAAATCTGACCTATCCTTTTCACCAAGTCTGTGTGTCTGCCCCTTCCATATTATCTACTCCTATTATCCATATTGCCATTCCCTTTACTTTCATCAACCATTCATTTTGACTTGTCTAAGCAAATACCCACGTCCCTAACGTAAGCTTTACTTACACAAATTTTTATTTTCCTATACACCTCCTTCTGCAGTCACGTCCAGCCTTTTTAGGCGCCTTCGCAGAATTGAAAAAAAAGGACTATTAGCTTCGTCATGTCTGTCTGTCTGTCCGTCCGTCCGCATACAACAACTGGGGTCCCACTAGAAGGATTTTCATGAAATTTGATATTTGCATATTTTTCGAAAATATGTCGAGGAAATGCAAGTTTCATTAAAATCTGACAAAAATAACAGGTACTTTACATGAAGACATATTTACATTTATGATAATATCTCTTTGAATTCTTCTTAGAATGAGAAATGTTTCGAACAAAATTGTACAGAAAATCAAAACACACATTTTATGTTCAATAACTTTTTTCCGAAAATCATGCCGTTTATGAGATAATGTGTAAAAATATGGTACAGCCAGACAGGCCACAGATGACAATACAATACTGCGCATGCGCTTTGCATGCTTGATAACTAAGGCTACAGACACACACTCAGAATATGTAATACTTATTGATTTTACACGGCAACAACGGTTACGCGAACGCGCCTCAATGTTACGTTACACGTACATTGCCTGTCTTGTTATTCAGCAATTCAGCTCTCCATTTCCATGTTCCTTGACAGCTTCAGCAATGTAAGTTTGACATTCCCTTTACGTTAACACAAAGCACAACTTTCTTTGCCCACTTTCTCCCCTTTCATTTCAGTCTCCACACTTCAGCCAGTAACCAACAATCTTACACCGAAACATTTCTTCCCACTACAACATTCTACATACGAAATCTTGTTCCAACTTAAATTGATGCCTCACTACAATCCTAATGAATTCGTTTCAAACACTTCTGCCACAATTTTCTGCTTTTAGTACAGTGTACTTCTCTCTCTCTCTCTCTCTCTCTCTCTCTCTCTCAAATTACAACCCTCTTGATTCAAATTTCCAAATATTAATCCTGTGTGTTCCACCATCGTTTTCAGCTCACTGGCCTAAATTTTCACATCCATATTTCCTTTATTTTTGCATTCATAACATCACTTTATCTCTTATTCGCCACACTTTCCCAATATTTTACTACCAGTTCTCCTAATTTTCCTGCTCTCTCCACCGAGTTCTATTTTGGAATACCCATTTTTTTGCACAACTGGACAGCCCCATTAGTTTCTTACAAAATTTACCACGTACCATATCTATTTCTCTCTACGCCTTATTTCCTTAACAAATCTTAGATTTACGCAGCACCTTATAAATACCCTCCAATGTGTGCAGCTTTAGATAAGGGTTACAAATACACGCTTATCTCTACATTGTTTAGCCTACTACAAAATACGCATTTTATTCAGCAATTGTTCTGCACCACAGTTATTAAAATGTGTATACTACATACAGGGCATACACAAAAGAATGGTGCGGTTTTAATAGTGAACAATATTAAAACCGCACCATTCTTTTGTGTATGCCCTGTATATATACATGTGTATATATATGTATATATGTATATATATATATATATAAACTGTACCGCAAAGCCTTTAAGCCAGTGTCACTAATGGATTTCTCTCATGTTATATTACTCAGTTAGATCAACCAATTAATTAGCCACATTTTCATCAAAGCACAAAAATTAAGTAGTTTTTTTTTAATCAATGATTTGTGCCAGTATTGCTCTTGACGAATAATTTTGTGTGTCCCACATCCAGGGATAAATAGGAAAACAGAAAATTGATAGAATGTCGTTCCAGCTATGCCGATTAAAACCGCCTCATTTATAAATTTTTCAGTTATAGATTGTCATTTTTCAATAGTCCTATCTACTGTACCGCCATGTTTGTATGCTTATGTCTCTATAAGACATACTTACTGGGGTTTAAAATTATTTACTGCATGTATTTTGAATCAATATTTTAGTTTACTGTGTCAAATAATTGCACTTACAATATATATGACATAAACAAATCAATAACATGAGTAACTCCTTTTATTATAAATGGTTTTAAGCTTGATATGTACTCCCTGAAGATGGCATTGTCATGCCGAAACATGTCGAAGTTAAGTGACTGTAATAGAATATATAAATTTAAAAGTGCATTTGTTTGGTATATTGAACAAAAATAATTACTGGGTTTTTGAGTGTTTTTTTTTCGAAACAGCCAAAAATAATTTTGATTAAAGTTTTTAAACATAATTTCCCACGTTACACACTGTTCAGCTAAAAATAAACTCTAGTCAACAGAGTAATCTTTTAGTAGCTAATAGTTGCCCAGCTGGTCATAAATCTTAACATGTTGAACAAACTCGAATATTTATTAGCATCTTCAAAAGAGCAGGTAAATATTTCGTATTCTGAGCCAGAAGAATCCAATCTATATTCTCGTATTTTCCTACATTCATTTTACTATCAGCCAAAAGCACACGCACTTATAAATGTGAAGACATTTTATTTGACATCTGTCAATATTCACTTCCCGTCGGCTCTCTTATTTCAAGCATTGAGCAAAGTGTTTTCGAGCCGAATGAAAATATTTCCAGCGCCTTCTTTAAATATGGCAAGTAAAAGTCAGCTTTAACCTCAATAAACTGAATGGAATGGGTAGACCCCGTCTCACGGCAAAATGAAATAGCGGTCAGATCTGCGCTGGCCGCCGCCATGCGAAATGCCTTGAATAAAGAGTGATGCGAATTGTCAGATAAAATAACGTTTCTTTTTAAGGTAGCGCCCCCCGTTGCATTATTAAATACAAATAAATTTTGCAATCAGCTAACAAAACATTATATTCAGGACAAATAAAGGCTACATGTTTCTGCTAAAAATAAACAGCCATCATCAGGCCTAATTACAATATATAACAGGCTGTATAATTTACAATTGTGTTGAAAGTTTTGAGTCTCAAACCTGAAACACAATTGTAAAATATACCACCTTTTTATTATTGTAATTAAACCTGATGACGTTTAACCATTTTTAGCCGAAACATGTAGTCTTTATTCTTCTGAAAATAATGTTGTGTCGATTGCAATATTAATTTGAATGTTCTCCGCATGACGTAGGGTAGGGTGGGGTGGTGACTTTGAGTAAGTTGATTTGTACATTAATATAAGTAACAATTACGACTGTATTGCAGTTAGGAAGAGAGAGGACAAACGCGGCTCGTTTTAAGACACGGTCACTTTGCAGAGATCTTCCGTTAAGGCAGGCAGATAAAACATTGTCGATATCACTTTGACGATAAGATTAAGTAGATTGCAATTAATCGGTGGATCTGAACAAAGGTGGATAAAAACGAAAGTGGCTTAATGAAGACATCAGACAAAAGATGAAAATGTGCGCTAAAAAATTGGCTTTGACGTCAGCAAAAACCACAATCCTTGCACACGGCTAAATTTTATAATTGGCATTAGGATACCTCTAAGGAAAAAATCACATATTCTTCCTCAACACTTTAAAGCCCAGTGGTTACTATATGTGCCACCAGGTTTAACATTCACAAATTCTACGTTCTGCCCACACAGTGTATTTATGTGTTTTTGTGGATCTCAGAACAAACAGCGATTATTTCACTGTACAGCATTAACTGACTGGTTTGTATAACTGAGACGGAGTGTGTTTACTGCGCGGTACGGACTGTATTTATGTGTTTTGTGTGGATCTCAGAACAAACAGCGATTATTTCACTGTACAGCATTAACTGACTGGTTTGTATAACTGAGACGGAGTGTGTTTACTGCGCGGTACGCACTGTATTTATGTGTTTTGTGTGGATCTCAGAACAAACAGCGATTATTTCACTGTACAGCATTAACTGACTGGTTTGTGTAACTGAGACGGAGTGTGTTTACTGCGCGGTACGGACTGTATTTATGTGTTTTGTGTGGATCTCAGAACAAACAGCGATTATTTCACTGTACAGCATTAACTGACTGGTTTGTATAACTGAGACGGAGTGTGTTTACTGCGCGGTACGGACTGTATTTATGTGTTTTGTGTGGATCTCAGAACAAACAGCGATTATTTCACTGTACAACATTAACTGATTGGTTTGTACAACTGAGACGGAGTGTGTTTACTGCGCGGTACGGACTGTATTTGTGTGTTTTGTGTGGATCTCAGAACAAACAGCGATTATTTCACTGTACAG
This sequence comes from Reticulitermes speratus, assembly GCA_021186555.1. NCBI lineage: Eukaryota > Metazoa > Arthropoda > Insecta > Blattodea > Rhinotermitidae > Reticulitermes > Reticulitermes speratus. Next base: position 20,791,172 of record JAJKFL010000010.1, read on the forward strand.
CATTAACTGACTGGTTTGTATAACTGAGACGGAGTGTGTTTACTGCGCGGTACGGACTGTATTTATGTGTTTTGTGTGGATCTCAGAACAAACAGCGATTATTTCACTGTACAACATTAACTGACTGGTTTGTATAACTGAGACGGAGTGTGTTTACTGCGCGGTACGGACTGTATTTATGTGTTTTGTGTGGATCTCAGAACAAACAGCGATTATTTCACTGTACAGCATTAACTGACTGGTCTGTATAACTGAGACGGAGTGTGTTTACTGCGCGGTACGCACTGTATTTATGTGTTTTGTGTGGATCTCAGAACAAACAGCGATTATTTCACTGTACAACATTAACTGATTGGTTTGTACAACTGAGACGGAGTGTGTTTACTGCGCGGTACGGACTGTATTTGTGTGTTTTGTGTGGATCTCAGAACAAACAGCGATTATTTCACTGTACAACATTAACTGATTGGTTTGTACAACTGAGACGGAGTGTGTTTACTGCGCGGTACGGACTGTATGTATGTGTTTTGTGTGGATCTCAGAACAAACAGCGATTATTTCACTGTACAGCATTAACTGACTGGTTTTTATAACCGAGTGGAGTGTGTTTACTGCGCGGTAGGATCTGACTTGTTAAGTATAATTCAGACTAGTTTTCATCCATCGATACCCTATTAACCTTTAGAGCTCAGTTGTTACTCTATGTTCCTCCAGGTTTAACATTCAACAGTTCTAAAGTCTGTCCACAAAGAGTATTTGTGTGTTTTTGTAAGGATCGGAAAACAAAACAGTAATTATTTCCCTCTAAGTCAAATTAACTACAACTATATAAGCACAAATATAACTCCAATAAATATCATATATCGATGACTTGAGTTATATCGCAATAATTTTAAAATTAGAGAAATATAAAAAGTGCTGATGCTAAATGTGGAGATGAATGTAGTATCAGATTTAAATTTCAATAAATCTACTAAGATAAAGAAGAATATTGTTTAAAGATGAATTGGCACACTCGTTTTTATTTACAAACTGAATTTTAGATCAAAAAATGTAGTTTAAATCTCAGAAACGTTTCTAATTATGTAACGTATACGTTACAAAATTTATCGATAAAATTGTATTATAATTTTCCAATATGCTGAAGCAGCTGTAAATTTTTGTCTAAATAATTTACAGTATCTGACATTGTTAAGACATGTAAGATAAAAATGTAAAGTGAGCAGTAATTTCAATTGTTGTACGTCAATTACTTTCCTCATGATGGCAAAACACAGGTCGAAATTTGTGGGAAATAACACCGCAAACACATCAAGAATGGTTTAGTACAGTCCTCTAGGGCTACAGTTAATATCTTATAAATTACCTTTGCTTGTTCATACACGGTAAAAATGAGTAATTTAAAACACATAATACAATATAATATCTGTATATACAATATAATATCTGTATATACAATATAAAATCTGTATATACAATATAATATATGTATATAAAATATAATATCTGTATATACAATATAATATCTGTATATACAATATAATATCTTTATATGCAATATAATATCTGTATATAAAATATAATATCTGTATATACAATATAATATCTGTATACACAATATAATATCTGTATATACAATATAATATCTGTATATACAATATAAAATCTGTATATACAATATATCTGTATATACAATATAATATATGTATATAAAATATAATATCTGTATATACAATATAATATCTGTATATACAATATAATATCTGTATATACAATATAATATCTGTATATACAATATAATATCTGTATATAAAATATAATATCTGTATATACAATATAATATCTGTATACACAATATAATATCTGTATATACAATATAATATCTGTATAAACAATATAAAATCTGTATATACAATATATCTGTATATACAATATAATATATGTATATAAAATATAATATCTGTATATACAATATAATATCTGTATATACAATATAATATCTGTATATACAATATAATATCTGTATATAAAATATAATATCTATATATACAATATAATATCTGTATACACAATATAATATCTGTATTTACAATATAATATCTGTATATACAGTATAATATCTGTATATACAATATAATATCTGCACCTTAATTGATGGGGTATTGAAACTGACTTACCATAAATACAAATGCAATATACCAAGAAAACACAAAGCCATTAGACACTTCAAGGCACTAACAAAGTTTCTGGAAAAAGTTTCACAAATCTGTTATGCGAACAGCGTGTATAAATTCGCCCAGACACCTCAAAAACAAACTAATGTGTACAGAAACTTGTTTGTAAGTATATATACACTGAAATGGCATCTGATCATATCAGATTTCTTCTAAGAAAATTTCTAGTTCTTCACACGGATACTATATGATCGGATAGTCATCACACACTCACTGACTAACGCCTTCGCTATACTCATTTTGAATGACTGTAAAACAAGACACGCCTACTGATACGTGAAGGTCATTTTCTGTAAGAAACACTCTGAATTGCCAAAGCTGTGTTTATGTGTAACCAAGAACTTTATATCCTTCTTTGTAAGATTACTAAGATCTAGATCTACGGTCTTATCTCCGTGAACGACGTTCGTGTGATAAAAACGAAAATTTAGACCTTTAAGTACTTTCATTATCTTACACTAAAGCGTACGGAAGACACTTAAATAGGTCCAACAGTCAAAACTGAAATTTCTAGCAGCTGGACCAATATAACTGACGACATAGCGATTAGGGGCAGGCCACGTGAACAAGAAAAGGTACTTGAGACGCCACTGAAACTCACCTTTAATTCCACGGCATCAGTATAGCTCCTAGGAGTAAAAAAACAAATTCGCTACTCTTTAATAATATCAATATTACGTAAGCCACTGAAAAAAAAAATTTCTTTGGAAGATTACAGTTGCTTAGGTAATAAAGGTATTTCCCGCATTTATCGAAGCGGAAGTCTTATCTGAGTGTTGACAAATTTCCATCGCCGAATTTGAAATCCAGTCTACACCTTCATCGATGTTTACACTTAACACTTAAACTTTGTCTTATTGCGATTTAAACAACATAATTCGTCACCGAGAGGTTATAACAATCTAAGAGACCACAAATTTAAAGGCGATCGCAACGTGGAAACAGTTATTAACAAGATGGCTGATAACACAGGACACGGACTGATATCAACTGCGAATAGAAAAGCTGGTCACTAGATATGATAAATGTACAGTTGTGGTGGGGAATACGTGGAAATGTAGTGAAAAAAAAGGGGCAACTATACAAATAAACGTGAAGTGCTCATGTTTAAGTTAGAGGTAAAGAAACCAAAATATAAGCATTTTTAAACTTACGGCGCCAACGACTTTCAGATTTACATATATTGACAGATTCTCTGAACAAAACAAAAATTTAATGCTGAATTATAAAACATAATGCCAGAGCGTTTAGAAAATGATATTACGTCAGAGAAGAAAAAAAAACTGGACACGACCTCCATGTAAGTTTCGTTTTTATTTTATAAGAAACTCATAAAAAGCATACTAATATCACTTAATTAGCAGATCACTTAGTCAGACCTTATAAGGACAGTTTAACTTGCGGCTCTAAGATTTAAGACAGCTTGCAGCCTTGCAGATATTTACAGAGGTTTCGAAGAAATCTGCAACCCAAAACTTTGTATCTATTGTGAAGAAGAGAGCAGCAAGTTTCTGCGATATTTTGGTAATAGCCTACCAGACAACACGGTGTTATAACTGAGGGTCATTCTAAATTTTCACTGCTGTAAAACCTTAAAGATTGATTGGAGGATAAATAATTACGAATCACAGTTATAACTGAGGCTGTCTGTCCACCTTGACTGTAAAATTAGAATTATAACCCTCGGTCAAAATGAAAACAGGTTTTGAACCGCAGAAAGGTTATAGTAGAAAAACTGAGCGTTTTGGAATGTAACTTAGAGTACACGGCCAAAGTCTCGAATAGGTCTGCAGTTTCGAAAATGTAGGAAACTAATAAAGAAAACAATGACATTAACCCTTTAAAGACGAAGCGTAAACTGTTTAATTTAAAGACCCAGTTCGTACCGCGCAGTAAACACTTTTCATCTCGGTTATAAAAACAAATCAATTTATGTTATATAAGGCAAAAGTCGCTGTTTGCTGTAATATAAATACAATACACATAAATACAGTGTGGGCAGAATATAGAATTTGTGAATGTTAAACTTGGTGGTACATATATTAACCATTAGGCTTTAAAAGGTTAAAGTCCGAATGCAATAGGAAGTAATCTTGATAATATACACATCTGAGACATGAACAGACCTAGAGGAAAAGATACTGTTTGATGAAGTTTTATGTTAGTACCGACTGACACAAGAGACCCTGTCGATACAAACACAGCACACATAGATTTTTATCTACTTATCTAAGGTTCCCCTGAGGGAAGGAGACCACTTGGAAGACCCAGGCGTAGATGGGAGGATAATATTAAAATGGATCTTCAAGAAGTGGGTTGGGGGGCATGGACTGGATTGATATGGCTCAGGATAGGGACAGGTGGCGGGCTCTTGTGAGTGCGGTAATGAACCTTCGGGTTCCATAAAACGCGGGAATTTGTTGACTAGCTGAGGATCTGTTAGCTTCTCAAGAAGGACTCTGCTTCATGGAGTTTGTTAGTTAGTTAGTTATCTAAGGTTCCACAAGTGTTCCTGTATAATAGGCACTTCTTAATTACCCCGCCAGAAAGTAAAATAAATTAATTACTCCAGTAATAATAAAAGGCATGGCAGTGCAGATAATTTTGTACTGCAATTTCAGAAAAATTTATTTCTTCCACTTAACTTATCAACGGAAATGAATTCGAGTTTTAAGCTTCTCTCGAGCGATGGGAACTGGCACAGTGTAGTTTAATCCTTTCCTAGCAAAAGTTATAATTTGAATTTTCCCGAATGGTCGCATTTACCACGTAATTTTAACCTCGTCTTGACAATAGCATTAGGGTAATATTCCATGCAGGTAATAACCGCTTAAATATTTTCATAATTTTTCTAAGTGGAGAGCCTTTATATTATTATTATTATTATTATTATTATTATAAAAACTGTCCTTCCGGCCGGTGTGTAATTGCGGCAAATTCTATTTGTAATCATATGGATGTTTTTAGAAGGGAATTTGTTACACTTAGTCAGATGTAATATTTTATTACATTATTTTAAGGTGTTCTTATTAATTATTTAAGTAAGTTATTGTTTGTTTATTTATTTGTTTGTTGTGTTAGTTTTATTTTTGTCCTGTTCCTTGTCCATTGTTATTTGTGTTTGTTTGTTGTGCTGTTTCTGTAATTGGCCATCTGGCTGTTGACTCGGCACATTAATAAACCAGAATTGAATTAAATTGAATTGAATTATTATTACAACTACTACTACTACTGTTGGTACTGCCACTACTACTATTACTAGTACTACTAATAATAATGGATTTAGAGAAGTAGCAACATACACATTGGATAAGCAGTCTTTACGATTTGTGGTGGAAACCGCTCATTTATTTCAAAACATATTTTTGTATTGTTGTTATTTTGTAATAATGAAATTTTGTATTACTGTTATGTATTTTATAATAATAAATCTCTTATAATAATAATGTTCTATCTTAATCTCCTTTTAATCACAATAATGTAATAACTTTTGCAAAAAAAGGAATATAAAAATATGAGAGACACAAAAAGCGGACCTTAAAATGTAACACTGAATGTGCGAGTTGGGTGGAAAGATGGGGGGCTAGATATGTTTAAAATATTATAGGGAACAAAGGTGGGGTCTTGTGGAAGTAATAATGAAATTTCATCTTTCAAAATAAGCACGGGATATTGTGAAAAGATGAGCATTAATTTCTAAAAGAAGGACTCTGCTACAAGGAGTTGGTTTGTTGGTTTGTTGGTTATGTAGTTAATTATTTCGATGAAACAACCTTTTTTAAACTGTTTTGTGATAAAGCAGCAATCACAAAAAAATATTTATTAAGATGTATGATAAAATAAATAAGTGAAGTTTTAAATCTCAGACAAAATTTTACGTTCAAGGTTTAAAAAAGCCATTTTGCTTAATAATAATAATAGTAATAATAATAATAATAATAATAATAAACCAGTTCTTTACTTAATCAGTAGCCTAGAAGCTAATTAGAAAGATATCAAGAAGAAAAATAAAACTAAAAATATAAACAAAACATCGAAATGAAAAGCAAGGCAAAGAAAACAAAAAAAGACTTAAAAAGAGAATGGAAATAACTTGCGATGCACTAGCCATAAATCCCGGATTTATTCAGCTAAGTGTTTTAGTGGTGTAACTTGAATTAAATAAATAGTTTGTTACAAATACCAACAGATTTTCAGAAAACATTAGTCACAGAGACAAACAGAAATATCTGGTGGGAAGAAATTATCACTGAAAAATTCCACGTGTTCGAAACGTGGACAAAAATGATGATTGTATTTACTGACGGTGAGACAAAATTCAGCTTCATTCTAAACTTTGTAGAGACAGAAGGTGTCTGTCAGCCAGTAGTTTTGAAACGAAACATAAGGACTGCTTCCATACTGCATATATATTTACAACTTTACATGTATATTACTAGGCTTTATTTTTGTAAATATCATATTAGTGCAGAATATATCATATAATAGTTAAATTTATCGGACGTAATCTTAAAATTCTGCATTTATTTCCATTCTTAAATTTTGGCTTAGAGGGAATGATTCTTAAGAAACTTGTACGTATTTTATGATCATTTTTTCCAAATTTCTCAAGTGTCACGTAATTCAAATGAAATGCATCTTGACAGAAATAATCCACACGGATTTTGGTAGCCGCTTTACCCCGGAAGAAATCGCGTCCGGTATCTATTAAGAGGATTAGTTGGCTCCAGAAAGGGTCTGAAGGTTTTGGAGGTGAGAAAGGGGTCTTGCCTCTCCCGGGAATCGAACCTGTATTCCTCGGCCATCCGGTCCGTAGTCCAGTCACTATACTGAATAGGTTAGCTTAATTTAGTTAAGTGAACTCTGAACAATCCATTCAATGGCTCTGTACGCTTTACATGCCTCGACAGGCCCTTAGGGTTCCAGGAGGTTGAGGTTCCTAGATTTTTTAGACAATCGGCACATGAAGGTGGTAAGGTTGTCAGCCCTACGCACCGGCCGCCTTTACCCCCCAGGAAAGATTCCTGGTACTCATTTCTGTTAGAGTGCGACTGGAACGATTATGTCAATGAAAAATTCCAGTGACACCCGCGACGTTCCGGTTTGTAGCGCAGTGCCTCAACCAACTGCGCTACCGGCGTGCCACTTAGTGGATGTGTAGTCTGTGTTTATATACTTTGATCCCCCTGACGATGACTAATAAGTAGTCGAAACATATGTAGGGGTATATATGACGACAAGGTGTAGTGCATATGTTGGTTAAAATAAAAGCTATTATATAAGACAGAATGCACGGTGAATATAATGTCAAATATGTCTGGTGTTCCTCCACTTCGACTGGCCCCCCATCTAGTGTTGCCTTTCGTCGTATATATAGCGGCCTTCACTATTACAGTTATAACAAACCTAGCCTTAAGCCATTAGATCTACATCGCTTGCACGGCTACTGGCTGTAGTGCTGTATTGCTGTAGTGCTGTAGTGCTGTATTGCTGTAGTGCTGTAGTGCTGTATTGCTGTAGTTCTGTATTGCTGTATTGCTGTAGTGCTGTAGTGCTGTATTGCTGTAGTGCTGTAGTGCTGTAGTGCTGTAGTGCTGTATTGCTGTAGTGCTGTAGTGCTGTATTGCTGTATTGCTGTATTGCTGTAGTGCTGTAGTGCTGTAGTGCTGTAGTGCTGTAGTGCTGTATTGCTGTAGTGCTGTAGTGCTGTATTGCTGTATTGCTGTATTGCTGTATTGCTGTAGTGCTGTATTGCTGTATTGCTGTAGTGCTGTAGTGCTGTAGTGCTGTAGTGCTGTAGTGCTGTATTGCTGTAGTGCTGTATTGCTGTAGTGCTGTATTGCTGTAGTGCTGTATTGCTGTATTGCTGTATTGCTGTAGTGCTGTAGTGCTGTATTGCTGTATTGCTGTAGTGATGTATTGCTGTATTGCTGTATTGCTGTATTGCTGTAGTGCTGTATTGCTGTAGTGCTGTATTGCTGTAGTGCTGTATTGCTGTATTGCTGTAGTGATGTATTGCTGTATTGCTGTATTGCTGTATTGCTGTAGTGCTGTATTGCTGTAGTGCTGTAGTGCTGTAGTGCTGTATTCCTGCGCACAGCACTTCCGGCGCGAGCTTGTACAAGACGGTCACTGACGTACGAAATGTACAGGTAAACTTCTCAGTGTCCAAGCCATCAAGACATAGAGGGGGAGTAAAAGTATAGCTCCACACATTCTTGATATCGACACTAGATGTCAGTGGTCAACTTCACTCCCCAGCCACTTTATTCCTTGGGAAGAACCCCGGGTACCCATTGAATACGACACTGGGTGGGTCCCAAGACCTGTCTGAAGGTTCTGGGAGAAGAGATAAGTCTACTGCCACTGGCAGGGTTCGAAATCCTTACCGGCCGACACGTAGGGAGTCGCTATACCGACTGAGCTCTTCCCACCTAACTTAGACTGAATTAGAAGCATTATGCAAAAGCCAGCACATTAAGTCTGATGTGGGATTAACGTATTATTGTATGGGGCAGAGAAAAATGTTGCAATCTTTTAACAGGAGTTTCTTCATGGAGTAACATTTCTGCGTTGAAGATGGGAATGTAACAGGCGCTAAGAAAGTTTTGTACCCTTCTACCAAAATATACGATGTCACAACTAAGAAGAGTGCAGTGATAAGTACTTCCAATACTCATAAGGTACATCGCGATTATTTCAATTATCTGTGAGCTAGAATTTTATCTCGTTATTGTATTACCTGAGCGGCCGTGGGGGGGTGGGGGCTGAACAACCGCCCCCTTCTAGCGCCGGGGTCAAGAATGGGAGGTGTAGCTATACCTCCACCTCCCCTCTGTGTCTCCTTGGCATTTAACGGGGTACAATTTACCTATAGCAATAAGTTCTGTCCCTTTTTGATTATTATCGCCTTCAAATGAAAAACATAGCTCAGAATAAATAAATAAATACAGCACAAAATTTTCAACTTATATTACACTGACACATTTTTGTATTCATCCATTCATTCATTCATCCTGTAGTCTGTCTTACGACAGGTCCATAGCCTCTTCCAAAGCGAGTTCTCCACAGGGTGCGATCTAGTGCTTCCTCTTTCAGTTTCCAGTATCTTTTCTTTTCCTTAAAGTCATCCAGTAGCTGCTTACGTCTTCTCCCTCGTCTTCCCGTCATTTCTATCCTTCCCTCTAACTTTCCTTCAATCACATGTTTCAGAAGGCAGTTTCTACGCAAGATGTGACCAATCCAGTTAGCCTTTCTTCTTTTTATTGTATGTACGATATTCCTCTCCTCCTTGACTCTGTGTAATACTTCTTCATTTCTCACACGATCGGTCCAAATGATCTTCTCCATTCTTCTCCAGTACCACATTTCAAAACTCTCCAGATACTTCCGATCTACTTTCCGAAGTGTCCACGTTCAGCATCAAACAAAGCTATGCTCCAAATGTAGCACTTTACTAGTTTCTTCCTTAAATTTAAGTCCAGTTTGTGGTGAAAAGAGTCTTCTTGTTGTTGAATGCTGCTTTTGTTGTAGAACTCCTGCATTTAATTTCACGTCTGACGCAACTGTGTTTATATTAGTTTTTCTTGCCTCATATTTCGGCTTTTCTAGAAATTTCTGCTGCTGAAATTGTGAAATTATTTAGCATTCTCTGAGGTACTGAAGTCCAGTGGTTATGTTTATATGCCACAAAATGTGACATTCAACAAGGCAGGTAATGCACGTATAAATGTAACCACTGTTGCCGTGCAAAAGCAATAAGTATTACATATTGTGAGTGTGTGTCTGTGGCCTTAGTTATCGGGCATGCAAAGCGCATGCGCTGTATTATATTGTCATCTGTGGCCTGTCTGGCTGTACCATATTTTTCAACATTACCTCATAAACGGCACGATTTTTGGAAAAAAATTAATCAAAAATGTATGTTTTGGCTTTTTCTGCAAATTTTGTCTGAAACATTTCACATTCTAAGAAGAATTCAGCGAGATATTACCATAAATGTACATAGGTCTTCATGTAAAGTAGCGTTATTTTTGTCACATTTTAACGAAACTTGAATTTTCTCGGCAGATTTTGGAAAAATATTCAAATGTCATATTTCATGAAAATCCGTCCAGTGAGAGCCGAGTTGTTCTACGCGGGAAGACGGACTGACACACGGAATGACATGACGAAGCTAATAGTCACTTTTCCAAACTTTGCGAACGCTCCAAAACTTTCTTTCTGCCACACAGAGTTTTTAGTTTTATGTGGTCTCAGAACAAACAGCGATTATTTTCACTGTACAACATTAACTGACTGGTTTGTATAACTGAGACGGAGTGTGTTTACTGCACGTAAGGACTGGGTCTTAAATGTACCAAGACCTAAAGCCCAGTGGTTACTATATGTACCACCAAGTTTAACATTCAAATTCTAGTTCTGCCCACACAGTTTATTTATGTGTTTTGTGTGGATCTCAGAACAAACAGCGATTATTTCACTGTAAAAGCATTAACTGACTGGTTTGTATAACTGAGACGGAGTGTGTTTACTGCGCGGTAAGGACTGGGTCTTTATATGTACACACCTAAAGCCCAGTGGTTACTATATGTACCACCAAGTTTAACATTCACAAATTCTACATTCTGCCCACACAGTGTTATTTATGTGTTTTGTGTGGATCTCAGAACAAACAGCGATTATTTCACTGTACAGCATTAACTGACTGGTTTGTATAAGTGAGACGGAGTGTGTTTACTGCGCGGTACGGACTGTATTTAAGTGTTTTGTGTGGATCTCAGACAAACAGCGATTATTTCACTGTACCATTATGACTGTTTGTATAACTGAGACGGAGTGTGTTACTGCGCGGTACGGACTGTATTTATGTGTTTTGTGTGGATCTCAGAACAAACAGCGATTATTTCACTGTACAGCATTAACTGACTGGTTTGTATAACTGAGACGGAGTGTGTTTACTGCGCGGTACGGACTGTATTTATGTGTTTTGTGTGGATCTCAGAACAAACAGCGATTGTTTCACTGTACAACATTAACTGACTGGTTTGTATAACTGAGACGGAGTGTGTTTACTGCGCGGTACGGACTGTATTTATGTGTTTTGTATGGATCTCAGAACAAACAGCGATTATTTCACTGTACAACATTAACTGACTGGTTTGTATAACTGAGACGGAGTGTGTTTACTGCGCGGTACGGACTGTATTTATGTGTTTTGTGTGGATCTCAGAACAAACAGCGATTATTTCACTGTACAACATTAACTGACTGGTTTGTATAACTGAGACGGAGTGTGTTTACTGCGCGGTACGGACTGTATTTATGTGTTTTGTGTGGATCTCAGAACAAACAGCGATAATTTCACTGTACAACATTAACTGACTGGTTTGTATAACTGAGACGGAGTGTGTTTACTGCGCGGTACGGACTGTATTTATGTGTTTTGTGTGGATCTCAGAACAAACAAATCGAATTATATTCACTGTTACAACATTAACTGACTGGTTTGTATAACGATGACGGGTAGGTGTGTTTAATACTGCGCGGTACGGACTGTATTTATGTGTTTTGTGTGGATCTCAGAACAAACAGCGATTATTTCACTGTACAACATTAACTGACTGGTTTGTATAACTGAGACGGAGTGTGTTTACTGCGCGGTACGAGATAAATCTTTATATGTAATTTAGGTTAACCTTGGTCTTTAAAATGAGAATTGCTACATTCCCCCTTTCTCCTCTCTTTCTTCTTCCTCTGAACCTTACTACATCAATTCTCTCTTATACTTCTATTATTATGTTATTTCTTGTAGTGTTAAATAGACAAAGAAGAAAAGTGCATGAGAAAGGTAAAAATGAGGAAAGGGGGTATGAGTAAATACACAACACAAAAAGTAGTAAAGAATATCGTAAAAAAACACGTCAATAAGTCCACGGATCAGAGTCCATCTTGATAAGCTGATATTTGCTCAACTTGCTGAGACGTTCAACACATTTTATGTAACTGGAAGTTTCATGAGAGTCTGTAAAGAAATCGACAACTTCACACATCTTCAGCCAGTTGATTGCATTCTAATTCCTTACACCGCACAGTCTTAGAACTCCTTCTAATACTTCCTTTCGAGCTTTGGTCTCCAAGATGGTGTTCCGGGCTTCATAATTAAATAGTTGTACCCTTTGTTCATACGATCATTGAGCACTGAATATTCCTTATACCCATTAAACGGAAAAAGAAGCAACAAGATAGTGTACGTACGATGTAATTTTATGTCGCGTTCGCCTAATGTTGATACCTTTTCGGCTACCCCAACAGCCTCATACAATTTCACTTTATGGCGACTTAATTTCGCCGAGAACAATAAAAATTACTCAGGTTTCTACGTAGAGCGCGAGATATTTTTACCCGATTTTGACTAAAATTTTTTTTGTGATGAAGGGCCCCCGCACCACAGCCTTAAGGCTTTTTGTGCAACCCCAATAATGATGATAGATGGATGGGCAGTCTTTTTACCAAGTTTTACAATTAATGGAGCACCAGTGGAATGAAATCAACAGGGGAAAACCAAAAACTCGGGGAAAAACTGTCCCAGTGCCACTTTGTCCACCACAAATCTCACATGGACTTGACCTGGAATCGAAACCGGGCCTCCGTGGTGAGAGGCCAGCGACTAACCGCCTGAACCATGGCACGGCCTGACTAAATTTTGATTTTCGTGTCAGGTTTTTCATAGAAGTCCCCAATATCAAATTTCATGGAAATCCGTCGTGTGGGAGCAGAGCTGATATACATGCGGATACACAGACAGAAGGGCGGATATGAAGAAGGTAACTAGAGCTTCTCCCGATTATGCAGATGCGCCTGAAACATTTCAGCTTGTAACTGGGAATTCGAAACGAAAGCTGCAAATAGTGGCTTGGTGTAACTGTGGACGTCTGCAGCAGGTAATATAGCAGTCAGTCCAAATCTGAACATAAAACAATTGAGGCAGATCAGCTCCCACTGGCACATTGCGTGATCGCAGCGAATTACACTGCGTAACCCAAACTGGAAATTTGCCACCGAGGTCAGTGATCCCTCCGGGGCTATATTATCGGGCGGAGTTGTTCAGACACGAGACCCGCTCGCCGGTTAACCAATGGGTTTCCAAATTCCAAGGTGATTTCTGTCAAACAGCTCTGCAATAAAAACAGGGCATACAATCAAAAATGTTCATTAGATATTGGAATCTCTTCTACCAGCTGTTCTTGTAGGTGGACTTTATGCGTCAGTGATTGACACGCAAGTACAAATGATTATTAAAACAAAGTTACAAAAAAAAACAGATTGTAAGGCATATTGTATGTTTTTATACATACGATATTGTTTGTGAGCTCTCACAAAAAAAATTTTTAAACACATTTACCTTGAATTTTGAGTTCTTGTATTGCACACTCGATGATGATTGAATGATTGAGATACGGAGTGAATAAATAATTATTATTAAATACGGGTTATGTGGAAGAAACATGTGGTGTAGTTTAAATAAAATCTGCGGAATTGGTGGACTGAAAAAAAGAAATACGACACAAGAAATTGCCTTCGAAATTTTGTCTGTTTCAATGTTCGACCACACGCGTTATATATTGAATTATTGAATCGACACTCATAAAGATTAGCTGAGTTATTCATTGTTTTCCTCAGGACTTCCATGAATATAGCATTTCATATTACACAAAGATTACTTCCATTATCACCATCGTCATGTAGCTGTCATGCAGTTCGGCCACCTGTTGACCCGCTCCAGTCTCAATCATCCAGAAGTCTCTTCAGTGGTCTTCCCTGGTTCCTTCTACCTTTTGTCGTGCAGTTTGTCATTTCCCTACCCAATCTGTCACGAGGCACTCTATTTACATACTGTATCCAATTTCTCTTGCAGTCCTGTATTTTGTCCAAAACTGCGGTTACACTTAAACCCTTTGCAATCTCTGTATTTGTTTTATGATCTGTCCAAGTGTATCCTGCTGTTATTCTCATGTATTTCATCTCTGCCGCTGTTATTCTTCTTGCGTCTCTTGTTTGAATGGTCCAATTTTCACTGCCACTTCCACATATTTTAAAACTGATTATTAATTAATCGTACTATAATTTGATGTGGGCCGCGATAGCTCAGTCGGTATAGCGACTCGCTACGGACTGGACGGTCCGGGGATCGAATCCCGGTGGGGGCGATGTTTTCCGCATCCGTCCAGACCGGCCCTGGGGCCTACCCAGCCTCCTGTACAATGGGTAACGGGTCTAATTCCCGGGGGTAAAGCGGCCGGGGCGTGGCGTTGGCCACCCACCCACATCTAGCTCTGATGTTAAAGAAAGAGTAGAGCTATACATCTACTCCCCCTCTGGGCCTTCGTAGCCTGTTCTAGGGAGAGCTTTACCTTTTACTATAGTTTGATGCTATGTTTCTGAAATATTAGTACAATTGTCAAATAAATTGGAAATAAATAAATATAATTATACGTATTGGTTAAATGTTTGCACGAAGACTTTAAGGGAGGTTTTAACTTTGGTTTATAACCAACGAACGCAAGGCACATTTGACTGGATTAGACCATCGTCGACTTTATCACACACACAAAACCTTGTAAAGCAATTTGTAGAGTCTAAATAAAATTTAATATATATATATATTTCATTGAAATATATAACTCGATATGAAATATTATTAATATTTACTAAATACAAAAGAAGTACAAAGAAATGATTATTCCTGACACTGTGCAGTGTGATATCTGCATGTACGATCAGCTTTGCGAGTGTCAAATGAATGTAGAAATTGTGCTCGAAGGTCGATGACTGCAAAGAACGTAGTTGAAAAGATATGCAGTTCAGTAAGTACATTTTTATACTTTTATTGGTAAACACAGTAACAAGTATGGTTACATCTTCACTTTAAGATCCATATGAAGTTAATTTAAGGAATAATTTCGCAGATATTATAACCGAGGTTAGTATCAATATATCGCATAAATTTTATAATATTCCATATTAACATCCTTTATTAACAATCATTTCCCTCTTTGTTAGTCGAAAGTACTGTTTATTTAAACAATGCTGTATCAGATCTTCTTGGTACTCAGGGTTTATATTATTGGTTATGACAAGAGCATAGTGAGATCAGCAGACGCCCAGAAAAGCTGACTTATCTGTTGTATGCAACAATACGCCGCACACAACAGTTACCACAATAATGATTTGATTGAGTCACAAACGACGCTCAATTGTTATTAGGTAACACAAAATCGATTCATTCGTTCATTCTGCAGTCTGTCTTACGACAGGTCCGTAGCCTCTTCCAAAGCGATTTTTCCACAGGGCGCGATCTAGTGCTTCCTCTTTCAATTTACAGTATCTTCTCTTTTCCTTAAGGTCATCCAGTATCTGCTTACGTCTTCTCCCTCGTCTTCCCATCTTTTCTATCCTTCCCTCTAACTTTCCTTCAATCACATGTTTCAGAAGGCAGTTTCTACACAAGATGTGACCAATCCAGTTAGCCTTTTTCCTTTTTATTGTATGTACGATATTCCTCTCCTCCTTGACTCTGTGTAATACTTCTTCATTTCTCACACGATCGATCCAGCTGATCTTCTCCATTACTTATGCAAATTAAAAAAATATTTAACCCTCTCAAATTTGGCCACAACATCATACATTTACTTAGCCCTGTGGTAAAGTCAAATATAAAGTTGTCTCTGCCCACCGCATGAAGGCATATAGTGGGAGCAGAGGCATAGCTCCAGTGATTCTTAACCTCGACTCTAGATGGAAGACAGTGGTTAACATCACGTTCCGGCCACTTTACACAATGAAAAGAACCTTGATAAAAATTAAATATGAGGATGAATTGGGCCCAATAGCCGGTCTGGGCTTCATGGACAAGAGATAAATCTCGTACCACTACCCTGATTCGAACCCCGGCTCCTCCAGCTCTTATCCTAGTCGGCTTGGCTTTTTTTATATTATTTACTGCAATTGGGTTTTCACCGGTGGCAGTAGTCCTACACTAGTACACACAATCAAATGTTTTCACCGGTGGCAGTAGTCCTTACATGTACACACATACAAATGTTTTCACCGGTGGCAGTAGTCCTTACACTGTACACATACAATGTTTTCACCGTGGCAGTAGTCCTTCACGTACACAAATACAAATGTTCACGGTGGCAGTGTCCTTCATGTACCACAATCAATGTTTCACCGGTGGCAGTAGTCCTTACACTAGTCACACAATACAAATGTTTTCACCGGTGGCAGTAGTCCTTACACTGTACAACAATACAAATGTTTTCACCCGGTGGCAGTAGTCCTTACACTAGTACACACAATACAAGTTTTCACCGTGGCAGTGTCCTTACACTAGTACAACATACAATGTTCACCGGTGGCAGTAGTCCTTACACTAGTACACACAATACAAATGTTTTCACCCGGTGGCAGTAGTCCTTACACTAGTACACACAATACAAATGTTTTCACCCGGTGGCAGTAGTCCTTACACTAGTACACACAATACAAATGTTTTCACCCGGTGGCAGTAGTCCTTACACTAGTACACACAATACAAATGTTTTCACCCGGTGGCAGTAGTCCTTACTCTAGTACACACACAATACAAATGTTTTCAACCGGTGGCAGTAGTCCTTACACTAGTACACACAATACAAATGTTTTCACCGGTGGCAGTAGTCCTTACACTAGTACACACAATACAAATGTTTTCACCGGTGGCAGTAGTCCTTACACTAGTACACACAATACAAATGTTTTCACCGGTGGCAGTAGTCCTTACACTAGTACACACAATACAATGTTTTCACCCGGTGGCAGTAGTCCTTACACTAGTACACACAAACAAAGTTTTCACCGGTGGCAGTAGTCCTTACACTAGTACACACAATACAATGTTTTCACCGGTGGCAGTAGTCCTTACACTGTACACACAATACAAATGTTTTCACCCGGTGGCAGTAGTCTTACACTAGTACACACAATACAAAGTTTTCACCGGTGGCAGTAGTCCTTACCTGTACACACAATACAAATGTTTTCACCCGGTGGCAGTAGTCCTTACACTATACACACAATACAATGTTTTCACCGGTGGCAGTAGTCCTTACACTAGTACACACAATACAAAGTTTCACCCGGTGGCAGTAGTCTTACATAGTACACACAATACAATGTTTTCACCGGTGGCAGTAGTCCTTACACTAGTACACACAATACAAATGTTTTCACCCGGTGGCAGTAGTCCTTACACTGTACACACAATACAATGTTTTCACCGGTGGCAGTAGTCTTACACTAGTACACACATACAAATGTTTTCACCCGGTGGCAGTAGTCCTTACACTGTACACACAATACAAATGTTTTCACCCGGTGGCAGTAGTCTTACACTAGTACACACAATACAAATGTTTTCACCCGGTGGCAGTAGTCCTTACACTAGTACACAAATACAAATGTTTTCCCGGGTGGCAGTAGTCCTTACACTAGTACACAAATACAAATGTTTTCACCCGGTGGCAGTAGTCCTTACATAGTACACACAATACAAATGTTTTCACCGGTGGCAGTAGTCCTTACATAGTACACACAATACAATGTTTTCACCGGTGGCAGTAGTCCTTACACTAGTACACACAATACAATGTTTTCACCCGGTGGCAGTAGCCTTACACTGTACACACATACAAATGTTTCACCCGGTGGCAGTAGTCCTTACACTGTACACACAATACAAATGTTTTCACCGGTGGCAGTAGTCCTTACCTAGTACAACAATACAATGTTTCACGGTGGCAGTAGCCTTACACTAGTACACACATACAAATTTCCGGTGGCATAGTCTTCAGTAACAATACAATGTGTTCACACCGGTGGCAGTAGTCCTTACACTAGTACACACAATACAAATGTTTTCACCGGTGGCAGTAGTCCTTACATAGTACACACAATACAAATGTTTTCACCCGGTGGCAGTAGTCCTTACACTAGTACACACAATACAAATTTTTCACCCGGTGGCAGTAGTCCTTACACTAGTACACACAATACAAATGTTTTCACCCGGTGGCAGTAGTCCTTACACTAGTACACACAATACAAATGTTTTCACCCGGTGGCAGTAGTCCTTACACTAGTACACACAATACAAAGTTTTCACCGGTGGCAGTAGTCCTTACACTGGTACACACAATACAAATGTTTTCACCCGGTGGCAGTAGTCCTTACACTATACACACAATACAAATGTTTTCACCCGGTGGCAGTAGTCCTTACACTAGTACACACAATACAAACGTTTTCACCCGGTGGCAGTAGTCTTACATAGTACACACAATACAAATGTTTTCAACCCGGTGGCAGTAGTCCTTACACTAGTACACACATACAAATGTTTTCACCCGGTGGCAGTAGTCCTTACACTGGTACACACAATACAAATGTTTTCACCCGGTGGCAGTAGTCCTTACACTAGTACACACAATACAAATGTTTTCACCCGGTGGCAGTAGTCCTTACACTAGTACACACAATACAAATGTTTTCACCGGTGGCAGTAGTCCTTACACTAGTACACACAATACAAATGTTTTCACCCGGTGGCAGTAGTCCTTACACTAGTACACACAATACAAATGTTTTCACCCGGTGGCAGTAGTACTTACACTAGTACACACAATACAAATGTTTTCACCCGGTGGCAGTAGTCCTTACACTAGTACACACAATACAAATGTTTTCACCCGGTGGCAGTAGTCCTTACACTAGTACACACAATACAATGTTTTCACCCGGTGGCAGTAGTCCTTACACTAGTACACACAATACAAATGTTTTCACCCGGTGGCAGTAGTCCTTACACTAGTACACACAATACAAATGTTTTCACCCGGTGGCAGTAGTCCTTACACTAGTACACAAAATACAAATGTTTTCACCCGGTGGCAGTAGTCCTTACACTAGTACACACAATACAAATGTTTTCACCCGGTGGCAGTAGTCCTTACTCTAGTACACACAATACAAATGTTTTCAACCGGTGGCAGTAGTCCTTACTCTAGTACACACAATACAAATGTTTTCAACGGTGGCAGTAGACCTTACACTAGTACACACAATACAAATGTGTTCACCCGGTGGCAGTAGTCCTTACACTAGTACACACAATACAAATGTTTTCACCCGGTGGCAGTAGTCCTTACACTAGTACACACAATACAAATGTTTCACCCGGTGGCAGTAGTCCTTACACTAGTACACACAATACAAATATTTTCACCCGGTGGCAGTAGTCCTTACACTAGTACACACAATACAAATGTTTTCACCGGTGGCAGTAGTCCTTACACTAGTACACACAATACAAATGTTTTCACCCGGTGGCAGTAGTCCTTACACTAGTACACACAATACAAACGTTTTCACGCGGTGGCAGTAGTCCTTACACTGGTACACACAATACAAATGTTTTCACCCGGTGGCAGTAGTCCTTACACTATACACACAATACAATGTTTTCACCGGTGGCAGTAGTCCTTACACTAGTACACACAATACAAACGTTTTCACCCGGTGGCAGTAGTACTTACAATAGTACACACAATACAAATGTTTTCACCCGGTGGCAGTAGTCCTTACACTAGTACACACAATACAAATGTTTTCACCCGGTGGCAGTAGTCCTTACACTAGTACACACAACACAAACGTTTTCACGCGGTGGCAGTAGTCCTTACACTAGTACACACAATACAAATGTTTTCCCCGGTGGCAGTAGTCCTTACACTAGTACACACAATACAAATGTTTTCACCCGGTGGCAGTAGTCCTTACACTAGTACACACAATACAAATGTTTTCACCGGTGGCAGTAGTCCTTACACTAGTACACACAATACAAACGTTTTCACCCGGTGGCAGTAGTACTTACAATAGTACACACAATACAAATGTTTTCACCCGGTGGCAGTAGTCCTTACACTAGTACACACAATACAAATGTTTTCACCCGGTGGCAGTAGTCCTTACACTAGTACACACAATACAAATGTTTTCACCCGGTGGCAGTAGTCCTTACACTAGTACACACAATACAAATGTTTTCACCCGGTGGCAGTAGTCCTTACACTAGTACACACAATACAAATGTTTTCACCCGGTGGCAGTAGTCCTTACACTAGTACACACAATACAAATGTTTTCACCGGTGGCAGTAGTCCTTACACTAGTACACACAATACAAATGTTTTCACCCGGTGGCAGTAGTCCTTACACTAGTACACACAATACAAATGTTTTCACCCGGTGGCAGTAGTCCTTACACTAGTACACACAATACAAATGTTTTCACCCGGTGGCAGTAGTCCTTACACTAGTACACACAATACAAATGTTTTCACCCAGTGGCAGTAGTCCTTACACTAGTACACACAATACAAATGTTTTCACCCGGTGGCAGTAGTCCTTACACTAGTACACACAATACAAATGTTTTCACCCAGTGGCAGTAGTCCTTACACTAGTACACACAATACAAATGTTTTCACCCGGTGGCAGTAGTCCTTACACTAGTACACACAATACAAATGTTTTCACCCGGTGGCAGTAGTCCTTACACTAGTACACTAGACATTATGTCAAGATAATGTAAGCCTTACGCCATAATCGTGTACTTAATTTAATTTAATTTAAAACTCTTTGTTCCAAAAACTGCACAACAATAAAAAATAAGAGTTTATAAATACATGACATATTTTTTGTGCAGTTATTTGAATAAATATTGTTAACTTAGTACTATTTAGGATATATGTATTTATGGCAACATCTTGGGTATTTACACTACCAGCAATGATGAGCGCCGATCCCAGTGGACGCGCGGTATAAGGCGTGGGTTTGCGGTCGCTCGCTTGTTGGGATTGTGGGTTCGAATCCCGCCGGAGGCATGGAAGTCTGTCTGTTGTGAGTGTTGTGTGTTGTCAGGTAGAGGTCTGTGGGTCGGGCTGATCACTCGTCCAGAGGAATCCTACCGAGTGTGGTGTGTCTGAGTGTGATCGTGAAGCCTCGATAATGAGGAGGCCTAGGCCCCCAAGGGGCTGTTGTGCTTTGTTATGGATGTTACAAACAGCAATTATTTCCCTATGCAGCATTAACAGTTCGGCTTTTGTAACCGAGACGGAGTGTGCTTACTGCGCGGTACGATAAAAATCTTTAAATGTAATTTCGAATAATTTTCATCTTTAAGATATTAATAATATCTGAATAAATTGGAGTTGCTCTAACAAACCGAAAGGTGAAAGAAATGAATTTTGGTATCCGTGACAATTTGTTTGATAGGGACAGGTGGCGGGCTCTTGTGAATGCGGTAATGAACCTTCGGTTTCCATAAAACGTGGGGAATTTCTTGACTAGCTGACGACCTGTTAGCTTCTCAAGAAGGACTCTGCTCCACGGAGTGTCGTGACAATTTTTTCGGGTGGACAATGTAGGAACGGCAGTGAAAAAATACGGCAGAGCTCCATGGAACAGGTCCTATACGGAATCGATCTAGAACGAAGTGAAAGATGGATCCGTAAAAGTGATAACCGGTTTCGAAAGGTCATTTCACTGATTGGTTCATTCGGACTCTCTCGTTGCGGAAAGATCAACCTACTTGGACTTCTTCACCCTTGATTTTGAGACCGACATGCCATTCCAAAAATTCGGTATTCTATTATCAACACAGGCTGCGTGACGTCCCAGAATGGCGCGCTCTACACTCGTTTGATTGTCTGATTTTTTTGGTTGGATGAAGGGCCCTCGCACCACAGCCTTAAGACTTTTTGTGCAACCCCAATGAAGAAGATGAGCAGTTTTTTTTACCAATTTTTACAATTATTGGAGCACCAGTGGAATGAAATCGACAGGGGAAAACCGACAACTCGGAGAAAAATCTGTCCCAGTGCCACTTTGTCCAGAGCTCTACACTCACCTGTATAAATGTCTACTCCGGCAACTTAGACTAAATTGTATTCCTACTTACTGCAGCATTTGCAACATTAACACATCCTTAAAAGTGTTTAACGCCTGTGTTACAACACATAATCCCACCTTATCAGATAAGTAATTTCATTATTTGCTTTATGACTTTATTGATAAAAATATAATCGTATCACAAAGTGTTTCCCAAATCTACGCAAATGAAACCTAGTTTTAACTAAACACACGTGTAATGTTCTTCCGCCATTTTTTTTACCATACGTTTAATATCGACTTCCTTTGCCCCCAAACTTATCGATATGTTGAACACATTAGGATCATAACAAAACATAACCTCACATACTTTTCTCACCACCCAACAGGCAACTTACTCCGATAAACAGATATTGTATGTTTTAGGATATCAAAACAACATAGACTGTTCAACTTTTATACAATTTTTAACCAATGTAAGACTGAAGCAACCAACAACACAATTTTTAACCAATGTAAGACTGAAACAACCAACAACCACAATTTTTAACTTTCATTTGTTTTAAACAGTGTATGTGAACAATTGTAAAGAATGCACGTAAACAATTGTGCCAGTTGGTGTAACTATTGTGCAATTTTAGATAATGTGTCCCTGAAGATGAAACCAAATTAAGGGTTCGAAACATGTAGGACAGTGAAAATACACAATGTGATTAAATTGTACATTTGTCGGACTTTAAATATAAAAATCACGTAAAAGTGTTTCAAACAATTATACTGGCGACTTTGGGAGCTGCGATGTACTGACGAGGCTACGGGCTGGAAGACTCGAGCTTCGAATATCGCAAGCGTCAAAAAATACATCTCTTCTATAAATCGTCCATACCGCTTATGGGGTCCATACCGCTTATGGGGCCCATACCGCTTATGGGATCCACCCAACCTCCTATTCATTGAGTAACAGGGGTCGTTTCCCAGGTGAATAAATCGATTGTTGCTTGGTGATAATTCCATCTAATGTCAAGATTACGAATGAGTGGATTTTTACCTCCATTTCCTCACGTATATTCATGGTGTATACAGGAACAATTTTATTTTTGCCTTAACTTAGTCTCTCAAAATGCAAGCAAGGAAGAAATATTAAAATACTGAGAGTGGTTGGTGCTGAAATGACAACGTGTATGTATCAAAGTATTCAATTTATTGTACCAACTAAATGCACATTGTTAGTTACATATTAGTTCTGAAGGCGTAGCTGCGACATGTTTCGGCACAAGCGTAATATCTTCGGAGAGCGCAATATGCCAGGTTTAAAGCCAATTGCCAGAGACTTTAAACCTGGCACATTGCGCTCTCTCAAGATGGTACGCTTGTGCCGAAACATGTCGCAGCTACGCGTTTAACACTCATATGTAACTAATAATGTGTATTTAGTTGGTACAATAAATTGAATACATTGATCTAAAAATGTACTGTACGAACAACTTTAAAACATCTGTGTAATTCGTAGAATAGTGTGTTGGAAGAATACTGATGGGCGATAACACAGGCGGCGGGACAGTCATGCTGTGGCCGATAATTGTAAACATATTTGAATATGAATTTCAGCACTTGATTCCCAGTTAGTTACAGGGAATTACGTCCTGGACGCTGATTGTCTGTGGGACTCAAACAGCCAACTCTGCAGTGACAACGTGTGACACTTTTGTGGCTGGCAGAACAACTGGCTTGTGAATATGAATATAAGCTTCTATCTACTGCAGGGGTTAAAATTGAGTGGCGCTGTATTTCCACGTCACAACACACCTACTTGACGTGGTATTTAATTAAGCACAGAAAAGCTTTGCGTTTAAATTTTTATGCTCTACAAGCTGGAAGGTCGCGGGTTCGATTTCTGATGGTGTCATTGGAATTTTTCATTGAAATATTCCTTCGGGTCGCACTATGGTCCTGGGGTCGACTCAGTCTCTAACAGAAATGAGTTCCAGGAATATTTCCTGGTGGGTAAAGGCGGATGGTGCGTAGGGCTGACAACCTTACCACATTCATGTGCTGATTGTCTAGAGATCTGAGAGCCTCAACCTTCTGGAACCCTAAGGGTCTGTCCAGGCCTGTAATGGGATTGCTTTACTGCTTTATTTATGAAAGGATTTGATTATATTTACATTGTATAGCGAAGAATAATTTTGGAACAAAACAGATGATGGCGTGTTTAAACATGTAACCATAATTTTGTCTATTTCAATGTTACAAAAATATAATAAATTGGAATTTTCAGCCTTTTTTGTTTAAGCTATACTTTCCTAATAAAACAAAGGGTAATTTATAAAAGGGGGGGGGAATCCAATCAAGGGAAGCATTTGTGTACATTTTTTACAAATAAATTTTGTGATGAAAAAGCGTATATATATAATTTTCAGTCATTTAGAAATGCTTTCTTCTGATACAGTAATACCAGAGATCCCACTACAATTCGTTATTATTGGTTTATCGATATGGAAACCTGACAAGGAACAGCGACAAATTTAAATCTTTGTGAATTCACTGCAAAAGAATTTAATATAGTGTATTGTTTTGTGCTTGTGAGAAAAATTTAATATTCCATATTTTTAAAAACAAACTATGGGTCATAATAAACAATAACAGAGTTCCGATGTTCAAGGAATAAAAAATGTTGAACGTCATTCCACCAAAAAAATGTAAAGAAGAAATTATTTATTTGTAGGAATGCTTGAAAGTTATTCAACCCGCCTGTCACATTTCATGAGCAAGGTCTTGTAAAGGAAGGTAAAGTTGTCTCAGTACACGTCATTACGACATAGAGGTACAGCTCTACCCATTCTTAACCTTGGCATTAATAGGAGATAAATGGTGAACATTACGTTTTGGCCTTTTGCACCCCTAGACAGATCGTTGATACCCATTGAACAGGGGGCTGTATGGATCCTAGTGCTATTTTGGATGCTTCGATGAAGAAAATAATATTTTGCCCCCACCGGAATTCGAAATCCGAACCGTCCAGCCCGTAGCGACTCGCTGTATCGACTGTGCTATACCGGAAATCTACCAGCAACAAACGTTCGTACAGTGTTTCGGTATAATTAGGTGTTCTTCAGTGCTGTATTGAAGGCAAATGAAAGAAAATTAAAACAGATACAAGTAGAGACGTCCCTGTGCACGTCATGAAGGTGTATGGGGTCGTGAAGTTACAGTTCCTCGTTAAACATGACAGACCGTATTAATTACTCAAACAGAATCGACGTAAGTCTATGTCATCATGTCTTATGTAATGGGAAGCTTCCTGTGTCGTTTGGTTAGCGGTCTCCAGCTTTTAGAAGGGCCACATAGGTAACCATTTCGGATACAGAGAACCAATCGCCTAACGACACTGCATCACACCGGCGACACCGCTGTGAAAGCCTTAAAGCTCAAGGAATATAACTAGCTGTAAATGAAGAAACAACTTTTCGTACACTTTATATCTAACATGTTTCTGAGCATTGCTTTTACTTTTTTTAACAAAAAAATTCAATTTTCTTTCACTTAAATTCTTATTTAGCCGATCCCAGTGGCCGCGCGGTCTAAGGCGTGGGTCTTCGGCCGCTCGCTTACTGGGATCGTGGGTTCGAATCCCACCGTGGGCATGGATGTTTGTGTTGTGTCTGTTGTAAGGACGGTAGCATGGGACGTAAAGTGACATGAAGGACGAAAGGATTTAAACAGTACAAAAATGGATCAAAGGGAAAAAACCCCGGACAGGCAAAAAAAAAAAAAAAATCCCACCGGGGGCATGGATGTCTGTCTCTTGTAAGTGTTGTGTGTTGTCAGGTAGAGGTCTCTGCGTCGGGCTGATCACTCGTCCAGAGGAGTCCTACCGACTGTGGTGTGTCTCAAATGTGTGTGACCATGAAACCTCGACGAAACGAGGAGGCCCAGGCCCATATAGGGCTGTCGAGCCATAGAAAAAAAAAAATTCTTATTTTAGTCAGGAATCTGGATGGTTCAGTCGGTATAGTAATTCTTACAGGCTGGACGGTCCAGGGTTCGAATCTCTGGAGGAGCAAGTGATTGTTCCCTTTTACCAAACTTCCAAACTGGCTCTGTGTCCCAACCAGCCTCCAATTAAATGGCTACTGGGTCTCTTTTCTCGGGGGTTAAAAGGCCAGGAGTGTGGTACTAACACTTAACTTCACCTAGGGTCGAAGTTATGAATGAATGGAGTTGTACCTGTAGTCCCCCTATACATTTTCATGGCGTGGACAGTAAACTTTTTATTTCACCTTACATTTTGGTTAACATTGCAGGTCGCGTAACAAAGATTAACCAAAGTTTCCTGTGACAAATACAGACAGCTTAAATTTACTTCCCTTTGGTTAACACTGGAGGTCTGCTAACACTTAACACTTAACACTTAACACTTAACACTAATCAAGGCTTTCTGTGCTAAATACAGGGCATACACAAAAGAATGGTGCGGTATCAAAAGTGAATACAAAATGTATTTCTCTCCTTACACGGGCACAACACACACCATCAGCGGCGGCAACTGTCCAAGTTTCTCATTTGGTAATTACAATCCTTCAATGTGTGCACCCTGGGTCACACGACACACATCCACACGGTAATCAAACTCATCCCAGACCCGGTGCAGCATGTCCGCTGTAATGGCCTGCAGTACATGCGTTATCCGATCACGAATTTCATGGATGGACGTGGGCAATGGTGGTACATAAACGCTGTCTTTAACGAACCCCCAAAGAAAGAAATCGCACGGTGTAAGATCTGGCGAACGGGGTGGCCAAGGGAGAAGGTTCTTGTCTCCATTTGCGGCAGCACGTCCGATCCAGCGCATTTCCCTTAAACTGGCCCCGCGGCCACGCAGTAAGCATGAGAAGCGAACTGCTGGTAGCGCATGAGAAACTTGGACAGTTTCCGCCGCTGACGGTGTATGTTGTGCCCGTGTAATTTGAGACATAAATTTTTTATTCACTTTTGAAACCGCACCATTCTTTTGTGTATGCCCTGTACAGTGAGCCATTAGAATTAAGTTTTTTTCTTCCTTTCTGTTCCCAGTATTTTATTGACAAAACCTGCCAAAGCAGAAAAGTGCGAATTTGTCGTAAAGAAAAAGTATAGCATATTAATGACATTACTTAGAGCAGTTCAATTATTCATTTCCTTGCTCGGCTTAACTTTTTTTAATGTCGCCTTTCACAACTGAAACTAGTTTGTGAAACGTAATCTAAATGCATGATTTACCTCGAGGACAACGAAGAGAAAACTTAAAATCTCCAAACAGGTTCATTACATGATGTAAGTGCAAGGTTTAGAAAGAAATGCAGATACAATTTTAGTGATCATTTTGTGCACTGTTTGGCATGCGATCGCGTTTATAGTACATATATTGTTATAGGATGATAATTCCACCACACAAAATTGTTTGCTCATTTTTCAGGTAGTCAATTTGAATATTATTAACAGCCTCTTGTACATTTTATAAACCTGACTTTTCGACAGACGTGTTTACTTCTGTCTTCATGTGGCTGGTTTCGTAATGAAAAATCGTTTATTTTTCACGTTGATTTTAATATAAATATCTCACTTTTCATGTGAATATCAGTCCATCTTTCGCAAAAATATGTCTATAAGACATGAATAGCTCCATTTTATTCTGGGGAGTTACCCCTGTGTTTTCAGTAGGTGTCTAAACCATGGAGGCCTTGCTAAGGCCGAAACATGTAGCAGGAACATTGTAAACCGAAAAATGATTGTTTATTGATAATTGTGCAATTGTTGGATTAGTTGCTGTATAATGCAGTAGTAATGTTTTAAAGTGCCGATCGCAGTGGCCGCGCAGTCTGAGGCGTGGGTCTGCGGCCGCTCGCTTACTGGGATTGCGGGTTCGAATCCTGCAGGGGAACATGGATGTCTGTCTGTTGTGAGTGTTGTGTGTTGTCAGGTAGAGGTCTCTGCGACGGGCTGATCACTCGTCCAGAGGAGTCCTACCGACTGTGGTGTGTCTGAGTGTGATCGTGAAACCTCGATAATGAGGAGGCCTAGGCCCCCAAGGGGCTGTCGAGCCATTGGGGGGGAAAAAATGTTTTAAAGAACTAATACAATGCCAAACCTTAATTATCTCTCAGAAGTCTCTGTTAGTTTCAGCGTCTTTATTGAATAGCCTCTATATAGAGAACTGTAAATCGATATCAAAGTAATTCCCTTTTGTTTAGAGTTGCCCTTAAAGTGACACAACTCAATATATTTCTAGTGTAAGAAAATATTTTGTTAAAGGAAATATTGTCATTTTATCCTGTACAGAATAAGTAGGAAATTAATGTATAAAATTTCTGTTGAAAGAAAAGACAAGATATTGCGTCATATATTCGACTTTTGTACTTTCAAGGTTTAGTTTTGTCCCTCGGCTGTACAAAATCTACTGACAAAACAATAAAAAGTTTAAAAAAATTATCATGTCTTCAGCTAATCTCAACAGCTGATGCTACATACACGTAGGTATATGAATGTATATATATATATATATGTATGTATGTATGTATGTATGTTTGCCCATTTACTGTCGAGGTTAAAAATGAGTGGATTAATATTCTAATCCCTCATACGCCTTCATAGTCTGCAAAAAGTATGCGATTCATATTATTTGGACTAATTTCAATTTAAAAATACTTCTGTAATTAGTAAAAGACAGAAACATATTCTACTACTTACATCAATACAATAATACATATTCAGGTTTACCAGTGACAAATGAAGGAATGTTTCAATTTAATGAAAATTCCAACAGCTGGCTAAAAGTTGTGTCTTTGTAGGAACGTCCACATTGCCTAATGCGACTAATTAACATGATCTTTATTGAAACAGAGGAGGAAAAGCACATGTTCCACGGTTGCAAAAACACTAACATTACAATTAACATATATGGCCGAGTGGCTTTTTGTGTATGTAATATTTTTACATATACTAACTCATAGGTTTCACGTTATATTCACCGTGCGTTATGATAACCAATCAAAAGTCTAAAAACCAACATATGTACTATATTCTCATAAGTAAGTCAATTACCCCTACATATATTTCGGCTTCAATAAGCCATCTTCAGGGGGTCAAAGTTCTACATATGCTCGACATCCATTAGTTCAATCATAAGCACCTCATACATCAACATAAAACAAATTCTTAATTCGCAATGGATTAGGATATCACCACTGTCAGCTGTCCAAATATATAAAATCCAGGGAATGAGTTTTACCAGTCTTTCATGTTATATACAGGGCATACACAAAAGAATGGTGGGGTTTCAAAAGTGAATAAAAAATTTATGTCTCAATTACACGGGCACAACTTACACCGTCAGTGGCGGAAACTGTCCAAGTTTCTCATGCGCTACCAGCAGTTCGCTTCTCATGCTTACTGCGTGGCCGCAGGGCCAGTTTAAGGGAAATGCGCTGGATCGGACGTGCTGCTGCAAATGGAGACAAGACCCTTCTCCCTTGGCCACCCCGTTCGCCAGATCTTACACCTTACGATTTCTTTCTTTGGGGGTTCGTTAAAGACAGCGTTTATGTACCACCATTGCCCACGTCCATCCATGAAATTCGTGATAGGATAACGCATGCACTGCAGGCCATTACAGCGGACATGCTACACCGGGTCTGGGATGAGTTTGATTACCGTGTGGATGTGTGTCGTGTGACCCAGGGTGCACACATTGAAGGATTGTAATTACCAAATGAGAAACTTGGACAGTTGCCGCCGCTGATGGTGTATGTTGTGCTCGTGTAAGCTAAGAAATACATTTTTTATTCACTTTTGATACCGCACCATTCTTTTGTGTATGCCCTGTATATATATTTGGACAGCTGACAGTGGTGATATCCTAATCCATTGGGAATTAAGAATTTGTTTTATGTTGGTGTATAAAGTGCTGATAATTGAACTAATGGATGTCGAGCATATGTAGAACTTTGACCCCCTGAAGATGGCTTGTTGAAGCCGAAACATATGTAGGGGTAATTGACTTACTTGTAAGAATATAGTACATAAGTTGGTTTTTAAAATTTTGATTTTTTAACTCATAGGTGTTAAATATATTTCTAATCTGTGTTTATCCTTATCACATAATTTGAATTTATCTCTTTTAATTGTAAATCGGAACCAACTTGGGGAAATTTTCTAATTCTAAACTTTAATTTATTCTGTTTTGGCATTTTCTTTTTCATGCGAATAAATTAAGCATAAAATTGCCAGTTTGCAGGCCATGAACGCGTATGTGGGAGTGGAGTCTAAATCCACTCATTATTATACTTCGCAGTAGACTGAGGTGAGTTATAAGCTTCACGCTCCGGCCCTTTTACACCGAGGAATTTACCTCCCTCTGACTACTGCATAAGAGTTTTTCTTTTTCGAGAGTTTATCTGGACATTTTGGAAAACTGAAAAACTTTTAACCCTCTCAGAAATCGAATCACGATTCGTCCATTTTTCAGCCGTTACCGTCGCTACCTGAGTATCATTGAAAACAAGAAACAAGCAAAACCGACTGTATATTTGCGAGGAAAGTACTTTGAAACCTGCTGCGGTGATAAAATGCGAAAACGTAACTATAAAATACGATATTTAAGTTTCTTACACCAGTTTTCATGAAGAATAGTGTCTGAGATGTGACGTCATAGTCTGAAAAAATGTACTGTCGTTACCGAGCAACCTGTTTCTTTCATGTGGAAGGTCTCAGACTTACGTCATATTATTCCCTAACCTAAAAGTCTACCATCCCAAATGACGTCATGTCCAATTACAATTTACACTTCTTTGAAATAACCTCTTTGCAGTTACTTATATATCGCCTTATATTAGGGGGTGCACAAATTTTACAAAAATCTAGGAATCCACTTTAAAAATTCTAGACGCCAGTGGGTAATATGAAGCATGTTTCTACACTTGAGGACACAAAAAATTATAAGGGTTACCATAAAACACGTATTTGCCACGGAGTTCTGGCGCCCGAAATTTGTGTACCCCTGTCTGGAAGACTTGCATACGTATATGTTTGTGTGAGTGTTATTATATGATGACTTAAGTCATTTTATGAATTTAACCACAATCATATGAGACAACTTACAGCACATTTGTTGACACAAGGCTAGATAAAATATAGAAACCAAGGGTCGATTACAGAAGTCGATATGCAACACTGGTCACTGATAAGCAATTGTTTTTCCTAAATAAATTTCGTACAATTCATATAACAATACTAACTAACTAACTAACTAACTCCATGGAGCAAAGTCCTTCTTGAGAAGCTAACAGGTCGCCAGCTAGTCAAGAAATTCCCCGCGTATTATGGAACCCGAAGGTTCATTACCGCACTCACAAGAGCCCGCGTATAAGAATACATACATCTGATAAAAGCGAAGGTAAATTTGTTTTTTTTCCATACATCATAAAGGTATGGGGGGGAGTGGAGGTATAGGTCTACTCACTCTTAACCTTGACACTACACAGAGGTGAATGTTCAGCCACACCTTACCCTTCGAGCAGAATTCTGGCTGGGGTTTAGAGCCGGTCTGAACGTTTCGGAGAAGATAAGAGGTCTGGTGCTTCTTCCGGGAATCGCTCCAAGATTCGTGTGTACTGCTAGCATGTGTATTAATGGACGCCCTTCCGTAGACGCTTGCAGTTGCTGCTTACGTCTTTGTTACACTAACACATGGCTTCATACTTGCAACACAGACTCGTTAATTCAGCCACCGAGATGCAGTTTCTGTCGAGAAAAAAAGAAACTGGCTTTCAGGACCCTGTGTACAGCAAACCCCTAAAATAAATACCCGCCCCAGAATACCAACAGAAAACTACATGCTTGAATTCAGGCTTCCGCCGCTGTGTAAATGAGATCCTAGCTTTTCAGGTATGTTACGCATCGTTGATTGGTAGTTACCGACGTTTCGGGGCAACCTATAGGTCCCATCGACAAGGGGCAAGCAGTTCAAGACTGCTTCACTGCTTGACCCTTGAAGATGGGACCGATAAGTTGTCCCGAAACGTCGGTAATTAACTACCAATCTACGCTGCGTAATATCCCAGGAGAGAGAGGATTTCGGAAAATGACATACCAGCCTTGAGGATCAGAGTGTTTTTCAGCAGGAAATAGTAGCTACGTTTTATAAGAAATTATTCGAAAGAAAGTTTCAGTACCACGCTTACAGAGTCTTGCAAGCTACCGACATTCATAGCGACATTAACATATATATATATATATAACCCTTTACATTCGGCATATATACGCTACCATTCAGGACAAAATGATATCGAATGATCATAAAAGAATAAAATTATTTGTAATTAGTCTTATTTTAAATATTTTAACAATGTTAATTGAAAGCATTGTGTTTTGACTCCACACATATAACAGAATCTGCAATTAATATGTTCCTTTGTTAGAGACCTACCTAATGATGGCCATGCTAAGGCCGAAACATGTAGGAGATAAATTGTAAAGTGACAAATGATGGTTTGTAATTGTGCAATTGTTGGTTTCAATGCTGTATAATCAGTCATAATGTGCACGAATTATGTGCACAAAATATGAAATTAGTGAGTGCTTGCTGGGTTATGTCCACAAATATGAAATTTAAGTGAGTGCTTGCTGGGTTATGTCCACAAATATGAAATTAGTAAGTGAGTGCTTGCTGGGTTATGTCCACAAATATGAAATTAGTAAGTGAGTGCTTGCTGGGTTATGTCCACAAATATGAAATTAGTAAGTGAGTGCTTGCTGGGTTATGTCCACAAATATTAAATTAGTAAGTGAGTGCTTGCTGGGTTATGTCCACAAATATGAAATTAGTAAGTGAGTGCTTGCTGGGTTATGTCCACAAATATTAAATTAGTAAGTGAGTGCTTGCTGGGTTATGTCCACAAATATTAAATTAGTAAGTGAGTGCTTGCTGGGTTATGTCCACAAATATAAATTAGTAAGTGAGTGCTTGCTGGGTTATGTCCACAAATATAAATTAGTAAGTGAGTGCTTGCTGGGTTATGTCCACAAATATGAAATTAGTAAGTGAGTGCTTGCTGGGTTATGTCCACAAATATTAAATTAGTAAGTGAGTGCTTGCTGGTTATGTCCACAAATATGAAATTAGTAAGTGAGTGCTTGCTGGTTATGTCCACAAATATGAAATTAGTAAGTGAGTGCTTGCTGGGTTATGTCCACAAATATGAAATTAGTAAGTGAGTGCTTGTTGGGTATGTCCACAATATAATTATAAGTAGTGCTTGCGGTTATGTCCACAAATATTAAATTAGTAAGTGAGTGCTTGCTGCGTTATGTCCACAAATATGAAATTAGTAAGTGAGTGCTTGCTGGGTTATGTCCACAAATATGAAATTAGTAAGTGAGTGCTTGCTGGGTTATGTCCACAAATATTAAATTAGTAAGTGAGTGCTTGCTGGGTTATGTCCACAAATATTCCGCTCAGAACTTTAACTGATAATAAATAGTTTTGTGAATTTAATTGAAAAGAATATAGAAGGCAGTGGTGGTGGAGTGACTTAAGGAACATCGTAGCGTTCATCTGGAGATAAATTATTAAAAATGGTACAAATGACAGCCAGTGTCTGGGTCTAAATTTCGGTATCGGTCATTCCTTCTGTAGTCTGCCTTACGACAGGTCCACAGCCTCTTCCAAAGCTAGTTCTCCACAGAGTGCGATCTAGTGCTTCCTCTTTCAATTTCCAGTATCCCCTCCTTTCCTTAAGGTCATCCAGTATCTGCTTACGTCTTCTCCCTCGTCTTCCCGTCATTTCTATCCTTCCCTCTAACTTTCCTTCAATCACATGTTTCAGAAGGCAGTTTCTACGCAAGATGTGACCAATCCAGTTAGCCTTTCTTCTTTTTATTGTATGTACGATATTCCTCTCCTCCTTGACTCTGTGTAATACTTCTTCATTTCTCACACGATCGGTCCAACTGATCTTCTCCATTCTTCTCCAGCACCACATTTCAAAACTTTCCAGATACTTCTGATCTGTTTTCGAAGTGTCCAAATTTCAGTGCCGTAACAAGCTATGATCCAAATTATCATTTAATTACGCCAGTTACGTAACTGCAAAACAAAAAAGGTCTGTAAGGCGGCAGTATCGGATCTGATACGAATTTTAACAAGCTGTTTCCTTCACGCAGTCTTGACAATGCGGGCGAGAAAACAGAGGTGTTACCTTCATCACGAAAAGTCAATGAATTATGTAACTTTTCTTTTTCGTTTATGAGGGCACAGAAACGCCAATTGTAAATATGGTGGCCTCATGTTCACCCTAGATGCAACACTTGACATCAGAGAGTTAATCCTGAGAGTTAAAAATTAAAAAAAAAAACATAAGGTATATAATGGAAGTAGATGTACAGTTACGATTATTCTTAAACCCGGTATTAGATAAACATGAGTGGTCAGCATGACGCTCCGGCCGCTTTAGCCTCGGCAAAAGAAATAGCTGTAGCCATTGAATAGGAGGCTGGGTGGGCCTCAAAGCCGGTCTGGGACGCTTTCAGGAAGAGAAAAACCATTTGCCCCTGCCAGGGCTCGAATCCAAAATTATTCACCCAATAACCTGGTCAGTATAGAGACTAAGCTACCCCGGACACTACTGTCTGTGTACTTCCGAGTACTATCTGATTACTGTCCGAGTACTGTCCGAGTACTGTCCGAGTACTGTTTGAGTACCGTCTGAGAACTTTTGAACATAATCTCAATAATGGCTAAAGTTAAGATTCCTGATCTGTCGTTTATGAGTCTTTTAACTCGCAGTATCTAATAAACCAGACCCAAAACAGTATATAGCTGTGTAATTCGGCCTTTAACTACCTCAATAATCTACATTTAATGTATCAATATTATTAGTAATATTATATTGTATTATATTATATTATATTGAGTTAGTTCCCTGATGAAGAGGACAGAAATGGTCCTCGAAACGTTGGTTTCCTCGCCATTCATCCACCTGACGAGGCTGTTAGCCCGATAATATTTATTGCATTAATACGCACACTCCAAATGCCACACAGTGCGTCAGATTTGGAAGGATTCTGTAGCAACCTTTATGCCATGGAGGATAAATAGGTCTAAGAGGAATTTAATACCAACTTCAAGAAACTCACACGATCAAGAATTTCATAAAGTGCAATCTCCTCAAAGACGGTTAGAATAAAAACACTAACTAACTAACTCCATGGAGCAGAGTCCTTCTTGAGAAGCTAACAGTTCCTCGGCTAGTTAAGAAATTCCCCGTGTTTTATGGAACCCGAAGGTTCATTACCGCACTCACAAGAGCCCGTACCGAGGCTCTGTATAGTGTTTCGTAACATGGTAATTTTTTACGGTGAGGAGTTGTTAGCACCTCGCCCAATCCCCCAGCTGGAGGACCGACCCTTGTCGGCTGTCCGCTACTGCATATTCGCAGCTACCCTCTATATTCGAAGGCCGTTCCTCCATCCGCAACCCGAGGACGCGCCATGCCGTGGTGACAGGGACCCACTAATCATGGAGAATGAAAACACTGGTGACAATAAGGTGGGTGAGGCGTATAGAAAACATTGGAGAGAGTAGAAATGCATAAAAAAATTTGGTAGGAAAAAAATAACCACTGGAAAACCAAGACGCAGATGCGTCATTAATATTACATTCTCTATGAAATTTAAAATGTTAGATGGGAGGTATTCTTTCATTGACATAATCCTTCCGGCCGCACTATGGCCCTGGGGTCGACTCAGCCTCTAACAGAAATGAGTACCAGAGATATTTCCTGGGGGGTAAAGGCGGCCGGTGTATAGGGTTGACAACCTTACCACCTTCATGTGCAGATTGTCTAGAAATTCTGGGAGCCTCAACCTCCTCTAGCCCTAGGGCCTATCCATGCCTGTATAGGGCTAGCTTTACCTATGATATAAGGTATGGAGTAGATACATCTGATTTCGGGCAGGAACCACAGCTGGGGTTTTATGAACATGCTAATGAAAAGTGCGGTTGTATAGAATGTGTGGAATTTCTTTACCAGCTAAGCAACTAGCAGCATTACACAAATTTTCCATAAATCTAGGCGTCACTCCCAAATTCTAGTCGCCAGAAAGGTGACATAAGCGAGTTCCATACTGACGATCCACAGTTCTGCAGTGACCTGTGAACCTCACTGTTATCTGTCGCTTTCTGCTCGGTGCGTGTGCTCTGATACACATTTATGTGTGCAAGGGAAATTAAAACTGCAATAATTACGCCAAAACTCTTAGACGCTACCGTACAAAGTTCAGTCGCCCGGGCGACCAGGCTCCCATAATTTGTGCACCCCTGTTCAGTAGTGAATGTTTCATAGTGTAAATTCTTAAGCCAGTTTCGGAGTTCGTGGACCGA
This sequence comes from Reticulitermes speratus, assembly GCA_021186555.1. Lineage (NCBI taxonomy): Eukaryota > Metazoa > Arthropoda > Insecta > Blattodea > Rhinotermitidae > Reticulitermes > Reticulitermes speratus. Next base: position 20,827,814 of record JAJKFL010000010.1, read on the forward strand.
GTCTGAAAGGAATAATGAGATATCTAACTCCTTGGAGCAGATTAGATCTTTACGGGTCAAGACGACGCCAGCGTTTTATGAAAGCAGAACTACTATTACCCTATTCACAACATACCGCTTCAGATCCTTATCCTGTGCCAGTTGAATCCAGTCCACGCCCTAACATCCTATTCCTCTAACATTCATTTTATTATTATCTTCCCATTTACAACTAGGTCTTCCATGTTGTCTCTCTCTCCTTCAGAATTTTCCCCCCTCCCGTCCCCCAACAAAACCCTGTGCCAATTTCTCTCCTCCCCCTATGTACCACATGTTTCGTTTTGATCTCCAACACCGCTACGACGAAATGCTGTTCCATGTTCGTTGCTCTGCCCCTTGTTACATTTTTACAAAGAGGGCCACAGTCCAGACAGTCTAGCAATCAGCTGCTGGCTGACTTGCATGGAATTGTTACCAGATCACTCTCTGCGTCCCAGGTTTAAGGTCTTATTAGCATACTAACCGGATCCACCTCCCAAACTGCATTTACCAAAACCAGTTCTTTATTGCATAAAACAACATTCAAACCTCTCATTCGCAGAGGCTTCATTTCGCACAGGCCTGTTTGTATAAGTTCCGTGCGATGTCTTCAAAACCATCTATTATCATTTTATTCTTTTTATATTCAGTTTTATTGTTTTAATGTCACTAGTAGTTGGAAGAAATGTAGAGCCAGGGGGGCAAAAGGCAATGTCTTAGGTTTTAAGAGCCAATGTATGTTTGAAGGCAAATTCCATTCTCTGTCTACCTGATAACACGTATAGGTTTTCTGCACGTTAGCAATTTCAAAACCCCATTCACGGTTAGTAAGCCTTGAAAAATGTAGTTTTTCGTACTTAAGCCAGCCAATCTTGCAGTAATTACAGATGCTATGTGCGTGGAATAAGTCAAGTTATCCATGACTTGCGCGCTACACACTGAGTAATATATTGTAATGCCATTGAAAAATTCTCCTTTGTTAACTGGGAATAATAATTGAGTAAATTATCTCATTTCAAGTTTCGAAATGCCTGTTCTTCTTGGGAATTTAAAAGTTTTTTTAATACGAGATCACTAAGCTGTGTCGAAACGTCGGACACCAATCACACTCTGACGAAATCAAAACTAAAAAAAAATGGGGCAGCGAAAGCCTAAAAAAATCGCAGGATTTGTCAGATTCATTTTCACGACTTTATTGTCTGTGTGTTTCTGCCACCGCAGTAAAGATGATTTGCAATGAAATTCTCAAAGTTTCTTTTATCTTGCGTAGGCTAATAATGAGTACCTTTAATAATGCGTTCTTACGTAATGTAACGGAAATGATACAGCCTTCCCATAACTTTGGCAATTGGTAAAAACCTGCTTATCTTCATCTTCATTGGGGTTGCACAAAAAGCCTTAAGGCTGTGGTGCGAGGGCCCTTCTTAAAAAAAAGGGGAAAAAAAATTTGGCATTTGGTCAATGAGGCGTGAGGAGGAAATACGAGTAATTTGGGAAAAGGCAGTTTTGTCCTACTTAAAACTGGAATCCCTATTCGGGAATTTCTTTGGAAAACCAGAGGAAAACCAGGAAAATTTATGTTTCGGTAACCTTTAACCTTGCCGATATTTATATCTAGACCACCCGCCAGTCTCCTAATAAACTACTGCAAAACCAATCTACCCAGCGCATTTTCAAAAAAATATATATATCAGCATTTACATTACAATATTTATAATTAAATCAAATGCTATAATTATTTGTAATGTTCTATGTAATGGACACACCTAACAAAGAAGATTATGCATTCTGATTTAAACAGCGTAACTGATTGATGGACTATGTAATTATATTTTTACGTATATAAATGCATCTCCAAACAATGTTATATTTATATTTAGGATGTTATATTTATAACATAATTTTTAAAATAAAAAATAAATTATATATATAATCTGGGTCACGTCTGCCCCCCCCCCCCCCAAAAAAAATTCTGGGTCCGCTCCTGTTCTGTGCCTCTTGTAGCCATAGAAGGTCATTAAACATGTGATAAAATGACATCTATATTGTGCTGTATGTTAGAACAATCGTCCTCCCCACAAAGCCTGGATGATAAACATGGACTTCCATCTTGTTCCATATACTAAATTATCTAACAAATTTTCAAATTTTTAAGATGTTCCCTCTTCTGGGTTGTTACGCAGCATATGTTGGTTTGTAACCGAAGTTTCGGGATAGCATATCTCTCCAATTTGTAAGTTTCGAAATGTCTCCATGTTTCCAGGTAAACGACAAGATTGTACTTTAAAGTACTATCACCGATTCCTTCCGCGTGTTTTACCAATCCATCACATTAATTATTGGACAAATTCCTAAGTTTTAATTTTTAAGATGTTCCCTCTTCTGGGTTGTTACGCAGCATATGTTGGTTTGTAACCGACGTTTCGGGATAGCATATCTCTCCAATTTGTAAGTTTCGAAATGTCTCCATGTTTGCAGGTAAACGACATGATTGTACTTTAAAGTACTATCACCGATTCCTTCCGCGTGTTTTACCAATCCATCACATTCATTATTGGACAAATTCCTAAGTTTAAATACGCAGTAACTTGAAAAGCGATATTAAACAAACCAAGACTCAATGAAACGTTCTTTATAATAAAGATACTTTAATAAACATTTATTAAATTCTGCGAAGTACACAGACAATTTCTGTCGCAGTGGTTAACTTGCACACGCAACGCTGTACAGCAGAATTTTTTTTCCCCCCCTAAAGCGACAGGAAACACAAAAACAACGTTTGTTTCCTCTCTGATATATTTTGTTTGTATTGACTGTGCGTGGGGGTAACGTTGTGCTGATATCGAAAGCTTTCCTTTGAAACCTTGTATTGATTTACAGCTTAGCTCTCTGCACGGTACAGGTCACAGAGGCAGAGTGCGTTGCACTGCCGACCTCACAGCTCTGCCGATAATGCAGCCTTCTGATCTTCCGCACGCCCACATACCTGTGACTAAGTGAAAGTATTGTTCTATCCAATTCTCCCCAATTTCACAAAGAACATTGATTCTTGAAAGGTTCCCAGGCTTCGCCCATTTGTCCCTGTGGTAAGAGCAACGTGTAGATGAATATTGAGCAATGATGGAAAGATAATGACGAGAAAAGACCGAATTCTTCGGGGAAAAAAAACCTAACCCAGTGTCACAATACTCACTTGGGCTGACCTGCAATCGAACCCGGGCCTCAGCGATTAACCTAAATTATATATTGGATGTAAAGTAAATGTAGATTACGAGCCCCCTGAAGATGGCCTTTTAAGGGCTGAAACATATGTAGGGGTTAAAGAATAAAAACTGAAAATACAGTGAATTTCGTTGGTGTGTAATTTGTTATTTGTTAAAAAATGCACCTAGAAGATAATGTACAATTTATATATGAAATTTCAGATGTATGTAGTTAACATTGATAATCAACACAAATAATTGTGTCGCCTGTCAATGTCTTGACAATTTTACACTCATAACATTACATTGCCTTCAATGCAGCCAATTTGGTTGGAACATAAATTAAGGAAAGACTCCTGGGTGCCTTGCCTCCACGCCATTTAAAACCCGTTATTTTGAGTTCTTAGGGAGATGTGGGATATAACAACAGTGTGTTACTGGAATATTTATTAATATGAGGTCTATAATTTCCTTAAAGGCTTTGCTATTGAAGAAGTTAATGGCAGGTCAAAAATCTTTGATATCTTGTAATTATCGATTTACCAAATTTAATGTTTAATACGTCTTTACATTTCCTGAAGAATAAGGATTTGCCACTTCTTTTTTAGACTTTTTCGCAAAATTTTGAAAAGCGACTATAAGCTTCTTCATGTCTGTATCTGTCCTTCTGTCTCTATCCGCTTAAAACAACTCGGATTCCACTGGACAGATTTTCCTGAAATTTGAAATTTCAGGATTTATCAGAAATCTATCGAGAAAATTCAAGTTTCATGAAAATCCGCTCAATTCTTCTTAGAATGAGAAATGTTTCAGACACAATTTGTAGAGAAAATCAAAACACACATTTTATGTTCAATAACTTTTTTCCCAAAATCGTGTCGTTTATGAGATAATGTGGGAAAGTATGGTACAGCCAGACAGGCCACAGATGACAATACAATACGGCGCATGCGCTTTGCATGCTGGATAACTAAGGCTACAGACACACACTCAGAATATGTAATACTTATAGCTTTTCCACCGTAACAATGGTTACGCGAACGCGCCTAAATTTTACGTTATACGTACACTGCCTGTCTTTGTTAAATTTACGTACATGCGTGCAACCAACGCAAGACATTTCCTGGTGGTAACATTAGCTGTGACAGTAGTAACCACAGTGGTCTCATTTGAGGGGTTGGAGCATCTGAGTTCCTGAATTTAAGTCAATGATAATCAGAATTTGCCACTAAATTTGAACTAAACATAATGAGACATGGAATGTTAGAAAATTATTAGTCCATGCTGGTTATCCAGTTCAATATATTGGGCTTCAGCATTTGCTAAAGCTGCAGGAGCTTGGCTTCTTCACTCGGCTCCACTGGACGCTTGCAAAACGAGTGCGCCTGCCTTTGCAAAATTTTTGTTAGTGAGATTTCATTCGATTCTACTGGTCGGAGTGCCCTCTACCTTACAGTTCACTAACTAACTAACTAACTACATGAAGCAGAGTCCTTCCTGAGAAACTAACAAATCCTCAGCTAGTCAAAAAATTCCCCGCTCTTTCTGGAACCCAAAAGTTCATTACCGCATTCACAATAGCCCGCCACCTATCCCTGTCCTGAGCCAGATCAATCCAGTCCATGCCTCCCAATCCCACTTCTTGAAGATCAATTTTAATATTATCCTCCCATCTACGCCTGGGTCTTCCAAGTGGTCTCCTTCCCTCAGGTCTCCCGACCAAAATCCTGTATGCACCTCTCCTGTCTCCCATACACGCTACATGACCTGCCCATCTCATTCTTCTCGATTTGATCACCCGAATAATATTTGGTGATGAGTACAGATCGTAAAGTTCCTCGTTATGTAGTCTTCTCCACTCCCCTGTTACCTCGTCCCTCTTAGACCCAAATACCTTCCTCAGCACCATATTCTCGAACACCCTCAGCCAGTGTTTTTCCCTAAATGTGACAGACCAAGTTTCACACTAATAAAAAACAGCAGGCAAAATAATCATTCCTTGCATTCGACTGCCATATAATTTACAGTTCCCTAAAACTGTTAAGGTTAGTGTTATGTAAGCTAATAATCCTCCTCCAGGAAAGCAAATCCGTTGTTGTAAGCTGAATATGACACAGCTGACCAGATATCAGCTTATTGCCAAAGAAGCAAATGCTGAAGTCCGCGTGGCGATAAGTTTAGCTGCAGGTCGGTTAGCACTGGTTAGCAAATTTAGACAAACACAATCAAGTAAAGAGTAACAGAAGCAAAAAAAGGGCGTGGCCTCTATTCGCAACAAATGGTTATTGCTGTATTGACGTTTTGCAATGTTCAATAATATTGAATTATGCATGAAGCCACAGGCGAAGGGGAATGTTTGCACACAGTGGGGAGACTGATGGTGCAGAAGGGACATCCGGGGGGGAGGGTAGCCAAAATTTGGAAGTGGTACTTGGTGATTTTCTAGTTTGTTTAGCGTAACTCGCCATTACGGGGCTGATGATGGCGTTGAACATAATGTACGGTTGTCGTGTGATGCAAAAGATTGGCAGGAAAAGACGCAAGTCGATACTGCAATGTAGGTGCATGGAAAAATGAACTTTCGTTCTGAAATACTATCCTTCAGCTGGTGAGGATAATTTCGAAATTTAAAACGCAATACTTCATGGGTTGTGAAAATGTGTTTATTTGGAACTACGAACTTTGGTATAAAAATATTGAAAACAAAATACGCCAGGGGTTGTCAAAATGTTTTTATTTGGAACTACGAACTTTGGTAAAAAAAAAATTGAAAAAAAAAAAACAATAGCTCAGGGGTTGCCAAAATGTGTTTATTTGGAACTAAGAACTTTGGCAAAAAAATATTGAAAACACAATATGTCATGGGTTGCCAAAATGTGTTTATTTGGAACTACGATATTTAGCATAAAAATAATGAAAACGCAATAAGTCAGGGGTTTCCAAAATGTTTTTATTTGGAACTACGAACTTTGGCAAAAAAATATTGAAAAAACAATACGTCAGGTGTTGCCAAAATGTGTCTATTTGGAACTACGATATTTAGCATAAAAAGATGAAAACGCAATATGTCAGGGGTTTCCAAAATGTGTTTATTTGGAACTACGAACTTTAACATAAAAATATTGAAAGATAAAAATTATTTTCTACATTCCAGAAACATTTCTAAACGGTGCAGGCCTAAGATTCTAAACCCTGTTTTCTGATTCAGGAACAGTAGGCTGTAGCTCATCGCCTCCATCAAAATATTGCAGTTTTAACAGTAAGAAGGTTTACAACCGTCTATTCATATCTAAGTAATTTCTTAATTACTTGTACTTTATTTTATGGCTTTACAATTATGTCAGTTTATAGAGCGTCCAAAGGCATGCAGATAGATAAAAGATAAATGGGAATACATGTGGAAAGATGCCGTCGTGGCCCATCGATACAGCGTCCTAAAATATAAATATACTCGAACAAAATAAAATATCTTACTTAATGGTAGCCCGTGTTGTTTCGAGACTCGAACCTGGAATCTTCCGAATACAACTCACAAGCTTCAACGTTTACGTCAAGATTCTCTCTATGATGCGTCCGAAACGCCCAATTTATCACCCACAAGGGTAAAGGTATTGGAATAGAATGGTCGAAACAATTTCAATAACCATGACAATCTACATTCTGGTTTAGATAATTTCAATAACCATGACGATCTACATTCTGGTTTAGATAATTTCAGTAACCATGAAAATCTACATTCTGGTTTAGATAATTTCAATAACCATGACGATCTACATTCTGGTTTAGATAATTTCAGTAACCATGAAAATCTACATTCTGGTTTAATTTCAATAACCATGACGATCTACATTCTGGTTTAGATAATTTCAATAACCATGACGATCTACATTCTGGTTTAGATAATTTCAATAACCATGACAATCTACATTCTGGTTTAGATAATTTCAATAACCATGAAGATCTACATTCTGGTTTAGATAATTTCAATAACCATGACGATCTACATTCTGGTTTAGATAATTTCAATAACCATGACGATCTACATTCTGGTTTAGATAATTTCAATAACCATGACAATCTACATTCTGGTTTAGATAATTTCAATAACCATGACAATCTACATTCTGATTTAGATAATTTCAATAACCATGAAGATCTACATTCTGGTTTAGATAATTTCAATAACCATGACAATCTACATTCTGGTTTAGATAATTTCAATAACCATGAAGATCTACATTCTGGTTTAGATAATTTCAATAACCATGACAATCTACATTCTGGTTTAGATAATTTTAATAACCATGACAATCTACATTCTGGCTTAGATAATTTCAATAACCATGACGATCTACATTCTGGTTTAGATAATTTCAGGATATACTGCTAGTTACTTCTTGACTTACAGTCATTTATAAAAAGCCAATAGTAGATCACATTGTCAACAATTATTGACTATTTATGAAGTTGTTAGGTACCCGTTCTGGGTCAAGAGTTAAAGGTGCAATTACAGAACACTTAAGGATTGGAATACAGCCAAAAACTGGTACGTGTAATTTGCACCAGACGTGACTCAGACGTGACTCAGAAGACACGGTCCAATATGACGTGTTATAGAACACATAGTTTACGACTATCTGTTCATTTTCATTGCGAGTGCATGTCGATCTAACGGCTTAATAGTTTCCACGAAATTACACAGGTGGCAGCACTGTGTTTGAAACTGTGCCATCTGGAGGATAAAAATGCAACTACATTCACTGTTTTAACGGCGAAATAGAAAAAATATGGATGGTGAAGTACGAAACTACTGAAAGAAGTGGGTTTACATTGAATTTTAATTTACATTTACACTAATAATTTTGTAATGCATATGTCGTTATCGCTAACTTCAGAATCACACACTTGAATTGTAAAGCGTGATGGATAGTGACATATAATCAAAGTGTTGAAAAGCATTTGGAATTACTTTTCATCTGGTGGGAATTCTTGTCAACTATAACTTACATCATTTTATAATCCGATAAAACTTTTTGTCAATAGAGATGTAAACTGTAGTTTTATTGTTAAAGGTTATTCTTTCAGCTTCAAGGCAATTGATTTATAATTACTAATGCTTCGGAGAAGCCTTCAGCCTCCATCTTCAGGACCGAAGCAGTCCATGAAAAAATACTGGACCCGGAAGATTGAGGCAACAAGATTTACCGAAAAGTTGGTAACTGTCTAACTAGACAGGGTATAATATACCAGAAGACTTCAATCTTCAAGATAACGACTTACAGTTTCTGCGCTTGTAACACAATTAGGAGGTCAGATGTTGTGTTTCCTTGTTACAAGGAAAGTAAGAAATGTAATGAGGAAGGGAGGAAGACGGGGAAACAGCTTTCCTCTTCTGAAGTCCCCGGAAGAAAAAGAAATTCAATACGGGCTACGAAGTGCACCAATTTAAGCCCTTATTAGCCCCTTTGTGCGCAGAAACGAGCCCATTTATAATGTTTTGCGCAGCTTGTTTCTTAAGGTTGTCCAATTCGTCTAATCTTACCATTTTACCTATAGCTAAATGCTTTGTAATATGTGGAGGTTTTCTTGGCGTTAGAAGACGTATGTTTTGGTCTTCTGGTTTGTGACACCGTGTATTCTGGCTTTAAGCTGTCAAATTTAAGGCAGAATGTACTGTCTTGATCTATAGGGTTCATGGTTCAGTCATGTGTATATAATTGAAAAAAATATATATGGCCTATATGTTTAAATTTCAACCCTGAAGAAGGAGGCGTAATGCTCCAGCGAGACGTTGATGACCCACTAATACACAACACAGTAACACAAGCCTGAACACTCTAATGTTAATAACACTTTGCTTAAACTGATAAAATTTCTCAATAATTAACTCAGTATACAATTAACATAAACACAAATGTTTATTGGTTTTTTTTATTAATAAGAGTATATTAATTACATGACTACGTGTTTCGACCAAAGGTTTTGTTATTTTCAGGCCACAACGTTACGTAACAATAAAATTACAATTACAAACTGACTTCATGTTTGGACTGACATCTCAATCTTTCGTGTAAGACACGTGCTAATTAACAACAGGATTCAAAAAATTTACACTATACAATAAAATGATGAAATCTTAATACGTTTTCAAGTTTAAAATTACGGTAATTTAATTTGATTATTCTTTCCCGACGACTTTTGCGTGTTTTGATTTCCTTGTTCCCCTCCGATACTTTCTGGTTATTTTATGCTTCGCGTGATGCCGTGCGGATTAATTTAGTGAGAATTACATGTTTATAGAACGATTATTGTGGTAGTATTGTTTCGTGTTATGTTGTATATTTTGGTAGGTATGCAGATATATAGTCTATATCGAAGTTTGCTATTATCATGTTGGTACCAATGCTAAAATTAAATTGTTAAACTTTCAAACTTCTAGTGTCTCATCGAAATTCCGTGGCCGTGCTATCAAAGAAAGGAATACATCAACAACCTATTCATCATATATCTATATTTTTATATATTTTATGGGATATGTCGCTATAAATTTGTGTAAGGCCGATAAAATTGTATTCACTGGCGATCAACAGAACATTTATTGGTAATATATTATTTAACAACGATGCTACAAGCTTTGAGGTTTTGTATCATAGAATGTTACGAGATAACGATCGTACGTAATGAATGGACACAATAGATATCCGAAAAATTTACGAAGTCATCCCTACCCAAAAATATAAACATTAAGATATACAGAACTATAATTTTGCGTGTTGTTTTGTATGGGTGTGAAACTTGGTCCCTCACACTAAGGGAGGAACATAGGCTGAGGGTGTTGGAGAATAGGGTGCTGAGGAGGATATTTGGATCTAAGAGGGACGAGGTAACAGGGGAGTGGAGAAGACTACATAACGAGAAACTTAATGATCTGTACTCATCACCAAATATTATTCGGGTGATCAAATCAAGAAGAATGAGATGGGCGGGGCATGTAGCATGTATGGGAGAGGGGACAGGTGCATACAGGATTTTGGTGGGGAGAACTGAGGGAAAGAGACCACTTGGAAGACCCAGGCGTAGATGGGAGGATAATATTAAAATGAATCTTCAAGAAGTGGGATTGGGAGACATGGACTGAATTGATTTGGCTCAGGATAGAGACAGGTGGCGGGCTCTTGTGAATGCGGTAATGAACCTTCGGTTTTCATAAAATACGGGGAATTTCTTGACTAGCTGACGACATGCTGGTTTCTCAGGAAGTTATGTTAGTTAGGTTAGTTATGACGTCATTCTTCCGAAAACACTGACTGAAAGCATGAGAAGGATGGCCTGTGAAGACATCGAGACTCGAGCAGACGGAAGTACGGTACTAAAAACAGGAAAATAATTTAATATGAGGTAGGACAATAACACAAAATGTCTTAATTTCTTTGACCACCTTGGTGCACCCAGCTTACCTACACGTTGTCACGCCCTGTGCCCACAGACCAGACGGATATCAAACCTTGCGGAAGGGACCTACGCCACTCGGCTGTCGCACCCTTTGGTACGAATTTGTGCACAAAGTTACCTGAATTTTTAACACAAATATGTGAGGATGCTTTGGGTGAGGTTCGTGTTGAATGTCTGCATGTTTCGTGTGCTGCCGTGTGAAACAGAACGGCGACGGACAAGTCAAGTTTGAGGCACTTGAGGCTTCCGCGGCGGTGAAGTTGAGACATTCTGTCTGCTGGAATGTTCCACGGCGTATTTGTAGTTGGGCACCGACGTTTCGGGGACAAGCTGTCAATTAATCCAAGAAGAATAAACTGCTTAACGGTTGAAGATGGGACAAATATATTGTTTAGAAACTTCGGAAACCGGCTACGAAATGACGTCACGCAATATCCCACAACTACGAAGACACAAAGGTTAAATTTGTCTTAATTGGCAATCGGATAAAGGACACGTAAAGACCTTTACAGATATCCACGTAATGGAGCCGAGAATTTGCGAGTTGAGTGAAAATGGATTTGGCGAAAACCATATTTCAATTAATGGTAAAGTTCTCCCTAGAACAGGCCATGAAGGCCCACAGGGCTCTAGATGGAGGTAGGTGGTCAACTCCACTCCCCGGCCGCTTTACCCCCGGGAAAGAAACTCGGTACCCATTGTATATGAGGCTGTGTGAGCCCCAGGGCCAATCAGGACGGCTGCGAAAAATCTCGCCCCCACCGGGATTCGATCCCCGGACCGTCCAGCCCGTAGCTAGTCGCTATACCGACTGAGCTATCCCGGCCCACACCATATTTCAAATAGCGGTGTAAATAACATTTTGTCCTTAATTTTCCCACCTCGATATAAGTCGGTACGTCAGATACCTACAAATACCGACTGAGCGACATTTTCATGAAAATTGTCACATTTAAAGCCGTACTTTGCTGAGAGGCGTAAATGATTATCTACCCACAGTCTGCAAGTTAAGTATCCTACTTAAGTTAAACTCAGTATAAGAGATGTGAAAATAATTCTATACAGCGTCGTGAGGTGACGAAGGGAGGATAATATTGAAAACGTATATTCAAGAAATAATGTTCGAGGGCGTGGACTGGATTGATTTTGCTCAGAGTAGGAGCAATTGGAGCTCTGGTATGAATGCGGTAATGAAATTTGAGTTCCATAAAATGGGAAAACATTTAGAGTATTTGACAGAAAGTATTTTCTCAAGACACACTATGTTCCATGGAGTTATGTGGCATGCTAACCACTAGACCACTAACCCAAAGATCACTAATACAGTCGCCATTTTACGTCATCACAATCTCATTATAACATCCTTAGAATTGAAGAAATGTATAAATTAAATGCATACTGATTGAATGGCTAAACAAATATTTAATTTATGGGATTATGATTAGGTGGATTGGACTTAGCGAGTCTCAGGATGGTAAAAAGCGACTGGCTGTTGTGCATACGGTAATGAACCTTTCTGTCTATAAGGTCTGCAATTCCTTGATTAGTTCAGAAATAATCTTTTCAATTAATCTAGCCCGTGAAATTAATTCTTCATGCATGAATAAGAGGTGTTTTTAAATTTACATGCAATTTTCGCCCATTCACTTTTCAGAAGCTTCTCTCACGTTTGATGAATGGCTCGGGTCGACTAGCTGGTGCACTTAGTTCACAATCTGCCGGTAGATGGCATCACCATCCAGTTCTCATTCCCACACACTGGGGCAACTGAGCCCTGGGATCGCTTCATCTACGCATGCGCCAAGGAATTCTTTTTATGTGCTTTAACATATATTTTCTGACGGTTGTAATGACGTATAATGATTATAAGAACTGCAAATGGATGATTTAGACATGTTTTTAAAAATTTAAATGTGAATTCTTCTATTAAAGACATTAACAGTCTGACTTTACTTCCTTCGCGGTATTTATTTTAGTCTTACCTCTTCTGCCTACTTACTGTAGGTGTAGAGACTTATTGTAGAACCTGATCACACACAATGACACACACACACACACGGTAGGACTCCTCTGGACGAGTGATCAGCCCGTCGCGGATAACTCTACCTGAAAACACACAACAATCACAAGAGATAGACATCCATGCCCTAGGCGGGATTCGAACCCCAAATCCTAACAAGTGAGCGGTCGGAGATCCACGACTGAGACCGCACGGACACTGAGATCGGCTTTGGCCGTGTATTATGAAATATTAACTCATAGCAGTGCACATAATAACAATATTCATAGTAAAGATGTAAAAATTTCAGAATGAATTAAAGGAGGAAAAAGAGGTGTGTTGTTGAATGAAGCTTCCAGTTTATAAGATCATATATAGGATCCGTGGTACATGAATGTGTATCTGTGAAGTTTAACTCTTTGCTTGTTCTTGTTTGATAATAGTTTACTGAGTAAAGATAATTAATATTCCTCTCAATACAACTGATTTATTTGTTTCTTAAAAGAGTTCGGTGGACTAGTGGTTAGCGTGCTCGCCACTGGATCCAAGGTTCGCGGGTTCGATCCCGGCCGAGGTCGATGGATTTTTTAAGGGTGATAAAAATCCGTAGCACAACTTCCTTCGGAGGGGAAGTAAAGCCGTCGGTCCCATGTCGTAGATTTACGGCATGTAAAGAGGTGTTTCGTAAGCAAAATTTAGCGGCCATTTCTCGCCCAAGTCTCCTGATCGGCTGCTAGAGGGCTGTAGCGGTCGTATCAGGATGAATAGAATCGTACACGGCGGAAGGCAACGGGAAAACACCGCTGGTAAATTCTCCCATGACAACCCCATGGCTTCGTGCCAGTAGGGTCACGACACTCAGAAATGAGTATAAACGACTCGGTAGTAGTAAAAGAATTCATACATTTGAATAGCTACGTGTTTGCCAATAAAAGTTTAACTAAATCAGCTGTCTACTGAGGAATACTGAATTTTTATTATGAAGGACTGGTGGAATGACATCTACAGGAGGAAAACTAAATCAATGGGGACTCAAGCTTTCTCACCACCACTTTGTCCACCATAAATCCAACAAGCACTGTCTAGGGATTGAAGCCGGATTTTCCCGGCGAGAATTCGGCAAATAAAAGCGATACATGTTAATTTACGTCATCATATTATTCGGCCACTTTCTGGTCATGATATTTATTTTATTAATGCAACTGTCAGAATCGATTGCTGCAGAATCGATTACTGATCCTCCACAAGCATCGCGTTTTGTCAGTGACGTACAAGTAGGTTCTTTTTGCTGAATTTTGCTGAATAATTTGTTTCAGTGACGTAACTTTTTACCGATCCCAGTGGCCGCGCGGTCTAAGGTGTGGGTTTACGGCCGCTCGCTTGCTGGGATTGTGGCTTCGAATCCCGCCGAGGGCATGGATGTCTGTCTGTTGTGAGTGTTGTGTGTTGTCAGGTAGAGGTCTATGCGTCGGGCTGATCACTCGTCCAGAGAAGTCCTACCGAATGTGATATGTCTGAGTGTGATCGTGAAGCCTCGATAATGAGGAGGCCTTGGCACCCAAGGGGCTGTCGAGCCATGGCGAAAAGACATAACTTTTTTATAAACAACTCTGATATTTCGTCAAAATAACTTCATCGAAGGCTATATTTGTATTTTTAGACGAAATTCTTTTTAATAAGGTAAAACAGACACACGTTTTTAAATAAGGAGAGCAATTTCACGTTGATATCAACGGGTCGTTTTCTAGCAACCTGTAGAAAGGACATTAGTTTGATTTTGTCTCTGTTTACACAACAGTACTTAGGGTAATTAAAATGTTAACGAATAAAGACACCGTAAACAATGCAAGACTGTTTTAATTGTAAAATAATGTACAGGCATATATATATGTATATATAGGATATATATTTCTCGAATTTTCTTGAAGAACTTTATGTTTTGCAAAACAATAAATTCACAAGTTTCAGACTTAGGGATGGATTGGATCAAAATATGTACATTGGTGTTTGTGTCTCATGTTTCCAAACACTGGATATTTTTTTATCACACCGTTCATAAGGGAAGAAAGGATAAAGCCACTAAGCGACAGACTGATAATAGAGGGCATACACAAAAGAATGGTGCGATTTCAATAATATTCACTATTGAAACCGCACCATTCTTTTGTGTATGCCCTTTATTCTATGTTAATTTCACAATGTCCCCAATACAAATATTGCTGTCATCTCTGGCCTCTGAATGTACAAGAAGAAGCCCTGGCCTGATTTCCAACATCCACATACAAACAGATTAAATTATACCTATAAAAAAAACCACTACCACACAAAAGACATGTAGACAATCAGAAAAAGTTACGAAATTGTTTTTTTAATATAGCGAATAACTTGCAACAGCCACTATTAACAATTTTTAAATGAATATATGTACTATCGGAGTGGGATAACAATATCGACTTATGAACATTCTGACGTTTCATATTCCATGGTTCCTCGTGAGCAAACAACCATATTGTATTTAAATGAAATAATCTTAATTTCTACATTACAAGTTTCTATACTTACATGATGATGTAATAAGGTATTTGAAATAATTAACACTCTGGTTATCTGCGCAATGAGCTACCCAGAGGTTCAAAATAGCTTTACCAGTCGGGACCTACCGAATAGGTTTTAACCACACTTAGGATTGCGTAGAGCAACTGACCTTGACCGTAAAGTTTAGGTTTCCTATCTTTAACTTGGCATGAAAGAAAAAAAAAAGGGAGCCGAGACAGCTCAGTTGGTATAGTGACTCACTAAAGAATGGAACACTGCGAGGTTCGAATCCTGGCATGATCTCTTTTCGAAGTTGTCCAGACTTCCTCTGGGACCCACCCAGCCTGGTACCCAAAGGATACCGGGGTAAAGCGTCTGAAGCGTGAATTTGACCACTCACCTCTATTTTTTTTTTTACCGAGGTGAAGAATAAGTGGATCAATACCTCTAATTCCCCTGTTTTTACGAATGGGCTAAACAAGGAACAATTTACGTTTATTTTACGGAGGGAAATGTTTATAAAGCCGATCCCAGTGGCCGCGCTGTCTAAGGTGTGGTTCTGCGGCCGCTCGCTTACTGGGATTGTGGGTTCGAAACTCGCCAGGTGCATGGATGTCTGTCTGTTGTGAGTGTTGTGTGTTGTCAGGTAGAGGTCTCTGCGACGAGCTGGTCACTCGTACAAGGAGTCCTACCGAGTGTGGTGTGTCTGAGTGTGATCGTGAAGCATCGAAAAATGAGGCGGCATAGGCCCCCAAGGGGCTGTTGAGTAATAAAAAAGAGCCCATAAAGTGTGCAGATGAAAGTGCTTGGTTCATGTCTGACACGTACAGTGTCTTAACGTTTGTAGTGCTATGTACATTATCGGACTGACTACACGCAAACTACACTACTAAGCGCGAAAACTTTGTCAAACATGCAGGCAAAAGTATCAGCAGCAATATTTCAAAGAAAATATTAAGTACATATATATATATATATATATCACCTGCTGCAAAATTAAGGTGCTTTGAATGGTGTTCAGAGTATTTTTGGGTTTGATATTCCTATTACAAACATTGTCCGTCGCCTAAAGGTGATTAAACAGTAAATTCTGTCACCTATTAAATCTACGGTCTTCTGGCTTTACCTCCCAGAAAATATTCCTGGTACTCATTTCTGTTAGAGGCTGAGTCGACCCCAGGACCATAGTGCGGCCGAAATGATTATGTCAATGAAAAAATTCCAGTGACACCATCGGGAATCGAACCCGCGACGTTTCAGCTTGTAGCGCAGTGCCTCAACCAACTACGCCACCGCGTGCCCCTCAGATATTCTGTGATACCAATTAATTCCTCACTGTTAACCGTAACAATATACTTCTCGTTTATAACGACACTCGTTTATAACGATACTCGTTTATAACGATACAAAATATTCAGGCCCTTTCATGAAGTTATAACCGAGTTCGAATCTAATTGTATATACAATGTAGGATAACTGGTTCAAGTATGAAAAAGCGAAGATCTGTTATGCAAACTTTCTAAGCTATTGATTATCGATGTTCTTACTGTCTATAATTCAATATCAAATTAGGATACTGTAAGACTTTATCTTTAAAATATTCTTTCATCATTTTATTTTTCACACACAGTGAATGGCATTATGGCAAACTTACATCGATTAAATGTCCCTTATGTACCGTAATAAACTCTGACCACAAGAAATATATCTACTAACATCCATTCCCTCACAATTAAACTTAATTATCCTCCCTTCCCCTCAATCATTTCATTCAATTAACAGCGTAAGAAATGTTCCTGCTCACGAATAGAAGGGCTATAGACTATAGACTATATATTCTTTACACATATATCAAAAGCTTTTTATGTATCTGTACATTATGATAGAAGAAAGAAAGTGTAACTTTCAGTAATTCATAATACACTGTACATGAGTCTTGACTGCAAAATTTGGCAGATAATGGATAGTTCTGTAATAAGACGAAATGCTGCCCTTGACGTATAGGCCTCATGTTAATTGCGGAGACACACTGAAGGGAGTTCTTAATGTCTTCGAATGGAGGTAAATATAACACGGTATTGTTGGTAGTACTGCCGATCCCAGTGGCCGTGCGGTCTAAGGCGTGGGTCTTCGGCCGCTCGCTTGCTAGGATCGTGGGTTCGAATCCCACCGGGGCATGGATGTTTGTGTTGTGTTGTAAAAAGACGGTTGTGGACCGTAAGTGACATGAAAGGACGAGAAAGGACTAATACAGAACAAAAAATGGATCAAAGGGGAAAACCCAGGAATTAGTAAAAGAAAAAAAAAAAATCCCACCGGGGGCATGGATGTTTGTCTCTTGTGAGTGTTGTGTGTTGTTGTCAGGTAGAGGCCTCTGCGACGAGCCGATCCCTCGTCCAGAGGAGTCCTACCGACTGTGATGTGTCTCTCAGTGTGATCAAAAGAAATTACAAACTCGACACTGAAACGGGAAAACCGGAGTAGGTAGAAGAGGACGACTAAAAAAAAATAAATGGTATGGAGTGTAGTTAAATGGGGCTCTATTAAGTTTAGTTCCTTATCGGCTTAATAGGATCCGTAATTATCGTGATGTTTAATAATTTATTTGTCGACATTTGAACTTTGCGTAGCCGCACAAAATGCTACATGAAACAGTGCATCTTGTCATTAAAAAAAAGTCATTGTGGCTAGTAATTACATAAATGCACGTGGCACAATTCTGTCTCGGTGTAATGCCATTGTAACACTGCGAACTGCTTATTTGTCGTACAGAAGTACTGACACCAACCGGGCAAGGGGAACAGCACAGACAGTAGCCTACCTAACGTGAAGTACTGACACCAACCGGGCAAGGGGAACAGCACAGACAGTAGCCTACCTAACGTGAAGTACTGACACCAACCGGGCAAGGGGAACAGCACAGACAGTAGCCTACCTAACGTGAAGTACTGACACCAACCGGGCAAGGGGAACAGCACAGACAGTAGCCTACCTAACGTGAAGTACTGACACCAACCGGGCAAGGGGAACAGCACAGACAGTAGCCTACCTAACGTGAAGTACTGACACCAACCGGGCAAGGGGAACAGCACAGACAGTAGCCTACCTAACGTGAAGTACTGACACCAACCGGGCAAGGGGAACAGCACAGACAGTAGCCTACCTAACGTGAAGTACTGACACCAACCGGGTAAGGGGAACAGCACAGACAGTAGCCTACCTAACGTGAAGTACTGACACCAACCGGGCAAGGGGAACAGCACAGACAGTAGCCTACCTAACGTATACGAGATTTTTTTGCCCCAATGGATCAACAGCCCCTTGGGGGGCCTAGGCCGCCTCTTTGTCGAGGCTTCACGATCACACACATTAGACACATCACATTCGGTAGGACTCCTCTGGACGAGTGATCAGCCCGTCGCAGAGACCTCTACCTGACATCACAAAACACTCACAACAGACAGATATCCATGCCCCCGGCGGGATTCGAACCCACGATCCTAGTAAGCGAGCGGCCGCAGACCTACGCCTTAGACCGCACGGCATTGAGAGTGAGTGCGAGTGAGTGTGAGTGAGTGACTGAGTAAAATAGTGAGTGAGTGACTGGGTGAAAGAGTGAGGGTGAATGTGTGTGAGTGAAAGAGTGAGAGTGAGTGTGAATGAGTGACTGAGTGAAAGAGAGAGTAAGTGAGTGACTGAGTGAAAGAGTGAGTGACTGAGTGAAAGACTGATAGTGAGTGTGAGTAAGTGACTGAGTGAAAGAGTGAGTGAGTGACTGAGTGAGAGTGAGTGTGAGTGCGTGAAAGAGTGAGTAAGTGAGTGACTGAGTTAAAGAGTGAGAGTTAGTATGAGTGAGTGACTGAGTGAAAGAGTGAGAGTGAGTGTGAGTGAGTGACTGAGTGAAAATGAGTGTGAGTGAGTGACTGAGTGAAAGAGTGACTGACTGAGTGAAAGAGTGAGAGTGAGAGAGTGACTGAGTGAAAGAGTGAGAGTGAGTGTGGGTGAGTGACTGAGTGAAAGAGTGAGTGACTGACTGAGTGAAAGAGTAAGAGTGAGTGTGAGTGAGTGACTGAGTGAAAGAGTGAGTGACTGAGTGAAAGAGTGAGTGAGCGACTGAGTGAAAGAGGGAGTGATTAAGAAAGTAACTATATGTAATAAAGTAGTTCTTAAAAAACGTATTTCTTCAACTATTTAAAAAATTTCCCTCACTTAACGGAATGTAAAATTTCCTCACTATGTTCAAAACAGCCGTCCTTGCTCCTATCGTGAGCCAGATCAATACAGTCCAAGCCCCACACCTTTCTTTTAAGATCCCTTTTAATATTATCCTCACATCTGATCCTATGTCTTCCAAATGGTCTCTTTCCCTCAGGTTTCCCCACCAACACCCTGTATGCAACTCTGCTCTAACCCATACGTGCCACATGCCTCTCCCATCTCATTCCTTTCTACTTGATCACCCCAATAACGTTTAGTGACCAGCACAAACCACGAAGCCCCTCATTACCATTACACTGCCCTCTCCACTCTCCTGTTACCGCGTCCCTCTTAGGAACAGACATCTTCCTTAGCACCCTACAAATCCAATTTCGGGAATGTTGTGTTTGAAAGCAACCAAGCTTTGGAAAATTTGGAATTTTCTTTTTCAACGTGCCATCGCCAGAAACATTTAGCTTCCAAAATTTAGACCCAGAGAGCATTGCATTAATTTTAAAGTATCTTAGGCGAAGACAACCTCCATGTCAGCACACTTTATAAATATATACAAAAGCATGCGGTTTTTATATCTTGTTCAGAATAAGTATTTTAATCGATGTCTTCACTAACGTGACTAAAATCAAAGATAATATATAATATGTGGCCACAGCTGTAGCCACTATCTTCCAAAAGGTATATTGGTTTTATGTTATTTTGAAATGAGCTGGGAACAGAAGGGATATTATTGCATTATACAATGGACTTGGTACTTACGTAATTACATACAATTACACAGATATAGGACGGGATTAATTCATTATATATGTTTTAATTACAGAGCTGCCCATCGTAAATAGTATTACAATAGTATCAATTATATTTAAGGTCCAAAAATTATATGAATTTACAAATATCTCTATAGAGAAGAAGAAAATTTTAGAGCGCTTGTATACCAGGCGAAGATTTTTAGGTGTTACCTGTTATTGTATTAGACGACCCACATAAAAAAGAAACTCGTTTCAAGCAATGAGTTTCATGCAATATGACGATAGAGTTGCATGAAACTAGCACTCTAATTCTAGATATCAAAACAGAAACCTCTCCTTGGAAATGTCCCGTTACTCTGCCTATCACCTTACGTGAGGTGCTTAGGTTAGACGTCGGGATAGTTTCTCTCTCTCTGTTTCAGCTCGCCACGTGATTCTGTGTGCTAACGTGAAGGTCATAGGTTACACGTCAGACAGTAGTGGTGGGGTTATAACAGGAAAGGTCAGACAACCGGTAAAATTCTACATTGTATATTTGTTTGAAACTCAAAATTGATTTTTTCGTATTTTGAATTAAAGCGCCAGTTTCATGCAATTGTTCTTTGACGTTGCACGAAACTAATTGTTTGAAAGCAGTTTCTTCTCTCTGCCGTGAAAATTAATTAGAAATGAACAATCATCATTTTGACAAGATGAGGTTTTATGTGGTTAGGTTTTTGTGGTTAGGTTTATTCCACATGAATCTAATGATTGTAAACAAAATTCAAATGCAGCTTAAATGTATACACTATCACTCTAACGTAAAACTGTTTCAATAAAATAGAAGAGTCCACTCTTAGGACTTCAGTCAGTCTGAAAATGATCTTAAACCTTAACCTCTGCCTTAAACAGAATTTTACTTCTACCATGAAGATGGAGAGACTATGTTGTTCCGAAACGCTTGCAACACCTACCAGATAACACGGTGTCATAAATCAGAAGACCAAATCATAATCTTCATGGCCGTGAAAACGTCAAACCATACAGTCTAACACTCACAGCTGCACTAATATTTCTGTGTATTGAATCCAGAGCACAGTGCCAGTATAGAGTCTAGCATAAAATTCTAACAACTCTAATAGCGATAAATAGTGTTACATGCTGGAAATATGACTAACAATGGAGTTCCTGGACAGCTCTGTTTACATACGTGTTTTGGAAATTGGTTACGTAAAGCACTTATGTACATTCTCTTACACACATACTTACAAATATTAAGGTAACAGGCGAGGGGTGAGCAAAACTGAATTTGGTCCTCAATTTCATTGCAAGTAACAGTCAAAACATATTACATAATAATAATAATAATAATGTTCGAACAGCTTACCAATCGTCTCTGTCACTTTCAGAACGCCCATTCGTGTAACGGCCAACACACAACTAGCGCCATTACTTCCTACACAAGCTGACAGAGACCTCATGCGACAACATTACAAACTATTGACAGGGCGTTAAAAATTAAAGTTCCCTGAACTCTAGGTTTTTTAACCTTTATCTAATTAAATTAAGTTATAAACCAACCGATGCACACTAAAACCACTTTTTAAGTAGCTTTATTATAAAATTGTTAAAATTGTACCCCTACACGTGTTTCGATCCTAGGATCATCGTCAGGAGGGTTTATTGCTAAAAGCTACAGTCACTTCAACACATGATTTAAAATATTCTATCTGCACTTTGAAACATAAGTTTATAAGTTTAAAATTATAAAAGCACTGTAGATGGTAGATTTTATAATTTTACAACCTTTAGAGAATCTTTTTACAAGATTTAACTTACGTTTCAAAGTGCAGATAGAATATTTTAAATCATGTGTTGAAATGACTGTAGCTTTTAGCAATAAACCCCCCTGACGATGATCCTAGGATCGAAACACGTGTAGGGGTACAATTTTAACAATTGTATAATAAAGCTACTTAAAAAGTGATTTTAGTGTGCATCGGTTGGTTTATAACTTAATTTAATATGACGAAGATGCACGGTGGCAACAGTGTGAAACTTTATCTAATTACTGTGCGCTGAAATTTACGGGGTCTTCTGCGAGCAATTTAATTCGTAATTTCGTTTCTCTGAATTTTAAATATAATCAAATTACTGTGATAATGCTTTATATATATATGCATTGTGGGAGAACTACATTTTTTAAACATCCAGTGCAACAATTGCTGTGCTGTGAAAGGAAAAGCGGTGGTTAAACTGTGGCAAAGAGTCAAGAAGAGTTCAAAGTGTTTTAATGCTGCAAAAATGCTTTCCCACATCCGATATATATTCAATTTTAGAGCAAAGAAAAATTAAAGTGTTGATAATTTTGACTTCAGCTCGTTCAAGAAATAAAGCAGGAGGATGCGTTCAGCAATATGCAACATTGTCGCTTGTCATCTTTAAAAATTGGTACCAAAACAAATATATATTTATCGTAAAGTACAAAAAAAATACTATCATTTTCAAAACACGTCCTGTTCTCTAAAATTGTAGTTTAAACCATTATACTTATTTAGCTTATATTTCAGTAAAATTTCTTTTCAGGGTGTTCTTGTTAGAATTGGATCTTGTCAGCTAGGGGCAAGCAGCCATTTTGTTCCCAAACAAATTTTTCTTATACTTTGTACATCCGCCGTAAGATGTCAGCACAAGTAACAGTTTCCTATTGCGCAGTTTCATAATGCGAGTACCGCCTTCGTTTCATTAAAAGAATAATTTAAACGCGTAGCAAACTTTTGTAATCGAATTATTTAAAATTTGAAGAAAATCTCTTATTTGATTTGTGGATCTCACAAATCCAAGAAATGTATAACGAGGCACCAGACATGCCCCTTGATATTTCATAGCCTTGAAAGTTACGTGTATTTGTTTATAATTTATTTTATTTATTTACACAAATCAAAATCAACAAGGTGCATTGCTTTTGGGGAAAACCCCAAATTGTCTGTAACTACTCTCTACATGTTTCGGCCCATGTGCGCTATTATGAAGGAGCTTCCATTTTTTACATTGGGAAGTGCATAAGGATTTAATATTTTGGTAATGGCCCAGATGAGCTGAAACACAAGGAAGGATAGTTACAGATAATTAAGGCTTTTCCCTTAAAAAGTCTGTATGATTTTGGTTTTGATATCTTGGATATCCATGGATTTTTTTTTTTTCATACAATTGGGGAAAGATAAACAACAATTTTTAAGATAAATATTAGGAGTGTGATTGTTAATGGATACTTGTAGATTCTGATTTCAAATGTCATGCAGAAATTTAATCGTAAACCTACTTTGCTTCTAGGTTGCGGATTAAGAATTATAACACACCGAAACCTAAATAGGGCTAACGAGAAAGCTCTATGATAAGCAGGAATTTCCACAGTGAAACCAAGGAAACTTAAATTTTATGTCTTGGATTGAAACATTCGTTTTGGTCTGTTTAACTGGTAACTTCCAGCAGTTTTTGTATTCAAAATTATATTTATTTTTTTCAGGGAATAATAATGCCTTAACTGGTGGATAAAGCTAATGAATTTTATAGAATCATATTGTTCATTACAGTGTTCACAACAATCTGCACACTGGAGATTATTCTGTGCCAGTTGCAACCTTTAAAAAATTCTGAAAATTTTATAGTGCAAAAGCCTTACACAAATTTTGGACATTGTCCGTCGTCTCAAGACAAAACGGCACAGTGTTTCGGAGACTTGAACCTCCTTCATCTTCAAGTGAAAAGAGAATAGGTTGAAACACATCCTGGTGGGCCCCGTCAGAAACACGTGTCAATCTCTGGACACAAAACGATTGACATATCCAAGGTCTTAGTTATGACAGATTTACATTTCTTGTTCTGGTAACCCCTTAATTTAAGATACATTTAAATTACTTATTTTACGACTTATGCCTGTGTGTCTCAAATTTATCAATTACTGAGCAATAAATATATATTTTAGAATTTGTATTATTTTGGAATTAGATTTCTATCTTCTCACGAGTCAAAAGCCTTTTTAGGGTAGATAATTTACGATCTAAATATGGATCCAAATATTACCCGACCCCTTGGTTCATAGGACATTTAAATTATTAAACTTGTTGCAATGCAAACCATAAATCGTAATTTGTGTAATATCATTAATACAGAGACAGCTTCTTGAATTACGCCACATTCAGCACAAGTAACTCATACGAGGGTGAATATACTTTTGTTCACTGCAGAAATGGATAAGGGGGGGGGGGAGTTAATACCTATATTTTGTGTCACGTCTAAAACCTTAAAATTGTTACAAAAAAAATCGGTTTGTTTTGATGCACGTTTTATAAATCAGTGAAGACACAAATACAAAAATTATCATAGACATCCTCCATTATATCACAACCATAACTGACCCCCAAGCATCTCTAAGAAAGGAACTTGTAATTCCGAAATTTGTGAAAAATCCATCTTGTCACAGTCCTCTATATTCCTGCTTTACACGTCTATAAAGTAATAGGAGTTAATTTAAAAAAAGTATTAGATTTATATTTTTTTGGAAGAATAAATATATTCGTGATGTAATATGGGTTTATTATTTTATATTCACCGTGCATCTTTGTATAATTGATTATTTCTACCAACAAATGCACCAAGACAATTTTGTCATTTTTTTAATAAAGAAACAGTGACAAAAGTGTCTTGGTGCATTTGTTGGTAGAAATAATCAATGGGTTTATTATGTCACAATAACCATTCACACAGTGAACAAAAGTCCACGTAACTTCCATATACTTAATTTTTCGCTTCTCTTGTCACTTGTGTCTATATTTTAAGAGTTCTGAAATTGCCATATTAAAATTGTCGCAACTGGATTCAAACTAGTTTTATAAATAAGCAAACGACATAATGCTGGTATGAGATCGTGTGGTAAGCAGTCACAGTTATTCAATTTACAATTAAAATAGGAACAAATTTGGAAAAAAGTACTACATCCTTAAACATTTTGATTAGGTGTTAATGATTCATAATACTGGCGATTAATTTCATCGGCTTGTCACAGACCGGACAAACATAACTGAAGTTAGTTAACTGATGTTATGATATCATTATGACACCCAAGTTAACAGGTGTTTCTTGTTATTATATGATTATAACACCCAAGTTAAATGATGTTTCTTGTTGTTATATGATTATAACACCCAAGTTAACGGATGTTTCTTGTTGTTATATGATTATAACACCAAAGTTAACGGATGTTTCTTGTTGTTATATGATTATAACACCCAAATTAACGGATGTTTCTTGTTGTTATATGATTATAACACCCAAGTTAACGGATGTTTCTTGTTGTTATATGATTATAACACCCAAGTTAACGGATGTTTCTTGTTGTTATATGATTATAACACCCAAGTTAACGGATGTTTTTTGTTGTTATATGATTATAACACCCAACTTAACGGATGTTTTTGTTGTTATATGATTATAACACCCAAGTTAACGGAAGGTTCTTTTTGTTATATGATTATAACACCCAAGTTAACGGATGTTTCTTGTTGTTATATGATTGTAACACCCAAGTTAACGGATGTTTCTGGATGTTATACTATCATTATGACACAGAATACACAGATGTTTCTAGATGTTATATCATTACGACACTCAAGTTAAAAAAAAAATCTTTTTTTTTTCACAACCTCAATTGTTATTTTCGGCACAAACTTTTGCCGCCTCTTTAAAACATATTTAAACTAGATTATATCATTCCAGATTATTGGTCCTGTATTCGTTACGTGTTTTCGAGCAGTACACATTATCAATATTCATTAGCTCTTGAGGAATTTTCTTTTGTTTTATTATAATTAAATTTTCTCCAAGTTGTTTACTTTACACTATCTTGCACAACTTGTGATTTATATTTATTCGAATTTAATTTGTCGTTTTTTTTAAAACGAGTTCTAGGTTACCCGTACATACGTGAAACGCCATTTGACTTCCAGTCTGACGAACAAACACGTTTATCCAGTCTCATTAACTCGCTACTTGATCGGACGGAACGAAAGCTGCGTTCTCATATTCCTGCGAGTTGGCGGGATTTGTGTTGGCGGTTTGTGGTGCGTCGTTACTCATATCCTGCTTCGTCTCCTCTAGTGGAGAATTCTCGTTACGAAACTTCTCGAATTTCGGTGAAAGTCCCGGTCTGGATGTCTTATCTATAATCAAACTTTTCGTCGTTTCCTTAATCTGTGTGAAAAGTTCTGGAGTAATGATGGGAAGCGAAGCTCTCTTCTTGGCCACTGAGGACCAATTATCATCTAATTTCTCATCACTTTCTTCAACGGCCATCTTATCTACTTCCATTTCTTGTTCGGATTTAATCTCACCAGTATTACCACTATTCTGCTCTGCGTTACTCTGTGTTTCTTCCACCTGACACGATAGACTTTCAGTAAGCATCAGTGCAGGCTCGCTCTCTTCTTTATCTTCCGCCATTTTTTCGCTCATAAGCGTGTCGCCATTAGAGACAGCAAATGGCTGGACGCCATTTCCGAGCTGCCTCTGCTCTTCCTGTAGAAGCTCGTCCTCCAACTTCTGTCGCTCCATTGCTTGTATATCAGACAGTAAACGGCTCTTGACTGGCATAACGTCGATACTATACCTCCCTCTCACATGTAGGTTACTGGTTTCCTTCTCTGTACCCTCCGTAACGGAAGAAACTCTATTCATTGCAGCCGTCGCCGAAGATTTCCATCTCTGAGCGCCTGGTTTCACACCTCCTACAGTTCTTTCCAGTTTCTCATCACCAGAAACGTAACCAACATACTGAGGATAACCGTACTGTCCCCCTTCGTACCCCACCTGGTTACCATAACTGTAACTTGGATTGTTGGACCCCGATGATGATATGCTGAGATCTGACTGAGAAAGACCCGTGTTTGTATTTAAAGTGTCATTACAATTATCTTCGCCTCTTGCATCGCTTTTAACCTGACGTTCTGTGGTATCTTCTTCCTCATCATCCTCATCGTCTTCTACTTCCTCCAAGTCTTCTTCGTCTGATACTTCCTCGACGTCGATGTCAGGAGGTCGATGGACTTGTGCTCTTTGACTAGATGATCTTCTGTTGATGCCTTCCTCGTCGAAGTATTCTTGCGAACTGACCTTAGCAGACAGCAATTTCGGGTACAGTTCTACGTTGTTGCTCCTCGCCGAACCGCTTTGCTGCACCTCCACCACGAACACGTTTCCCTCGTTCGGAGACGCCGACGTTGTAAACTTTGTCGTTGTTGTTTTGGTGCTGCCATCTTGTAACGTCACCTGCGAAAGTTACAAAGACAATATTAGTGACAGTGTGACGTTACTCTTGTCACACTGCTCTCTGAATGCATGAAGAAATTGAAGTGTATACGCATGTGCGGGCGTTTTTGAATGCGTAGCTGCTTCTGGGATAATATGTCACACAGGTGCGCACCAAGAATTTTTCACTTGGGGGGGGGGGGGGACTGGCACTGAGGCTACATATAATTAAGTTTTATTTTTAAAATTATGCCATAAAAATCATGTCATAAGTATAAGGTAACACTGTTTGCAACTACATTTATATACATACAAATATAACTACATGTTCCATGACTCAATCACATTTTCCTATCTTCTTTTTTTTTTTATTTTATTAATTTATTTTTCAAAATTCTAATGTACTAGTCATCAGCCGATTTCAGTGTATGATTTCGGCTGAAGGGTAAATCACGTAAAGTGTTTGATATCATAATACTTGCAAAATCTGTGTATCTTAAATTTCGATTTTGGGGGGTTTGGGGGGGCTGCAGGCCGGTAGCCCCCCCCCTTGGGTGCGCCCCTGCAGCCATAAGACACAAATAGCAGTCCACAAGCATTAACAAGGTCATTTAACAACACTGCAAACTCAAAAGCATATTAAATCATAGCGCGAATGAAAACAGTCGCTGTACGACTGAGCTACCCCGGCTCCTGCCGTGGGTTTAGACTGTCAATTATGTAACGGGACATAGAAAAATAATTTTCTCAGTAAGAATTATCTATTTATTTATTTATTTACTCCATGGCTCGACAGCCCCAGTAAAGCTAGACCTCCTCACTGCCGAGGCTTCACGATCACACCCAGACACACCACACTCGGTAGGGCTCCTCTGGATTAGTGATCGGCCCGACGCACAGACTTCTACCTGACAACATACAACACTCACAATCAGACAGACATCCATGCCACCGGCTGGATTCGAACCCGCAATCCCAGCAAGCGAGCGGCCGCAGACCCACGCCTTAGACCGCACGGCCACTGGATCGGCAATAATTTATTTAGGAAAGAAGAATTTTATGACAAAAAATGTTAACAATTTTTAACTTCGGAGTTACGTTTAGAATGGACAATAAACAGAGGTATTGGTCAATGGTCACTTTAATTACACCCCCCCCCCCCCCCCCCTAAAAGTACGCTAAGAACTCAGACATGCGGAGGACGTGTGTACCAGAAATATGTTGTTAAGCTAAAACTTTCAGTTAATTTGCAGTGTTAGTGTTGATGGCCTAACAGAATGCTTTAGCCAATTGGTACCTCTTGTAATTAATCAACGCATTTGCCTGTTTTTCACCCCTAAATGGGGAAATTAATCATTTAATTTAGGGGCTGTTAGAACAATACGTCTCACCTCGTGCACTGCAAAACGCAAATACGGGCTTCGTCTTTTGTTTATAGATTACACCTCAGAGCTAGAAGCGAGCTAGTCGAATGTCTACCACAGAAATTTTTGGTTGTTATATTTACAAAGAGGCTTTAAAGTTGTCAGGAAAATGAAAGAAGCTACAATCTGAGATGCTATTGTCTGCGGTAAACAGACAGTTATGCCTTAACGTTGTATCTACCGTGCATTTTCAAATGAGATGTGTTCAATAAATCACCAACTAATGCACATAAACTTTTCGATAGTCTATTCTTTAAAGTACCCCTATACGTATTTCGGTGGTTTAAACCACCATCTTCAGGGGGTCGTGGAGATTAAAATGCATAGACATTAATAACTATAAGTCTATGGATTTTAATCTCCACGACCCCCTGAAGATGGTGGTTTAAACCACCGAAATACGTATAGGGGTATTTTAAGAATAAACTATTGAAAAGTTTATGTGCATTAGTTGGTGATTTTTGAACACAGACAGTTATGCCGTCTGAACATACAAACAAGAAAACGTTGCTCGCATCTTCTTCAATAATTATACCACATACCATCATGCGCATAGTTTACATGACGTCATCACACATACCTGAATTATGTACACAGTAATCATAATTAATGAATTTTGAATTACATGAAAGAGGTATGAATGTGCGTATCTTAGAGGGTCAGTCATTCCATAGTCTTACGATAGGTCTATAGCCTCTTCCAAAGCCAGTTCTCCACAGAGTGCGATCTAGTGCTTCCTCTTTCAATTTACAGTATCCTCTCTCTTCCTTAAGATCAACCGATAGCTGCTTATGTCTTCTCCCTCGTCTTACCATCACTTCTATATTTCCTCTATCATTCCTTCAATCACGTGTTTTAGAAGGCAGTTCCTACGCAAGACGTGACCAGGCACTTAGGCTTCCATCTTTTTATTGTATGTTGGATATTCGAACTTACTGACCACATTTACCTGAAGTGCAAAGCTTGACGTCATCACAGTCATGTGACTTAACAATAGAGTCTTCTGTATAGTTACGTCATGTCGAGTGGTAAAGAGTTACAAAAGTTTCGGTGGTTCTTAATATCTCCTTCTTCAAGGTCAAAGATTTAAACCAGTCCAAGAAGAAGAAGAAAAAATATGTTTTATGAGCATTAACCCTGAAGATCCAGACACTACTGTCTTCGAAATTTTAGTAACTAATTACCAAACTAAACGGTGTAATATCCCACAGGACACGATCCTTTAAATGCAGTGACTAAGAAAGAACACGAAAGACTTCACAGTTAGTATCCGAGATCAGAAATAAACTCAAGGACGTCATAAACATGAAGCAGGGGTACCAACTATCAAATAATAATATTATGTACCTTTAACAGAATGTCAATGTCTTCAGCTACTGTTGGTTGGGTCACAGTTCGGCTGCCTACTTAACCCAGTTGTACAAATTGCTGTAGTTAAGAAGATATAGGAAGACACTATGACGTCATGCAGTTATTACGCGGTTTTATTCTGGAGATTTGAAAGGCAAAGTAAGAAAAATGTGTCAAGTTAGTCCTACACAACACACGCCAATCGACGTTATTCCAAAATAAAACCCACAGCGTTCCCACACGAATTAAAATGCCTATTCACAGTATTTATATCAACAACTGCACAATAACAAAAGACAGTTTATATATACATGACACTTCTGCTACATGTTTCGGCCTAGATTGTTCATCTTCAGGGCGGTGGTTAACAAAGGAATGAGTAGTGGTTATTATGTCTCAGATGTGCAGTTTTAATGCTAAAATGCGTATGTTGAGTGAAATACATATTAAATACAACGTAATTAGGCACTGTTCTTTTCTTTGTTAAACACCTCCTTGCAGATGGACAATATAAGTCGAAACATGTAAGAGGAATATCATATATTTATAAATCTTTTATCGTTTAGTATTGTGCAGTTGTTGGAATAAATATTCTGAACTACTTTACTGCTCGGAATGTGGATAATTGTGCCGATCCCAGTGGCCGTGCGGTCTAAGGTGTGGGTCTGCGGCCGCTCGCTTACTGGGATTGTGGGTTCGAATCCCACCGGGGGCATGGATGTTTGTGTTGTGTTTGTTGTATGGACGGTAGCATGGAACGTAAAGTGACATGAAGGACGAAAGGATTTAAACAGTACAAAAAAAAATCCACCGGGGGCATGGATGTTTGTGTTGTGTTTGTTGTATAAGGACTAATATGGAACGTAAAGTGACATGAAGGACGAAAAGGATTAATACAGACAAAATGGATCAAAGGGGAAAACCCAGGAATTAGTAAAAAATAAAATAATAAAATATCCACCGGGGGCATGGATGTTTGTGTTGTGTTGTTGTTAGGACGGTAGCATGGAACGTAAAGTGACATGAAGACGAAATGATTTAAACAGTACAAAATGGATCAAGGGGAAAACCCGGACAGGCAAAAAAAAAAAAAAATCCCGCCTAGGGCATGGATGTCTGTCTGTTGTGAGTGTTGTGTGTTGTCAGGTAGAGGTCTCTGCGACGAGCTGATCACTAGTCCAGAGGAGTCTTAAACGATGTGGTGTGTCTAATGTGTGTGTGCCCATGAAACCTCGACGAAAAGAGGAGGCCAGGCCTATATAGGGCTGTCGAGCCATAAAAAAAATGTGGATAATTGTAAATTAGCATGCTCAGATGTGACATTATCTGGTGATAGTGCTAGCTCGGTTATAGAGACAGTTTCATAGACAGCGCAACCACTAAACAAAATATGCCTTATGTGTCCTCGATGGTAGGAGCCTCCATCTGATGCCACGGTCGTACAAACGCCGACAGAGCGGTAGGTTTGGAGCCTGAACCTTACCTTGAAAATTTCACGAAATTTAACATAAATCTGATTTAGATTGCTGGTCACTGTCCTTTATAGTGTCATTTAACAAGACTCTAAGAAGTAAAAGTGGGTTTGTACAGAATCTGGATAGGGACAGGTGGCGGGCTCTTGTGAGTGCGGTAATGAACCTTCGGGTTCCATAAAACGCGGGGAATTCCTTGACTAGCTAACGACCTGTTAGCTTCTCAAGAAGGACTGTGCTACGTGGAGTTATTTAGTTAGTTAGTTAGTTGTACAGAATCTGTTTCCACTTTGCGACGAGGAAGAAAATTTCATTAGAGGATGTGATAGACAGTCCGTTTTGCTTAATGATTTTGTTACATTAATTAAGCTAATTAAATGTATTAGGAATGTATTGTTTTATTTTTATTTCGTTTTTTTCTTTCATCATTTTACATATGTCTGTGGTTCGTTATTTGAGGGGCGTAGCCCGAAAGCCCCCCCCCCCCGCCTCCCAAAATCCATTAGATTAAAAGCTGTGATTTAAATTGGGTGATTAAGTCATGAAACATGTAGATTACATTTATACATATGTAAATGCAGTTGTAACAGTGTCATTTTGTATTTGTATTTACGATATAGTAAAAGCTTTTGAAACCAAAAGTAAATTATATATAGCTTCAGGGTCAACCGCCCCCCAATAAAACTTCTGGGTGCGAGTCTGAGTTATTTCATGTATTTTCTTTATGTTCTTGTGTTGTCCCTGTAATTGGTATTTTGGCTGTTATGACAGCACGTTAATAGAAATGAACTGATTTGAATTAACAAATTAAATTTAACCACATTTTTGAGTACAGTTTCTTTGTTCAGATATTTAGAAGTTGTGCCATACTGAACTAAACATAATGTCCTTATTCTGAAAATGATTTTATTTTTGGGGAAGGACTCAATTGGCTTTTAAGCTTCATCTTCCGTAAGTCTACAGAAATCGTGATTTTTATTTCTAAATATATGCAATTAAAAAAAATTACAAATTAAAAACTTTTCAATATTTACTTATAATTATGATTATTACACATGTGTGGTCTATTTTTTTTAGCTTCATATACAAGAATGTTATTAAAATTTCTGAAAGAAACGTTTTGAGTGCAACCGCGTTCCGTGGCCGAATTAAATCAAGAAAGGCTGCTTGCATACAAGAATAAGTTATCAGAACAGAGATTTGTGCATGAAATTTTTGTTGCCTTTTTTTATTTCAGTTTAACACTAATTTAAATTTTTAAATTCAGCAACCTACCATGAATTTTGACCTCCCATCAGATTACATCTTTTTATAAATTTCTATAGCCTTGCTGGCATTAAGAAGCTATTTAAAGAAAAGCAGCAAAAAAGTGAAGATATTTACATGAGTTTCTTTCAATTCTTTTCCAATTTGTCTTCCTTTATAGATGATTCTGGTTAAAGCTCCCAGAAAGTGCTCCACCCGTCTCACATCTTAGCACCTTCTATGAAGTACATACAAGCAAACAATTCACTCATCATTCTCTCAGCCCGTTAAACGTGATAACGAAATTTGCTGTCTGTTCTGCCTGTGACAAAACAGATAATTTAACGCACTTAACATCGAAAGCGGCCTTGTTTACTTGTCTTTCTGTGTCTTGACATGTCAGTGCAAAGACAATACAGGTATTCTTTACTTGCTTTACTGTCACGATTGTTTAAAAGTTTGTTGTACAATTCGTCCTTTGGTTTACTGTCACGATTGTTTAAAAGTTTGTTGTACAATTCGTCCTTTGGTTTACTGTCACGATTGTTTAAAAGTTTGTTGTACAATTCGTCCTTTGGTTTACTGTCACGATTGTTTAAAAAGTTTGTTGTACAATTCGTCCTTTGGTTTACTGTCACGATTGTTAAAAAGTTTGGTTGTACAATTCGTCCTTGGTTACTGTCACGTTGTTTAAAAGTTTGTTGTACAATTCGATCCTTTTTACTGTCACATCGTTAAAGTTGTGCCGTCTTTGGTTTACTGTCACTTTCTTGTTTGACATTGTCAGTGCAGCAAGTACAAATTTTTGTAATTCGTACCTTTGCTTTACTGTCACGATTGTTTAAAGTTTGTTGTACAATTCGTCCTTTGTTTACTGTCACGATTGTTTAAAAGTTTGTTGTACAATTCGTCCTTTGGTTTACTGTCACGATTGTTTAAAAGTTTGTTGTACAATTCGTCCTTTGTTTTACTGTCACGACTCTTTAAGTAAGCGTTTGTTGTACAATTCGTCCTTTGTTTACTGTCACGATTGTTTAAAAGTTTGTTGTACAATTCGTCCTTTGTTTACTGTCACGACTCTTTAAACGTAAGCGTTTGTTGTAAAATTCGTCCTGTTATATCCATCACACAACAATCGCCTTAATTTTAATTGTTTGACATTTTTACATCGTTTTATCATTACATGTATTGCTAGTTCGTTTTTGTGAATTGTTACTTTAATGTAATTCCCTGATTTTGATCCTATGGGGGATCGAAACATGTCATGACAAGGTATGATTCCAGTGAAATGTGATGAATTGCTAATATAGAATATCTGGAAATAATACAGTGCATTTTGTTGGCTGAGTTTTGTGATTTGATTATCGATATTGCACGGTGTTAACAATATATATATAAAGAAGTTAGAGATATTATGTTTTAAATTTTAAATATGAAATTACATTGAATTACTGTGGATTTGGTTGGTTAATATAAAACAATAATAACTTATTTAAAACAAATAATTTCTCTCTCTCTCTCCCTACCCTGCTCCTCTCAGAAGAAACAATTTGGAAGCTGACATCTCTGCCGGAGTGCACACAGTTCCTTCCACAAGCAGGATTTTGTGTCAAGAGCACATATTTGATATCGATATTTTGCAAATCGAAATTTTTCCACAACATTTTAAAAGATCGTCGAATATAAAATTTAATCAAAATCCGTCCAGCAATTCTTGATTTGAAATAAACTGACAGACAGATAGGTTTTCCGTAAATGCATTCTTTCTACACGTTTTCAAAGAAATGTACATAAAGTAGTCCACAGCATTACACTTGTGTACACACACGATATTGTGACTCAGTAAATGGTAAAGCAATCCCATTACAGCCTGGACAAGCCCTTAGGGTTCCAGAAGGTTGAGGCTCACAGATTTATAGACAATCGGCACATGAAGGTGGTAAGGTTGTCAGCCCTACGCACCGGCCACCTTTAATCAAAGTTACTTGTTTGAAGTTTCCGCTGAGGGACTAAAGAGAAGTAACAACAGCGCCAGACAAAATCGTGAACCAGGCTCGAACTTACTTCCACGACAGGAAGTTGAAATTCTCGCTATTTTATCTCAGGTTCGACACAAAATATGCAGGTCTGATTGAAGAGCAAGCTGAAAAAGGTACAGACGTCGGAATTCTATAAAGATAACAGAAACTCCTTCCATGGGACGTTTCCTACTGAACCTCACGTCGTGCTGTGGGACGTACTGACGCTCTACCGCCTACGCCACCGCCTCGACAGACAGAAGTTCGAAACCCGGCAGGTGTAAGAGATGTTTCTCTTCTCCGAAACACCCACAACGGCTCTGGGACCCAACCGGTCTCTTATTCAACGGATACCGGGGTCCTTTCCCGGGCTGAGCGGCCGGAGCGTGACACTAACCACTCACCTCCATCTAGCGCCGAGATTAAGACCGATTGGAGCTATACCTCCACTTCATCTCTGTGCCTTCAACGCTTGTATGGGGCAAATTTAGATTTACTTTACTGCATAACGTAGAAGGTTGGCCGCGATAGCTCAGTCGGTATAGCGACTCGCTACTAGCTGGACGGTCCGGGGATCGAATCCCGGTGGGGGCGGGGATTTTCAGCACCCGTCCAGACCGGCCCTGGGGTCCTACCCAGCCTCCTGTACAATGGGTACAGAGTCATTCCCGGGGGTAAAGCGGCCGGGGGTGGCGTTGACCACCCACCCCCATCTAGCGCCGAGGTTAAAGAAAGAGTAGAGCTATACCTCTACTCCCCCTCTGGGCCTTCGTGGCCTGTTTAGGGTGAAATTAACCTCTAACGTAGAACGGTTTGAGCAGTTTATAAAAGAAGAAGAACCTGCGAGATTAGAGGATGTCAGAGTGGTGTTTCTAAAGACGCACTTCTGGTGAGTAATTTACCAGAACAATTACTTCTTTAGAGAAAACTGATAAGATGAAATATGTTAGCAGAAATACTTGCAGAAATTTTGTGACAAATATTTCCACAGACAACACACTAAAACGATGCCCACAAGTAACTACAGTCGAACCCGGTTATAACGATATCGGTTTAAGCGATACCTCCTATATAGTGTCGGATATTGTATGTTACCAATTAATTCCTCACTGTTATCCGTAACAATATACTCCTCGGTTATAACAACACTCGTTTATAACGATACTCGTTTATAACGACACAAAATATTCAGTCTCTTTCGTGACGTTATAACCGAGTTCCAATCTCCGTTATTCAAGATTTTTGTTATATGATAATAAATGTGTTATTCGGCATCATTAGCAGTTACTGATGTATTTATAGAGATATTTAAATATAAAATAAATTAATATTTAACTTAGTTTAACAAGTTTTTGATACGTACTCCCCTCTCTTCTGTCTCAACTATGAGGTGGTTGTTTTTCAGTGTCATGGTAATGATGCTGCCATTGGCACTCTTGGAGGTGCCATTGGCACTCTTGGAGGTGTCATTCGGCAAGCTGCCCGAAGAGGCCCCGTAGCTGAGTAGCGGTGACTGTGACGTCACGTCTTCAATTTCTTCAGCTGGTGTCACCGTGAATTGTGACTCGCTCGTCTTCAACTGCACATTCGGGCATCAAACCCAAACAAACAAGAATAATAAAATTAATTTAATTTTATTATTTATATCAGTACTGATTTTAATAAATAGAATCTAAACATGTATTAAATTTCACATACTGATTAAAAACTAGATGAGATCTGCGCTCTTCAGGGTTATTACGCAGTTTTGAGTGGTAGTTCTGTACCGACGTTTCGGCACAACCTATCGGTCCCATCTTCCGTAAGCAATCTAGGTCTTCTTGGACTTCTTGACTCCTTGAAGATAGGACCGATAGGCTGTGCCGAAACGTCGGTACAGAACTACCATTCAACGCTGCGTAATATCCCAGAAGAGCGCAGATTTCCTCTACATCGCGGAGGAAGCCTGAAATCACGCATTATTAAGAACTACTTTTTTATCTGACGCATATTTCATTTAATACGAATATTAAAATCTTAAGTTTGTATGCAGTGATACATTA
Organism: Reticulitermes speratus; assembly: GCA_021186555.1. Taxonomy (NCBI): domain Eukaryota; kingdom Metazoa; phylum Arthropoda; class Insecta; order Blattodea; family Rhinotermitidae; genus Reticulitermes; species Reticulitermes speratus. The sequence continues at coordinate 20,864,817 of JAJKFL010000010.1, forward strand.
ACTGTATGTGAGCCGCAGATTAAGTCTCATTAAAAATGTTACAATAACATAAATTATGCTTTAAATTTATGACATCAGCTTATGTTAGTTTTTTTTTTTTTTTACATATTGTTACCAGCGAGAGCCATTATAAAATGATATCACTTTCGCGTATGTAACAAACAGTTCCTCCCTGACGATACGTAGAAATACCTTGGAATTATCAGGTAGTGTTTTTATGCTATTTTGTTAATTTTCACTACTCTAATACTTATCAGTTGTCATTGTTAATTAAATCCAGGGGAGGCTCCGGCCCCCCCAAGTAGAGGCTCCAGAAGCTAGTAAATGGCACGGCTTGAAATAAATGTAGCTCTTTTGTGTATAATTGTTGGAAAACTGAAAATAAAGCTCTTATAATTTAAAAAAAAAAACCTTGGAATTACCCTGGACCTGGCTTTAACCTACAAGCATCATCGCTTCAAAACAAGACAGAAGGTAACAACGAGAAACAATCTTCTTAGAAAGCTTACGGGAAGTAGATGGGGAGCAAACCGTAACGTTCTGCGACTAACCGCACAAGCACTTTGCATTTCAACTGCACAATACGCATGTCCAGTGTGCAATAGATCTGCCCACACCAAGCAAGTCGACACGGCGCTCAACGAGACATGTAGGACAGTGACAGGATGTATGAAACCAACGTCATTGCCAAACCTCTATAGAGCGGCAGGTTTCGCAGCTCCTACATCTCGTCGGAAGGCAGCGGAACACAAGCAATCTGTGGATGAGCGACACGCACTTAAAGAGCCAGAACATCACAGAGAAGATTAAAATCGCGGAATAGCTTCCTCGGAACAGTGCAAGTTGAACCACCTGAAGACTTCCCCCTTACCCAGATTTGCCCTGGTAGCCACCTCCTTGATTTTAATACTTGGAAATATCTTAACCGCATTAGAACAGGGGTGGCACCAGTAAAAACAAATATGGTAAAATGGGGCAAAACAAACTCCGACGACCTGTATTGTGGCTGTGGAGAGGTACAAGATATGGGACATCTCCTGTCATGCAGGGACTGCCTTGTGGCTGTGGAGAGGTACAATATATGGGACATCTCCTGTCATGCAGGGACTGCCTTGTGGCTGTGGAGAGGTACAAGATATGGGACATCTCCTGTCATGCAGGGACTGCCTTGTGGCTGTGGAGAGGTACAATATATGAGACATCTCCTGTCATGCAGGGACTGCCTTGTGGCTGTGGAGAGGTACAAGATATGGGACATCTCATGTCATGCAGGGACTGCCTTGTGGCTGTGGAGAGGTACAATATATGGGACATCTCCTGTCATGCAGGGACTGCCTTGTGGCTGTGGAGAGGTACAAGATATGGGACATCTCCTGTCATGCAGGGACTGCCTTGTGGCTGTGGAGAGGTACAATATATGGGACATCTCCTGTCATGCAGGGACTGCCTTGTGGCTGTGGAGAGGTACAATATATGGGACATCTCCTGTCATGCAGGGACTGCCTTGTGGCTGTGGAGAGGTACAAGATATGGGACATCTCCTGTCATGCAGGGACTGCCTTGTGGCTGTGGAGAGGTACAAGATATGGGACATCTCCTGTCATGCAGGGACTGCCTTGTGGCTGTGGAGAGGTACAATATATGGGACATCTCCTGTCATGCAGGGACTGCCTTGTGGCTGTGGAGAGGTACAAGATATGGGACATCTCCTGTCATGCAGGGACTGCCTTGTGGCTGTGGAGAGGTACAAGATATGGGACATCTCATGTCATGCAGGGACTGCCTTGTGGCTGTGGAGAGGTACAATATATGGGACATCTCCTGTCATGCAGGGACTGCCTTGTGGCTGTGGAGAGGTACAATATATGGGACATCTCCTGTCATGCAGGGACTGCCTTGTGGCTGTGGAGAGGTACAAGATATGGGACATCTCCTGTCATGCAGGGACTGCCTTGTGGCTGTGGAGAGGTACAAGATATGGGACATCTCATGTCATGCAGGGACTGCCTTGTGGCTGTGGAGAGGTACAATATATGGGACATCTCCTGTCATGCAGGGACTGCCTTGTGGCTGTGGAGAGGTACAAGATATGGGACATCTCCTGTCATGCAGGGACTGCCTTGTGGCTGTGGAGAGGTACAAGATATGGGACATCTCCTGTCATGCAGGGACTGCCTTGTGGCTGTGGAGAGGTACAAGATATGGGACATCTACTGTCATGCAGGGACTGCCTTGTGGCTGTGGAGAGATACAAGATATGGGACATCTCCTGTCATGCAGGGACTGCCTTGTGGCTGTGGAGAGATACAAGATATGGGACATCTCCTGTCATGCAGGGACTGCCTTGTGGCTGTGGAGAGGTACAAGATATGGGACATCTCCTGTCATGCAGGGACTGCCTTGTGGCTGTGGAGAGGTACAAGATATGGGACATCTCCTGTCATGCAGGGACTGCCTTGTGGCTGTGGAGAGGTACAAGATATGGGACATCTCCTGTCATGCAGGGACTGCCTTGTGGCTGTGGAGAGGTACAAGATATGGGACATCTCCTGTCATGCAGGGACTGCCTTGTGGCTGTGGAGAGGTACAAGATATGGGACATCTCCTGTCATGCAGGGACTGCCTTGTGGCTGTGGAGAGGTACAAGATATGGACATCTCCTGTCATGCAGGGACTGCCTTGTGGCTGTGGAGAGGTACAAGATATGGGACATCTGTCATGCAGGGACTGCCTTGTGGCTGTGGAGAGGTACAAGATATGGGACATCTGTCATGCAGGGACTGCCTTGTGGCTGTGGAGAGGTACAAGATATGGGACATCTCCTGTCATGCAGGGACTGCCTTGTGGCTGTGGAGAGGTACAAGATATGGGACATCTCCTGTCATGCAGGGACTGCCTTGTGGCTGTGGAGAGGTACAAGATATGGGACATCTGTCATGCAGGGACTGCCTTGTGGCTGTGGAGAGGTACAAGATATGGGACATCTCCTGTCATGCAGGGACTGCCTTGTGGCTGTGGAGAGGTACAATATATGGGACATCTCCTGTCATGCAGGGACTGCCTTGTGGCTGTGGAGAGGTACAAGATATGGGACATCTCCTGTCATGCAGGGACTGCCTTGTGGCTGTGGAGAGGTACAATATATGGGACATCTCCTGTCATGCAGGGACTGCCTTGTGGCTGTGGAGAGGTACAATATATGGGACATCTCCTGTCATGCAGGGACTGCCTTGTGGCTGTGGAGAGGTACAAGATATGGGACATCTCCTGTCATGCAGGGACTGCCTTGTGGCTGTGGAGAGGTACAATATATGGGACATCTCCTGTCATGCAGGGACTGCCTTGTGGCTGTGGAGAGATACAAGATATGGGACATCTGTCATGCAGGGACTGCCTTGTGGCTGTGGAGAGGTACAAGATATGGGACATCTCCTGTCATGCAGGGACTGCCTTGTGGCTGTGGAGAGGTACAAGATATGGGACATCTCCTGTCATGCAGGGACTGCCTTGTGGCTGTGGAGAGGTACAATATATGGGACATCTCCTGTCATGCAGGGACTGCCTTGTGGCTGTGGAGAGATACAAGATATGGGACATCTCCTGTCATGCAGGGACTGCCTTGTGGCTGTGGAGAGGTACAAGATATGGGACATCTCCTGTCATGCAGGGACTGCCTTGTGGCTGTGGAGAGGTACAAGATATGGGACATCTCCTGTCATGCAGGGACTGCCTTGTGGCTGTGGAGAGGTACAAGATATGGGACATCTCCTGTCATGCAGGGACTGCCTTGTGGCTGTGGAGAGATACAAGATATGGGACATCTGTCATGCAGGGACTGCCTTGTGGCTGTGGAGAGGTACAAGATATGGGACATCTCATGTCATGCAGGGACTGCCTTGTGGCTGTGGAGAGGTACAATATATGGGACATCTCCTGTCATGCAGGGACTGCCTTGTGGCTGTGGAGAGGTACAAGATATGGGACATCTCCTGTCATGCAGGGACTGCCTTGTGGCTGTGGAGAGGTACAAGATATGGGACATCTGTCATGCAGGGACTGCCTTGTGGCTGTGGAGAGGTACAAGATATGGGACATCTCATGTCATGCAGGGACTGCCTTGTGGCTGTGGAGAGGTACAAGATATGGGACATCTCCTGTCATGCAGGGACTGCCTTGTGGCTGTGGAGAGGTACAAGATATGGGACATCTCCTGTCATGCAGGGACTGCCTTGTGGCTGTGGAGAGGTACAAGATATGGGACATCTCCTGTCATGCAGGGACTGCCTTGTGGCTGTGGAGAGGTACAAGATATGGGACATCTCCTGTCATGCAGGGACTGCCTTGTGGCTGTGGAGAGGTACAATATATGGGACATCTCCTGTCATGCAGGGACTGCCCCCAGAAATGCACCCTTGAGGATTTATGGCTTGCAAATGAAAAAGGATTTGACGTAGCTCAATATTGGGCAAAAAATCTTTAATTTAATTTGATGGTCCTGGCACGATAAATTAAAGAAAGAAAGTAGTTTCGCCATAACAGACCACCCCCTTTTTTGTATTATTTTAACCGTGCATATTTTCACAAATCACACACCAACGAATTGCACTATATTTTCACTATAACGAATATAAAATGAAAATATATTGCATTTCATTGTTATGTAATTTGTGAAGTCTGCTCCTTATTTAATTCCGTTCCTCTTATATCTGTCTGATGTAACAATCCCCACAGACAAATCAGCTTACATCGCGAGTTTTCACATCTAACAAAACCTTTTCTGTTTAAGTTTCTCTCATTTCGGCTTTAGTTACAAAATATTATTATTGTCCAAAAGAGACACCCATTGACAGACACAGCTTCTCTGTACAGCGCATTCTTGTGTGTGTTGATTTAACTTCACATTTTATAATTTCATATCTATATCTTTCATTTATTTATAGGCCTATAATGTAATTAATGTCGCCCTCGGTGGACTAGTGGTTAGCGTGCTCGCCACTGGACCCAAGGTTCGCGGGTTCGATCCCGGCCGAGGTCGATGGATTTTTAAGGGTGATAAAAATCCGTAGCACAACTTCCTTCGGAGGGGAAGTAAAGCCGTCGATCCCATGTCGTAGATTTACGGCATGTAAAAGAACCTATGAATAGAAATGTTTCGTAAGCAAAATTCGGGTCATTTCTCACCCAAGTCTCCTGACTGCCTGCCAGATGGCTCTGGCGGTCATATCAGGATCGATAGAACAGCAGCGCGTCCAGTTGGCCAGTCACCAACTGCCACGAATGCGCACGACCCAGTAACCTCGGAAAGAGGAGGCCTGAGCCCATATAGGGCTGTTGAGCCATGGTTATTATTATTATATATAATGTAATTAATCTTCAAAAGATCCACTGCAAATGGATGACGGTGAGATGACCGTATTACCCTACCATTTTAGTGTGATATTACGTCACGTTTTCTGGTAAAAGATTACAGATATTTCGGAATAACTTGCTGTTTTCATCTTCAGAATATACACTCTGGTAAACTTACATTGCACAGCATTGTATCCCATAAGAGTGTACTTAGTCTGTTTAACAGCTCGCATGACAGCTTACACCGTATCCCACTCAGCGGTCACCGAAACTCGCGGTGGATTGGCCGCTTTAAATGGCCAATGATATAGGTCAGATAAAATAATGACCCTATCTTTATCACTGTTATTTGAAGGTTAAGTCCCCTCTCAAAAGTAAACAAACATAGTTCAAACCTAAACCCAAATTTTAACATCTGAAATTATTTGTAAATAATACCCCGCTTAACGCTCAGGATACGTTCCTGGAACGTGTCGCGCTAACCGAAACAGCGCTAAACGGGGTAATTTTAAAGTTACGTAAATGGGGATAGGTGAAACTACAAATATAACAGTAATAAACGTTCACTGAGAAAAGTTTAATGAAAGTTACTACCCCTAATTATACACCAGATGATGGACCGGGCTGTGAGTCTTCCGCGAACCTCGGCTTCTTCACGATGCAGTTGTCAAGTGTTGTCTTTCCTTGAGTTTCCTCAGTAGCAGCATGTCATGTCAAGAACGCCTCGTTTCGCCTTACAGCTCCATTCATAATCAGAGCCTTTACCTATGAACTGGTCCACGATCTGTAGTGATCGCAGTGATGCTGTTTCTGACGAAGTTTGTACAAATTCCAATCACTGGTCTCTCTCGTCTGCATTTTTTTTATAATTGTTCTTATCGTGGACGTTGCCAGACGCACCCACATCAACTTGACGCTGCCAGCTTCCGACCGTCTTAACACTTGTAGTTTCACATCCAAACAAATTCTTTGCATCTCAGGTGCACTGACGTCACTGCAGGCTTTTTTCCAGACTACATAAATGAGAAGCACTAGAACATACGTGTTTACCGAGCGATGTACGCACTGTACACCGCAACTGAGTGCGTGTGTTACGCACGAAAAGCACTGAATAACTAAATAAACTGTAGCTGTTATGCGGTAATTACCAATCTTATGACTTGTCGGTCAAGGCGTTATAACGAAACAGCGCTAAACGAGACAGCCTTTAACGGGGTCTTTTTTTGTGTGGTCAAGGGTCCCGCAGCAGATGCTACGGACGCACCGCAGCCTTAAGCTTATTGTACAACCCCGTGATGAAGAAGAAAAGTTTTTTTTTTTTTTCCAAGTAATAGAGCACCGGTGGAATGAAATTGACTGGGAAAAACCAACGTAATGGGGACAAACCTGTCCCAGTGCCACTTTGTCCACCATAAATCCCACATTGACTGACTTGGGATTTTTTTTTTTTTTTTGTATTAATTCCTGGGTTTTCCCCTTTGATCCATTTGTACTGTTGAAGTCCTATTTGTCCTGCATGTCACTTTACGTTCCATGCTATCGTCCGTACATCTAACACAACACAAACATCCATGCCCCCGGTGGGATTCGAACCCACGATCCCAGTAAGCGAGCGGCCGAAAACCCACGCCTTAGACCGCGCGGCCACTGGGATCGGCTTCGGGATCGAACCCAGGCCTCCGCGGTGAGAGGCCGGCGACTAGCCGCCTGAGCCATGGCACGACCAATAAGCGAGGTCTTACTGTACATTAATACACGACAGGGAATATTTGACAACGGAAACGGCGATGTTTGAAATATTCCTCAGAATTTCTGGCAGTGAATAGAATCAGACGTCGACAGGTGACGTCGTGCTCATAAATTTACTCCCACTAAATGTCAAAAGGTTTCTCCGTGCGAATTTCCGTCGCTTGCTGCGTCCAGTCAACTGAAGTCTGTACTTCAAGGCCATATGTTCAAAACCCGGATGTGTTTCGTCTCATTCGCTGCAGTTTGTACACAAACTACAGTGTGTTAGCGGTTGTGTACTTCTGAGCCTGTCATAGGGTGCATTAAATAAATGTTCATGGAAACTGAAATGTTTGTCCTAGTTCAAAAATAACATTTGGCTCCCAAATACATGCCAATGTACCAGCAAAATTATGCAAATTGTCAACAATTTCATATTACTATCAGATTGTTATAAGCTTCAGTCTTACGGAACCGAGAGTTAGAAAAATAGTACACTATATCTTACAATTAAACTGCTAAGACTTCAAGGACAGCATAGGCAGAAGTTCAGTTTAATAACATCTAAATATACAGGGTGGTTCAAATATGATCAGTAGGTTTAAATATACATGTTTAATTATTAATTGCAAATACAGCACTGATTCTGATATCACAAAAGCATTAAAATCCGGAAATTGTATTCCCTTAAAACATATCCAGTTTTTTCAATATTATTTTCAGATAAACGTTTATATTTTCGGCAATTGTTGAATGACGCTCTCTACCGCAGCCATAGTAGTTGCCTTCAAATTTTTGTAAATCTCTTACTGGATATCATAAATAATAAATTTACAAACTATTACTTATTCTATGGCACAAATTCCGTTAATTTTGTGTATCCACCATGTATATTTTAGATGATCCTGTATATTAATTTAAAAAAAAAAAAACTCATGATTCTTCAGAGATCCCAAAGAGTGTAGTAAAATTTTTTGTTATAGAAGTGTGTAAAAGTGATATTGATGGGACTTTTGACAATACAAATCAATACAAATTAATTCCCAAACTGGTTTCATCAGTTACAATTATTTTGCGAAAGTGTTTGTTCGATGTTCTTATCTGCTTCGTACTGATCATTGTGCATGCTGATTGTAAGAGGACATCGCATTACGTAGATGGAACTGAAGCTCCCAAAGAGTTATATCATGCGATTTGGAGCTCAACATTTTTATCGATGTCATCCGGAAACTGATGTGAATCTCGCTCTGCAAATACAGGTCACAAAGCAGTGTTATGCTTCTTCACTGAAGAGGAACTACAGCCCCGGCCACAATAGATATGTCAATATTCCTACTTCAATTTCAACATGACGAAGGGCTTTCAGCATCTGAACGGCTCTTACATGCAGGATAGCAAAATTTCATTTCAGTCACTGTGCATATCGCATATACCGGACTATAAAATCCACTTTTCTCTATTACAGATTTTGTTCAAGCCAAATTCGACTTATCAATTATACATTAATTATTTTTCTCCGGGGCACGCGGTGGCGCAGTTGGTTGCGGCACTGCGCTACAAGCCGGAAGGTCGCGGGTTCGATTCCCGATGGTGTTATTGGGATTTTTAATTGACATAATCCTTCCGGTCTCCCTATAACCATGGAGTCGACTCAGCCTCTAAAAGAAATGAGTACCAGGAATATTTCCTGTGGGGTAAAGGCGGCCGGTTCGTAGGGCTGACAACCTTATCACCTTCATGTGCCGATTGTCTATAAATCTGGGAGCCTCAACCTCCTGGAACCCTAAGGGCCTGTACAGGCCTGTAATGGGATTGCTTTACCTTTACCTTTCTCCTATTTTGAAGACTCCAAACCCTCCCTGGTAAGCTACTCGATATATAAGTTGCATAGAACTGGATTGTAGCCTATTATATTCAACTTATACAGCGAGTACCTTACCAGGGAAGCTCTTGAAGGGTTTGGAAACTTCAAAATAGGAGGACAAGTAATTGGCACTGTGAAATATGCAGATGACCTTGTGCTACTGGCTAGGGAAGAAAAGGTGCTACAGGGTGTGGTTGATAGACTGATTGAAATTGGAAGACGTTATGGAATGGAAATGAATGTGGGAAGAACTGAGGTAATGAGAATCTAAAGGCAACCATCCCCAATGAAAATTATGATAGATCAAAAACAATTGGAGAATGTGGAATACTTCAATTATTTGGGTAGCATGATAACAAATGATGCAAGGTGAAATTAAACGTGAAATTAAATCCAGAATTGCCATGACAAAAGCAGCATTCAACAAGAAAAAAATCTTTTCACCAGCAAACTGGACTTAAATTTAAGGAAGAAACTAGTAAAGTGCTACATTTGGAGCGTAGCTTTGTGTGGTGCTGAAACGTGGACACTTGGGAAAGTGGATCGGAAGTATCTGGAAAGTTTTGATATGTGGTGCTGGAGAAGAATGGAGAAGATCAGTTAGACTTGCAAGACATTGGCGTAGATGTGAGGATAATATTAAAGTAGATGTTAAAGCATATGATTGGTGTGTGGATTGGATTTATCTGGCTAAGATAGCGAAAAATTGTCGGGCTCTTTTGAAGACGATAATGAAGCTTTGGTGTACATAAAATTCAAGGGATTTCTTGAGTAGTTGAGGAACTGTTAGCTTCTCAAAGAGGATTCTGATCCATGGAATTATTTATGTGGCAGCCATTTCCATGACATAAAGCCTGAAAACTCGCAATATGATTCATAAACTTCTCTTACTCAGGCGGTGGTGCGGTATTGAGCTACAGCTAGCAGATTGAGCGTTTGAAGTCACGTAGCAGCGAGATACGCACGAACATTGGGATTTTCTCTGTAGTCCTTTGTACAAAGTTTTGGTTACGTGTCTTACAGAAGCAGACTTTTGGCGAGAGATGAATGTGCGAAATGGGGGACCTCGACTGAATACCAAGAAGTCTCCATGATCCTATTTGCTGTGCTGTCTTGCAGCCAATGTCGTGTGAGGTCACGTATTGAGTGCGAGGCAGAATGGTGCATCGCAAGAAAAATTCTTAGGTTATTTAATGACGCTGCTGCAACTGCATAAATTATATATTTTTGAATGAGACAGGAAGGTCATCATAAATGGCGAGTGGTTAAGATTTGGCAAGAGGTTGTCGTGACTTATTCCAATTTACAGGGCTGGCATTGAACTAAAGGAACTGAGAAAATCTTTAAAAGCATGAGTCGATATGGCCGATAATAGCGCGTTTTGTGAATACAAATATACTTTCTGCATTACTGCGCTAAAGCATATCTGTTTGTGTTTAGAACATAATGTCATAAATAAATTTTGTATGTAACAAAGGTGTGCATGTAAATACCCAATTAAACCTTTAAAGACGAAAATTAACCTCAATTATATGTAAAGATACAGCTCGTACCGAGCAGTAAACACACTCCGTCTCGGTTATAAAAACCAGTCAGTTAATGCTGTACAGTGAAATAATCGCTGTTTGTTCTGAGATCCACACAAAACACATAAATACAGTCCGTACCGCGCAGTAAACACACTCCGTCTCAGTTATACAAACCAGTCAGTTAATGTTGTACAGTGAAATAATCGCTGTTTGTTCTGAGATCCACACAAAACACATAAATACAGTCCGTACCGCGCAGTAAACACAATCCGTCTCAGTTATACAAACCAGTCAGTTAATGCTGTACAGTGAAATAATCGCTGTTTGTTCTGAGATCCACACAAAACACATAAATACAGTCCGTACCGCGCAGTAAACACACTCCGTCTCAGTTATACAAACCAGTCAGTTAATGCTGTACAGTGAAATAATCGCTGTTTGTTCTGAGATCCACACAAAACACATAAATACAGTCCGTACCGCGCAGTAAACACACTACATCTCAGTTATACAAACCAGTCAGTTAATGTTGTACAGTGAAATAATCGCTGTTTGTTCTGAGATCCACACAAAACACATAAATTCAGTCCGTACCGCGCAGTAAACACACTCCGTCTCAGTTATACAAACCAGTCAGTTAATGCTGTACAGTGAAATAATCGCTGTTTGTTCTGAGATCCACACAAAACACATAAATACAGTCCGTACCGCGCAGTAAACACACTCCGTCTCAGTTATACAAACCAGTCAGTTAATGTTGTACAGTGAAATAATCGCTGTTTGTTCTGAGATCCACACAAAACACATAAATTCAGTCCGTACCGCGCAGTAAACACACTCCGTCTCAGTTATACAAACCAGTCAGTTAATGCTGTACAGTGAAATAATCGCTGTTTGTTCTGAGATCCACACAAAACACATAAATACAGTCCGTACCGCGCAGTAAACACACTCCGTCTCAGTTATACAAACCAGTCAGTTAATGCTGTACAGTGAAATAATCGCTGTTTGTTCTGAGATCCACACAAAACACATAAATACAGTCCGTACCGCGCAGTAAACACACTACATCTCAGTTATACAAACCAGTCAGTTAATGTTGTACAGTGAAATAATCGCTGTTTGTTCTGAGATCCACACAAAACACATAAATTCAGTCCGTACCGCGCAGTAAACACACTCTGTCTCAGTTATACAAACCAGTCAGTTAATGCTGTACAGTGAAATAATCGCTGTTTGTTCTGAGATCCACACAAAACACATAAATACAGTCCGTACCGCGCAGTAAACACACTACATCTCAGTTATACAAACCAGTCAGTTAATGTTGTACAGTGAAATAATCGCTGTTTGTTCTGAGATCCACACAAAACACATAAATTCAGTCCGTACCGCGCAGTAAACACACACCGTCTCAGTTATACAAACCAGTCAGTTAATGCTGTACAGTGAAATAATCGCTGTTTGTTCTGAGATCCACACAAAACACATAAATACAGTCCGTACCGCGCAGTAAACACACTCCGTCTCAGTTATACAAACCAGTCAGTTAATGCTGTACAGTGAAATAATCGCTGTTTGTTCTGAGATCCACACAAAACACATAAATACAGTCCGTACCGCGCAGTAAACACACTACATCTCAGTTATACAAACCAGTCAGTTAATGTTGTACAGTGAAATAATCGCTGTTTGTTCTGAGATCCACACAAAACACATAAATTCAGTCCGTACCGCGCAGTAAACACACTCCGTCTCAGTTATACAAACCAGTCAGTTAATGCTGTACAGTGAAATAATCGCTGTTTGTTCTGAGATCCACACAAAACACATAAATACAGTCCGTACCGCGCAGTAAACACACTCCGTCTCAGTTATACAAACCAGTCAGTTAATGTTGTACAGTGAAATAATCGCTGTTTGTTCTGAGATCCACACAAAACACATAAATTCAGTCCGTACCGCGCAGTAAACACACTCCGTCTCAGTTATACAAACCAGTCAGTTAATGCTGTACAGTGAAATAATCGCTGTTTGTTCTGAGATCCACACAAAACACATAAATACAGTCCGTACCGCGCAGTAAACACACTCCGTCTCAGTTATACAAACCAGTCAGTTAATGCTGTACAGTGAAATAATCGCTGTTTGTTCTGAGATCCACACAAAACACATAAATACAGTCCGTACCGCGCAGTAAACACACTACATCTCAGTTATACAAACCAGTCAGTTAATGTTGTACAGTGAAATAATCGCTGTTTGTTCTGAGATCCACACAAAACACATAAATTCAGTCCGTACCGCGCAGTAAACACACTCTGTCTCAGTTATACAAACCAGTCAGTTAATGCTGTACAGTGAAATAATCGCTGTTTGTTCTGAGATCCACACAAAACACATAAATACAGTCCGTACCGCGCAGTAAACACACTACATCTCAGTTATACAAACCAGTCAGTTAATGTTGTACAGTGAAATAATCGCTGTTTGTTCTGAGATCCACACAAAACACATAAATTCAGTCCGTACCGCGCAGTAAACACACACCGTCTCAGTTATACAAACCAGTCAGTTAATGCTGTACAGTGAAATAATCGCTGTTTGTTCTGAGATCCACACAAAACACATAAATACAGTCCGTACCGCGCAGTAAACACACTCCGTCTCAGTTATACAAACCAGTCAGTTAATGCTGTACAGTGAAATAATCGCTGTTTGTTCTGAGATCCACACAAAACACATAAATACAGTCCGTACCGCGCAGTAAACACACTCCGTCTCAGTTATACAAACCAGTCAGTTAATGCTGTACAGTGAAATAATCGCTGTTTGTTCTGAGATCCACACAAAACACATAAATACAGTCCGTACCGCGCAGTAAACACACTCCGTCTCAGTTATACAAACCAGTCAGTTAATGTTGCACAGTGAAATAATCGCTGTTTGTTCTCAGATCCACACAAAACACATAAATACAGTCCGTACCGCGCAGTAAACACACTCCGTCTCAGTTATACAAACCAGTCAGTTAATGCTGTACAGTGAAATAATCGCTGTTTGTTCTGAGATCCACACAAAACACATAAATACAGTCCGTACCGCGCAGTAAACACACTACATCTCAGTTATACAAACCAGTCAGTTAATGTTGTACAGTGAAATAATCGCTGTTTGTTCTGAGATCCACACAAAACACATAAATTCAGTCCGTACCGCGCAGTAAACACACTCTGTCTCAGTTATACAAACCAGTCAGTTAATGCTGTACAGTGAAATAATCGCTGTTTGTTCTAAGATCCACACAAAACACATAAATACAGTCCGTACCGCGCAGTAAACACACTACATCTCAGTTATACAAACCAGTCAGTTAATGTTGTACAGTGAAATAATCGCTGTTTGTTCTGAGATCCACACAAAACACATAAATTCAGTCCGTACCGCGCAGTAAACACACTCCGTCTCAGTTATACAAACCAGTCAGTTAATGCTGTACAGTGAAATAATCGCTGTTTGTTCTGAGATCCACACAAAACACATAAATACAGTCCGTACCGCGCAGTAAACACACTCCGTCTCAGTTATACAAACCAGTCAGTTAATGCTGTACAGTGAAATAATCGCTGTTTGTTCTGAGATCCACACAAAACACATAAATACAGTCCGTACCGCGCAGTAAACACACTCCGTCTCAGTTATACAAACCAGTCAGTTAATGCTGTACAGTGAAATAATCGCTGTTTGTTCTGAGATCCACACAAAACACATAAATACAGTCCGTACCGCGCAGTAAACACACTCCGTCTCAGTTATACAAACCAGTCAGTTAATGCTGTACAGTGAAATAATCGCTGTTTGTTCTGAGATCCACACAAAACACATAAATACACTGTGTGGGCAGAGCGTAGAATTTTTCAACGTTAAAACTGTTGGTATGTATAGTAACCCGAACTTAAACTGTTAATGTATTTACTGCATGCATAGGTTTTACCGAAAACTTAAAAGTGGTTCTTAAAATTGAAATTAATTCGTATCAAGCATGGTGTCTCATCCACTAAGTCACAGTAGACAAATACTTTTAAGAACATTGTACACAGCTGCTGACTCATTTGTTTTGTTACTGTCTGTCTCTCTCTCTCTCTCTGACAAATATCGAAGATGTTCCTAGGAGCATAAAAATGACTAACATAAACTTCACACAAAGGAAATTTTGAACAAAAAGTCTATTATAAATAAAACTTGAGAAGAATCAGACACTTGTTACAATACAGTCCATCGAATGCTTTATCCTTATGTTCTAACAGTTGGCAGCACTTCTTTCGAAATAAATCCCTTAATCGTCACATCAATTTTTGTACTGTAATTCTAAGCCAAGCAAAAGTTCAACACACTGCCTATAATGCTTTGGTTCGAATATAATTGTCAGATGTTTCTTTCATAGAAATACAGTGGTACCTCGAACTTCGAACACAATCCGTTCCAGGAGACGGTTCGACTTTCAAGTTGTTCGACTTTCGAGTTAAATTTCCCCATAAGAAATAATGTAAATTGAATTAATCCGTTCCAGACCCCAAAAATTTACCCAATATAAATCATTTTAAGTGCCTATTTCAAAATATCATAATGGTAAATAACGATAAAAAAAGTATATTTAATTTCAATGTTTGAAAATTTTTATTTATAATAGTACATACATAAAAAATATTGTATAATAATCAATCAATAATAATAGTAGGAGGGATATTACTGTTCACTGGAAGGTGAATTACCCTTCTTTCATCTGGACCAAGCAGAGAG
Organism: Reticulitermes speratus; assembly: GCA_021186555.1. NCBI lineage: Eukaryota > Metazoa > Arthropoda > Insecta > Blattodea > Rhinotermitidae > Reticulitermes > Reticulitermes speratus. The sequence goes on from JAJKFL010000010.1 coordinate 20,880,087, forward strand.
AGAAGGCGACCACGTGACGACCACGTGATTCTTTGTTCGACTTTCGAGTTTTTGTTCGAGTTTCAAAACCGGATTTTTTTTTCGAATTTTTTGTTCGAGTTTCAAGTTGTTCGAACATCAAACCGTTCGAAGTTCGAGGGTCCACTGTATTACCAACTAAACAACTTCGCATATTTATCTTCTCTGTTATTGCGGTAAGCATTGTTCTGAAACATCTTGTTTTGAAATTGGGGGTTAGACAAGCTGGGGGGAAAATACAACTATCCAATTTCAAAACAAGTTATTGTAACATTACAGGAAATGTTGTATGACATAACGCCGCAAGTTACAACATAAAAACCGGCGAGAGGTGAATCGTCAGACCAGTGGAGCTGATGATCCAAGTATTCCAAAAGCGTTTGTAATTTTAAGAAGATTAAACTCCGCTGTGTCTCAGATAATAGTTATTTATTCAGTATCAAACTCAACAACATGTTTCGGCCCAACGGCCATCATCAAGTTGGCAAGAATGGAAGATAAATACGCAATTTACAATGTAAACTGAGATCGCTTCAATTTATTGCATTTATATGCATTACATGTAAGAGAGAGGAGTTGAGAAATTGTGTTTTACAGTGTCAAGGGCTAAATTTAGAAAATCAATAAAATGATGTTTAAATTCAAAATTCAAATTACAGTTTAAACATTTTTAGTAGAGGAGTAGGCACTCATTCAGACGGCTTTTCGTGTCTAATGGTCTCTCATTAGTTGAATATTATTCGGAGAATGGAAGCTATAGGTAAAGTAAAGGTAACTTTTTCTCCAGAACAGGCCATGAAGGCCCAGAGGGGGAGTAGAGGTATAGCTCTACTCTTTCTTTAACCTCGGCGCTAAATGGGGGTGGGTGGTTAACGCCACGCCCCGGCCGCTTTACCCCCGGGAAAGAGACACGGTACCCATTATATAGGAGGCTTGGTGGGCCCCAGGGTCGGTCTGGATGGGTGAGGAAAATCTCGCCTCCACCGGGATTCGATCCCCGGACCGTCTAGCCCGTAACAAGTCGCTATACCGACGGAGCTTTGACTGACCGACTGAATTTTGAGGTAGAATTATTTTTAAACGCTAGAAAATGGTCTTCAAATATCTTGGTAAAGCCTGTACCTGTCTGGCCAACATAAAACTTGCCACAATCACGAAACGTAAGTTTACATTTTAACTGTGTACTTATCTTCAATTCTTGCCAACTTGATGATGACCTTTTGGGCCGAAACATGTTGATGAGTTAATACTGAATAAATCAATTGTTGTGTTCGACTGAATCTACTGTGACTTTTGTCTTCTGAAAGTATTAGACTGTCCTGAATCGCAGGTAACTATTTAGCACGTGACTGTACGTAATGTCCATAAAGATGTTTTCCAATAGCTCAACAGCCCCTTGGGGGCCTAGGCCTCCTCATTATAGACGCTTCACGATCACACACTTCAGACACACCACACTAGGTAGGACTCCTCTAGACGAGTGATCACCCCGTCGCAGGGCCGTGCCATGGCTCAGGCGGTTAGTCGCCGGCCTCTCACCACGGAGGCCCGGGTTCGATCCCAGGTCAAGTCCATGTGAGATTTGTGGTGGACAAAGTGGCACTGGGACAGGTTTTTCTCCGAGTTGTCGGTTTTCCCCTGTCAATTTCATTCCACTGGTGCTCCATTACTTGTAAAACTTGGTAAAAAACTGCTCATCCTCATCTTCATCTTCATCACAGGGGTTGCACAATAAGCCTTAAGGCTGCGGTGCGTCCGTAGCATCAGCTGCGGGGCCCCCTCACCACAAAAAAAAAAAAAAACCCGTCGCAGAGACCTCTACCTGACAACACACAACACTCACAACAGACAGACATCCATGTCCTAGGCGGGATTCGAACCCACAATCCCAGTAAGCGAGCGGCCGTAGACCCACGCCTTAGACCGCGCGGCCATTGGGATAGACAGAGAATTTTTTATCTTCATATAGAAAAATCAGAATCAAAATCATTACAACTATTCAAATCAAATGTGTATCCACTTTAATTCTACTTGTTTACGATATATCGATAATGATCGATAGTAAATCAGTTGCTGATTAACGGAAACATGCGTCAAAATACTCAGTGTTTTACGGAAAGTATTCATAAATTGAACATCCAGGGATAACGACAGAGTTTAAAGGAACAGAAGTGATACGCTGCGCGAAATCTTCCTAACGTTTGACAAAAAGATATTGCAGTCGAACTCGGTTATAACGTCATGGAAGGGACTGAATACTTTGTGTCGTTATAAACGGGTGTCGTTATAACCGATGAGTGTCATGTTATGGTTAACAGTGAGGAATTAATTGGTACCACAGAATATCTGACGCTATAGACGAGGTGTCGTATAAACCGATGTCGTTATAACCGGGTTTTACTGCATATTCCGCTGCATTTACACCTCCTTTAAAAATTTTCGATCGCACTTTCCAAGCTATAGCACGAAAATTTAAATTGAAAATTGAAAATCTAAATACAATACTCAGAATTGCAAGTTGGAGATAGATGGAAAAATGTGTGAAGAAATGTTAAGAAAAGAAGGAGAATGGAGGAGGAGGAGAATAAGAGAGGTAATGAAGAAAGGCTGTAGAGTGCTGAATACTAAGAAGGCGTAAGAATAGAAGGAGTGTGAAAAGCAAATGAAACCTAATAACGAGGGAAAGGAGATGAAAACGTGTGGAAAGGGAGAAGAAAGGTGAGTGATTGAGCGAAGTTCTAGAGGGAGTGTGTAACAATTGAAAGTTGAAAGGAAAGACTAAAGGATACGAGAAGATAGACATGTAAATATATATAAAAGACAAAGAGGGATTGGGATGAGAAGCATAAAGAGAGTGTAAGAGAGGGTAACAGACAGAGGGAGAGATATTTGCGCAAGAGATCGATCGCACACAGCATCGCTGGACCAACATGGCTCCCAGATCCTGCACAAGCAGGGTGCCACACCCTCTCCGACCCACCCCACAGTTCAAACGCTCTCACCCTTCCTGTCAGCACACAGAAACTGCGGCTTGGCAATGTCGATGTCACGATCATCCATTGTGTAGCTTGTAGCTTGTAGCTTGTAGCTTGTAGCGTGTCACACTTATGAAAAGCGATGTATTTGCGGACTGCGATTTCGTTTAATAAAAGAACAACGTACAAACATGACGTAAAGTACAGAATTTAACTTTACTGAACATAAAAACACCCTTTTTTTTAAATTTGTTTAATACAAGAGGGAGGAACATAGGCTGAGGTGTTCGAGAATAGGGTGCTGAGGGGGATATTTGGGTCTAAGAGGGACGGGGTAACAGGGGAGTGGAGAAGACTACATAACGAGGAACTTTATGATCTGTACTGATCTGAATAGTGTGCTGAGGGGGATATTTGGGTCTAAGAGTGACGGGGTAACAGGGGAGTGGAGAAGACTACATAACGAGGAGCTTTATGATCTGTACTGATCACCAAATATTATTCGAGTGATCAAATCAAGAAGAATGAGGTGGGCGGGGCATGTAGCATGTATTGGGGAGGGGTGAGGTGCATACAGGATTTTGGTGGGGAGACCTGAGGGAAGGAGACCACTTGGAAGACCCAGGCGTAGATGGGAGGATAATATTAAAATTGATCTTTAAGAAGTGGGATGGGGGGCATGGACTGGATTGATATGGCTCAGGATAGGGACAGGTGGCGGGCTGTTGTGAATGCGGTAATGAACCTTCGGGTTACATAAAATGCGGAGAATTTATTGACTAGCTGAGGAACTGTTAGCTTATAAAGAATTACTGTGTTCCATGGAGATAGTTTATAGTTATTTTGTTAATTTTGACCTTTCCACATGTCAGGCAGGTACAGGCTGGCTGATCACCTCAGTGGCCCGCGTTCAGTTCCGGTGACACCATATAAGATTCAAAGTGGAGGAAGCCACAGTGGAGCAAGTCCTCCGACTTCCTCCGACGCCCTTGGCAGTCAATGCTCTGTACCCATCTGTCACCGTCCGATAACGCCGACCTGACAGCACTTTATGACTTCAGCGATGTACATTTTGGCAGCTTCCTCTCTGACCGCACAATTGACTAGTTAATGCAAATACATTATTTGCTCTAAAACAAATTTATAAACACAATTCACTGTTTACAAACCAACAAAATGCACTATACTTTCACTTTTATTATCTATACATCAACCCCTACATATGTTTCGGTCTTATATAAGGCCATCTTCAGGGGGTTCATAAACTACTTCCACTTTACATCCATACATGTTCCGTCTGCCATTATAACTAGTCCAATGTCTTTGTATATAAGTTACAATCACTTACAAAGTCAGTATTTGAAGTATATATAAAAACTACAGAACGTGAAGTGAACGCAGTTTATGAACCCCCTGAAGATGGCCTTATATAAGACCGAAACATATGTAGGAGTTGATGAATAGATAATAAAATTGAAAGTGTAGTGCATTTTGTTGGTTTGTAAACAGTGAATTGTAAAAATGCACGGTGAGACTAATGTAAAATTTATAAACACGAATTATAATATTCGTGATTTCTGACTTACGCCGCGGTGTAAATGAGATTTCTTCGCTCTTCTGGGATGTTACGCAGGATAGAATGATAGATGGTTACAGACTTTTAGGAAAAACAAATTGCTACCATCTCTTGGACTGCATGAACCTTAAAGAAGGCACCAATATGTTGTTCCGAAACGTCGGTAAATACCAATCTACGCCGCGTAACATTTCAGAGGGGCCAAGATCTCGGATAATAATTAACTCCACAAATCAAATTTCTTCTTGAGAAGCTAACGGTTTCTTAACATGTCGAGAAATTCTCCATATCCCATAAAATCCAATTGCCCGTTAATATTTTCACAACAGACAGTCACTTGTCCCTATCCTGAGCCAGATTAATCCAGTCCACATCATCCATTCCTGTTCTTTAAGATACGTGTCATAGTATCTTCCCATCTCCCTTAAGGTTTCCCAACCAAAACTCCATACAAAAATGAAAATTTTGCTGTATTTAAAAACTTTGTAGATTGGTTTGTACATTAGTCTAAGAGTGCCCGTGTATATATTTCCAATTAAACAATTCTCAACTTCATATATTAGGCTTCCTTTTCATTATTCTAATTAATTTCTGTAGCGATGTTCATTTTCTGATTATGTATTATTGTCTGAAGTTGGAACACCGGCAAAGTTTCTTTTCGACTAAAATTCCAGTTTCAGATTTTTCATACGTGATGCTTGCTTAGAATTCAGCTTCGTATAAAACATTTTGTGCCGAAGGGAAATGCGAGGCCAATTTTCGCCCAGCTTAAAAATGAATACATAAATATGAATTTTAATTTTTCTGTCGCCTAGTTTTTTTTTTTTTGATGAAGTTTGAAACATGAAAGGAACTCTAAGCCTGATTAATTTAGTTTTTTTTTAAATTAATTAACGTACACAGTGTATCGTTTTGAAGAACTTGTCTATGGTTACGGATGGGCGGGGCTTGTTAATAAAGTACACAGTGGAGAGAGAGAAACAACGTTAAATTCGCCTCATTCTTTTGTGGAAACACCATTGTTATTGCTTTGTATAGCTATTTACTCATTACAAACACACAACACAAACACACATCCAGTAATTCTACGCATCTTTGAAAAAATCTATTGTTGTAGTTAACGATAAACAAACTAATTCTTATAACGACGCTTAAACACATTTTGTATCTCATTAACCTGATATTCTTCTTAAAAGAAAAGAAGTTTATATCTACATACATAGTGTAATAAAGTTGATGGTTCCGCTCTGTTGCTGCTTCTAGATTAATAAACTTGCGAATGCAAATTTTTTTATGACTTTTTTTAATAAATAGAATAAAACTGGTAAATTTAAAGCGAAACAAGGATAAATGTGAAAATAAAATGTTGTATCCGAGGTATTTTTTTTTGCACAGAATGCATTAGGACTGAAATAATTTTAAAACACAAATATATAATACTACGACTATTACCTCGTAATAACAAAATTAAATAAACACACAACTGTTCATTGTTAGCTGACACACCAAAATTGCGAAGAATACAAACCGTGATCGACGTACAAGCATACCGAACGAATAAAAACGAATATCAAAGATATATTCTTTTAATATTACACACATTAGAATATAAGTATGCCTTAAATGCCTTTTTTAATAACGGTTTATATTTCAAACATGTATTTTAATTAAGTGTAGCATTACAATCACAATATTTACATTTTTTTTTCTTCCTGTGGCGCTTGGGCCCATATTCAGATCATGGTCTCCCCTTAAGAGGCGTCACGATCACACTCAGACACACCACACACTCGGTAGGACTCCTCTGGACGAGTGATCAGCCCGTCGCAGAGACCTCTACCTGACAACACACAACACTCACAAGAGACAGATATCCATGCTCCCGGCGCGATTCGAACCCGCAATCCCAGTAAGCGAACAGCCACTGGAATGCCTGTCCGCGCGATCTAATGCGTGGGTCTGCGGCCGTTCGCTTGTTGGGATTGTGGGTTCGATTGCCGCTGGGAGCATGGATGTCTGTCTCTTTTGAGTGTTAGTGTCTTGTCAGGTAGAGGTCTCTGCGACGAGCTGATCGCTCGTCCGGAGGAGTCCTACCGAGTGTGGTGTGTCTGAGTGTGATCGTGAAGCCTCTATAATGAGGAGGTCCTGGCCCACTGCGGGCTGTTGCGCCATTGGGTAGTGAAGACTACATTCAGGCCCATTGTAGAACCTTTCAATACACACTTCGGAAAGACCATAACATCCTTTTTTTTAAGCGCCCCAAAATCTCAGAACGTTCTATAAAAGTTTGTTTAAAAATTTGTGCGTCATTCTTTAGTAAAAAAATTCTCTGAGCCAATTTCCTGGCTGATAAATATTTACCGAGTTAAGCCGAGGATCCGTGGAGAGCTCACGCACGTCTCCCTGTAACGTATCCCCATTTTTCAAAGGTTTTGACGACGGTATATACCACTGTGAACCACTTGTTTGTTGGACTTTGTGTATCGTCTTTAATGTGGATAAAATGTGAAATATAAAAATATATAAAAATCTAAAATTTACCACGTTTCGGAAGCCAGCTTAATCAACAGGACCCACCTGAGTAGGCCTGAAGATGGAAGAACAGCCATCTTCCGAAACATAGTGAATTTTATATTTTTTATATTTTTATATTCAATATTTTATTCACATTAAAGACGATGGACAAAGACCAAGAAACAAATGGTTCACAATCCCTCATTTCTGTCTGTGTTTAACCCAAAGTAAAACGGCTATACAATATTTTTATTGTAAATTTATCCAATATTAAACAACATAAACAAGTTAGTACGGCAGCGATGTGTCAGAATTGCAAGTTTAGTGTTTCTTTATTTGTCTGTGGTTTATTCAATATGGCTGTCAGTAGCGTAGACTAAATACAGCATCGAATTATGGGATTAGTGAACAACTAATTCGAAGGGATACAAATGGTAGTTGTTACGGCTTGTTTGTCCTGTAATTTGCCTGTATGGACTGACACGTGACTGTAAAGCAACAGTCTGGTCTGTGGGCTTCACGGTACAAACCAACAGTGCTGCCAACCCAAGGGCTACAATAAATTTCGACCTTAAAAGACGTAATATACGAAAAACTAGATGACGTCATACCCTTACTGGAGTTCGCACAGTATTTTGTATATTTTGTACTTTATTTTTAGGTTATATAATGTGATTAAAGTGATATATTAACAGTATAATATTTACAATTAAATTTAGAATACCTGAAGGCAGAAGGGAGTTTCCTGAGGCTCGCGGCCCCCGCGCTGCTAGCCTCCCTGCGCCATTGTACCTACGCCCTTATTATTGGTTGATAACTGGTAGAAAACACCTGCAATACCAAAGACAGGTGAAAATCCAAAGGTGAAGTCACGTTGTAATTGGTTATTCTTGCACGCGGTGATTTAATATTAGGCATGTTTGTTATTGTTACATTTTATGTTAAGTTGGATTATGTTAATCGTTAAGTAAAGATTCTTATTTTCTGCCTTAGGGAAATCCCACAAATCCGAAGAGAATTTTATGTTCTTCGGATATTGAAGTCTGGCGTCACGTTTGGCCACTAGAGGTTATAGCAAACTGCTCAACGACTTGGGCAACTAACACCTTCAACTGACATGTTTAACTGACATGTCCAACTGAAATGTTCAACTGACATGTTCAACTGACATGTTTAACTGAAATGTTTAACTGACATGTTCAACTGACATGTTTAACTGAATTGTCCAACCGAAATGTTCAACTGACATGTTTAACTGACATGTCCAACCGAAATGTTCAACTGACATGTTCAACTGACATGTTTAACTGAAATGTTTAACTGACATGTTCAACTGACATGTTTAACTGAATTGTCCAACCGAAATGTTCAACTGACATGTTTAACTGACATGTCCAACTGAAATGTTCAACTGACATGTTCAACTGACATGTTTAACTGAAATGTTTAACTGACATGTTCAACTGACATGTTTAACTGAAATGTCCAACCGAAATGTTCAACTGACATGTTTAACTGACATGTCCAACCGAAATGTTCAACTGACATGTTCAACTGACATGTTTAACTGAAATGTTCAGCTGAAATGTTTAACTGATAGCTACAACTGGTAAGTTCAACTGACGTGTTCAAATGGCAGCTACAGCTGATATGTTCAACTGACGTGTTCAACTGACACATTCAACTGACATGTTCATCTGACGTGTTCAACTGACAGTTTCAGCTGATATGTTCAACTGACGTGTTTGACTGACACCTTCAACTGAAATGTTCAACTGACATTTTCAGCTGATACATTCAACTGACCTGTTCAACTGACACATTCAACTGATGTGTTGAACTGATAGATTCAGCTGATATGTTCAACTGACCTCTTCAAATAATACCTTCAACAAATACATTCAACTGACGTGTTCAATTGACATTCTGCTGATATGTTCAATTGACATGTTCAACTTGCAGCTTCAACTTACATGTTCAAATAATCCCACAACATTATAAGAGGTACTGATATGTTCAATTGACCTGTTCAACTGGCAGTTTCAACTGACATGTTCAAATAATCCCACAACATTATAAGAGGTATTTTGCGAGGCTGTTGTTTCTGTATACAACACTTGACGAAGGTTACGGTCTAAGGAATGCATGATTCCGATGAGTAGAAGGATTGTGCCGCGCGATTTGTTGTGCAATTTTCTGCACAAACTCCATCCTTAACGGATACAAAAGTGGCGACGTCTTGGAACAGAGACGCCCTCTCAAACCGCACAGCGCTGCATCAAGTATGCAGAGAAACTTGGCCGTAATTTCACGGCTGGTCGAATAGTTTCGAATTAATTGTTGTTTAAGTTGCTGTTAGATTAAAGTGCCAGTTAATTCCTGTGGGCGATTCATTTGTTAATTAGTTCAACTCTCTTGACAGAATTCCACAAAAAAAAAAGCTCTTGCAAGCAGGAGAGCGGTTATGCAGCGAAATAACAGGGAAGTCGATCTCACAATTCACAGACGACATTTTAAACAACTAAAAAACTTAACATAACAAGACTATATAGTGTTTACTGGCATTCAGGGCTTTAAGTCTCTATGCTGAAAATAAGCGAAATGATAAATTGGTTACTACACATTGTTTAAACAATTTCTGCACATTATACATTAGAACAAATTTCGACCATATCGTATTTAACAAAGAAAGTGTTTTTAACCCCGGATAGCGCACAGTACAGCAGAAGATATCGTTGCTGCATAGTGAATGATCACGACGCCCACTCCTCAGTGCTCAAAGACACGTTAAAGAAACATCCTGTATATAAAATCCAAACTTTATAACAATAAAGCTGGTAATTACTGACATATAAATATTTCTTGAAAAAATACTTTTAGGCACAATTGTGATCTTTCATTCACGGCTCGACAGCCCCTTGGGGGACCCAGGCCACCTCATTTTTCGAGGCTTCACGATCACACTCAGACACACCACAGTCGGTAGGACTCCTCTGGACGAGTGATCAGCCCGTCGCAGAGACCTCTACCTGACAACACACAACACTCACAACAGACAGACATCCATGCCCTCAGCTGGACAACAGCCCAAATTGGGCCAGGGCTTCTTCACTGTCGAGGCTTGACGATCACACTCAGACACACCACACTCGGTAGGACCCCTCTGGACGAGTGATCGGCCCGTCGCAGAAACCTCTAGTCGTCAACATATAACACTCACATGAGACAGATACTCATGCTCCCGGCGGGATTTGAACCCTCAATCCCAGCAACCGAGCGGCCGCAAACCCACGTCTTAGACCGCGCGGCCACTGGGATCGGCATTTGTGTTCTAATTCGATGTAAATATTTGCATTCCTAGCTCCATAGGCCATTAGATATCGCCATTACAATGGAAGTTGCCAGCAGATTTGGTGCAGTCGCCATATTGTTTTATATTTAACAAAATATTTTCTTAGGAAATAATATATACTTTGTACAGGGCATACACAAACGAATGGTGCGGTTTTAATAGTGAACACTATTAAAACCGCACCATTCTTTTGTGTATGACCTGTATATCCTTGTACTGCACAACTCTTTTGGATCGCAGTAAAACTCACATTTCAAACCTTCCTACTTTCAGCCTATTGGTATTGCGGGCGGCAGGAAATCAGGGAGTATAAAAATTGGGTCATTTTTAATGATGAGACATTTAAAATAAATTTTACAGAATCGTGCCAGGTGGTTCATACATTTCAGTTCGGACAGACACATCGCTGAACGTGTAATGTGGTGTGCATTGTCTGTTATAAGGGGTGTGTGGCTGTAAATTAGGGCCACTAAAATCTCATGATCCCCAAATTACATTTGGCCCCACGATAAAAAGTAAAAAAAAAACAACTTAAGCTAAAATATATTCTCCCACTAATCTGAAGTTTCAAAAGATCGTAATCCCTTCTTCTTCAGGGTCAAGCAGTGCTATATCTCTTCGTTTACTGATTGAACCTAAACGTGAAGTCTCCATGATTTTTCGAGAAATTCGGTAACTATTTACCAATCCCCAAGGCATACCATTCCAGAAGATGTGAAATTTCTAAACACGTGGAGTTTACTCTTTTAGGAATGTTAAGCTAAAAAAATGCTACATTGTAGCCTACTAACAGTTTGACCCTAACCACGCTGCAATGGTTAGGGGGCGAGCTAAACGGGAAATAAAATCAATATTCACAGGCAGGGGTTTCAAACTACGGCTGTTGGGCCACAGGTGGTCCACGAAAATTTCAGCTCAGCTCTGTGCCATTTTTCAATAACATTAATAATTCGGCCCTAACAAACTAACTAACTAACTCCATGTAGCACAGTCCTTCTTGAGAAGCTAACAGGTCTTCAGCTGGTCAAGAAATTCCCCGCGTTTTATGAAACCCGAAGGTTCATTACCGCACTCACAACAGCCCGCCACCTGTCCCTATCGTGAGCGGCCCTAAAAACGGCAGAGAAAAAGCACTATACTGACAAAATATATATATATATATTGTACAAAGCCAAGAAGATATATTTGGAGGAGGGGTGGTAGAGGTATAGCTGCACACATTTTTAATCAGGACACTAGATAAAGCACAGTCAGCGTCACGCTTCGGCAGCTTTACTTCAGAAAAGAAGATCTTGTTATCCGTTGAATAGGGAGCTGGGTGGGCCCCAGAGTTAGTCAAGAGGCTTTGCAGAAAACAGAAGTCTCTGACTTTGTCGGAAGTCGAACCACAAGTCTTCCAGCCTGTATCCTAACCACTGTACCGTCTGAGTTATCCTGCTTCTTATAGATTTGTAGATAAAAATGAGATTCTGAGTTCCCGGTGACCTTAACAGTAATTATGTACGTCTTAAAATGAGATTCTGAGTTCCCGGTGACCTTAACAGTAATTATGTACGTCTTAAAAATGAGATTCTGAGTTCCCGGTGACCTTAACAGTAATTATGTACGTCTTAAAATGAGATTCTGAGTTCCCGGTGACCTTAACAGTAATTATGTACGTCTTAAAATGAGATTCTAAGTTCCCGGTGACCTTAACAGTAATTATGTACGTCTTAAAATGAGATTCTGAGTTCCCGGTGACCTTAACAGTAATTATGTACGTCTTAAAATGAGATTCTGAGTTCCCGGTGACCTTAACAGTAATTATGTACGTCTTAAAATGAGATTCTGAGTTCCCGGTGACCTTAACAGTAATTATGTACGTCTTTTTCTCGTTTCCAAAATGTCTTACTTATTTCTTTAAAAAGAGAGAGGTGCTTTCATTCAGTGTATGTGAGTAAAGTAGAGAAGAACCCGGTTATAACGACATCGGTTTATACGACACCTCGTCTATAACGTCAGATATTCTGTGGTAGCAATTAACTCCTAAATGTTAACCATAACATTATACTTCTCGGTTATAACAACGCTCGTTTATAACGACACAATATATTCAGTCCATTTCATGACGTTATAACCGAGTTTACTGCATTTAACAACTTCTGAAACACGGATAATACTTGCGAAGCTATCCGGCCTGCAGCCCCTACAAAATAAACCAAACTGCTCCAAATGTGAAAGAAATTGCCCATCTGTGTAGCGTCCCTGGCAATATCTCGCAGTGGATGGTAATATTGTGTTTCAATGATTGAACACTTTGGCAGTTTTACCAAATTTCTGTTTAGAAAGAACAGACTTAACTGATTCAGTACTTTTAACGAGATCTGAATTAATACATTCGTTTGACACTGAATATCGTGCGGTTACGGACCCACGCCTTAGACGGCGCGGCTACTGGGATCGGCCTATCCAACAATTACATCCCCTAAAACGGGAAAGCTTTTGCAAGCAGCGGCGTTTATTACTGCTTTATAGCAAAGCAGAGACTGAAGATGATTAGTATATATATGTATATTTATATCCTAAGGTAATATAATTTAAAATAACTGTAATGAACCTCCCCCAATCTAGTACATGTCAAGAGATGGATGTGACGTTTGCAAACAAACATAACGTAACGTAACGTAACGTAACATACAAAAAACTTACACTGTTTTAAATTAACGTATGCATATATGAGCCAACATAACCTGAAGCAATCTAACTCTCACTAGCATATCCGTAACCTGTCGTAATGTAACTTAGTCTAACCTAAGCTGATTTAACCTAAACAAACTTAACACATACTAAGAAGGCAAAAGGCTTATGTGTGTCAGCAGCACGAATAAGATTAAATTAAGTTGCGTCGGTATTCTGGTGACAGAGCTGACAAAAACCAAGATAAACATTCCATCAGCATCCCTTCAGAAGACGCATTACGGCCTTCGCTGTCTACAAATGTTATATTAAGCTAAGGTAATCTCGACTTTAGTATTATCAGGCCCGCTCACCTCGTCTGTCAGAAGGTTGCCGCTAGGTGACAGTGACTTCACAGCCAGCGGGTCGGAACTGCCGTCTCTCTGCAGCACGTCGTCATAACCGTCAGTTTTACGCGTCCGAAAGCGTCGCCACAGGAACCTGCAACGAAGGAAGACACCTTTATAAGTAAATGTTCTCAGCGCGAGATGTCAGGCTTCCGCCAACGGTGTAGTTGAGGACTTCTCTCTTCTGAGATGTTACACAGTTACGTTCTAGTTCGTTACCCACGTTTCGGAACAACATATCTGTCCGATCTCGAATGGTCAAATATGTTCCGAAAAGTCGGTAGCCAACTATTAACCTCAGCTTTGCAACATCCCAGAAAAGAGGAAATATCTCGAATGTTCTTACGTCGGACGTTTCTACTGGTAATTATTATTTTATTTAACGACGCTGAGCTAGTTAGATATTTACCTCAATATATGTCATCGATAGGAAAGGGATACCTTAGTCAACACAACGTCTGGGTTGCGGGTTCGACGACCGAGGATCCTTCGTTCCATTTAAAGCAATCTCATTACAGACCTGGACAGGCCCTTAGGGTTCGTGGAGGTTGAGGCTCCCAGATTTATAGACAATCGGTACAAGAATGTGATAAGGTTGTAAGCCCTACGCACCGGTCGCCTTTACCCCCCAGGAAATACTCCTGGTACTCATTTCTGTTAGAGGCTGAGTCGACCCCAGGGCTATAGTGCGACCGAAACGATTATGTCAATAAAAAATTGTAATGACATCATCGGGAATCGAACCCGCGACCTTCCGGCTTGTAGTGCAGTGCCTCAACCAACTGCGCCACCGCGTGGCCCCCCTTCGTTCCATTTAGACAGATAAATGAGTTCACCATCTTTCCAAAACGCCCACACCGACACTGAGGACTATCAATCCTCCCATTCAATAGGTACAGGATACCTTTCCCGGGGATAAAACGGCCTGGGAGTGAACTTAAAATCCCACCTCCATCTAACGCAGAGGAAAGAATGCCTGGAGCTCTAACTGCAACTCCCCCATACGGTTTATGGCGTGATGTGTAAAATTAAGGACAGAGACAATATTACATTCATCTTTTATGCCTTAAGTTATGCGTGAATCCTGAAGTGACAGGGCGTGCAAATAAGTGATGTTGGCATATTTTAAATGTATCACTTAATAATTTATTGTAGCAGGCGGAAATTAACAAAGCATGTATCAGAATTGACGGTCAAGAAATTCGCAATCATAAAGTCGAGACAAAGAAACTATAATGATGAATTTAAGGTGGATCAAAGGTCTAAAAACCAACATATGCAATATATTCTTACAAGTAAGTCAATTACCCCTAAATATGTTTCGGCTTCAACAAGCCATCTTCAGGTTTTTTATTGCATTTTCTGTGTCTATTATTAGGTCTTGTAAAAAGTGTTTTGTGGGTATTTCGGATGCATAGTTTAGGCCTAATTCCAGGATTTTTTTCGTCTTCTTTATTGAACGTGACGGTTGACAAGTTCTTTATGCGGGTGTAGAAAGTATTTCTTGTCTGTATATTCTGTTCTTCGTTTTTCACTGTTAGTTTATTTTTGTCGTGGCGTAAGGTATCGACTTTCTTGTTGAGTTTGTCATATACAGGTTATACACAAAAGAATGGTGTGGTTTCCCTATATTCACCATTGACACCGCACCATTCTTTTGTGTATAACCTGTAGTATGTCATTCAAAGTAGTGATTTTCTGATCTAATGACGTTTGTACGCGAAACCAAGTGTCCTGCCAATAATTTGCACATTCTAAATGAGTTACATATAATTGCCTGTTAAGTAAACATTTTTTCTTCTATAGGAATTTTAATTCTTAATTGATTCGGTATTTGATAGCAGTGTTCTTCGTGTTTAGATGTTGCCGGTTATTGCAATTAACTGTAATATGGATGTATTTTGGTGGCAGTTGTTCCAATTTGCAGATTTTGTTGAATCATATAGATGCATTAGTCTTGTGCAGTTTTTCTTTGATTTTTCGATAGTTGTAAGCTGATTTTGCCTGTTGGGCGTTGCCTGAAGATGGTTTGTTGAAGCCGAAACATATGTAGGAGCATTTGACTTACTAGTAAGAATATACTGCGTATGTTGGTTTTTAGACTTTTGATTTGTTATCATGATGCACGGTGAATATAACGTGAAATTAAGGTGGATATTTTTCTTTGGCGCGAACGCCCTCAGGAGAAAGTGGCAGATTGCAGAACTAAACTCGACTGTATCAGTCAAAAGTATATTTCACATACGACACATGTATCTTATATGACCTGGATGACAAACGGCGAGAATAAAAATACATTTTGCTGAATTTGAGAAAGATTATTTCAGAATAAAAATCATTTGATTCGTAAGAGTTTTAAATTATAGATAAAATAATAAATTGCACAATATAAATAAAATTTACTTAAATATAAAGCTTAATTTTAAATTAAAAATAAAACCGTCAAATTAGAAATAAAAATCATATAGGTCCTATCCTGAGCCATACCAATCCAATCCATGCCCCCCCATCCCACTTCTTGAAGATCCATTTTAATATTATCCTCCCATCTAAGCCTGGGTCTTCCAAGTGGTCTCCTTCCCTCAGGTCTCCCCACCAAAATCCTGTATGCACCTCTCCCCTCATCCATACGTGCTACACGCCCCGCCCACCTCATTCTTCTTGATTTGATCACCCGAATAATATTTGGTGATGAGTACAGATCATTAAGTTCCTTGTTCCTCGTTAGGATCGTGAATAATAGAACAGAAACCTGTAATTTCTTTCCCCCCCCCCAATGGCTCGACAGCCCCTTGGGGGCCTAGGCCGCCTCATTTTTCGAGGCTTCACGATCACACTCAGACACACCACATTCGGTAGGACTCCTCTGGACGAGTGATCAGCCCGTCGCAGAGACCTCTACCTGACAACACACAACACTCACAACAGACAGACATCCATACCCCCGGTGGGATTCGAACCCACGATCCTAGTAAGCGAGCGGCCGAAGACCCACGCCTTAGACCGCACGGCCACTGGAATAGGCCGTAATTTCTATAGCACTCTTAAAGACATCTGTGACGTACTTCCTATGTAATTTTTATAAGCATTTTTAATCGTTACATGTGACATTGCCTTGTGTTGTGTTAGTATAATATAAAAATTTGTATCAGTCAAAACAAAATTACATTTAGACAATAAACAACTAAGATAAGTATAAATAATTTTGTTTGCTGATACAAATTTTCTATGTTAAGATATTTTTTTGTTTTACTAGTCTTGAGGAACAATGACCGAGACCTGGTATGTTTGTTCAATTATGTACCATGCACATCCTACAGGGTGACATTTTTACTCTATCTATTCTCTGAAATGTGCCCCTAGAGATTATGCAAATTTCCCTCTTGTTATTTGCTGAGAAACATGTACGTCTGGGTGAGGGGAAACGGGAGGTGATGCATCAAGGGATCCAGCAGTATGAATGAATTACTTCATAACGTGTGTGTCTCTGCCGCTTTACACGTGAAAATTTCCCTGCTGAAGGAAGTTTTACAGAAACACTTACCGGACTTAAAGGTTGTAGCAGAATTTAGCCTGTGTATCAGCTAATAAGTTTTTAGTACAATATTCAAGTCTCTCCGAGGATGTTATGTCGTTTCGACTGGTAAATAACTAGCGACGTTTCGAAGGAACATAATGCCTTCCTCTTCGGGATAAAGTAGTTTAACAAGAATCGCTGCAAGGAAGAATACGTAACAATACGGCTCCTACTGTACGGATTGATATGAAATTTGGTATCTTTGTATTCAAGTTTCATTATAATCTAATGACAATAATAACCGGTACTTTACATGAAGACCTATGTACATTTATGGTAATATCTCGCTCATTTCTTCTTATAATGATAAATGTTTCAGACAAAAGTTGTACAGAAAATCAAAACACACATTTTATGTTCAATAACGTTTTTCCGAAAATCGTGCCGTTTATGAGATAATGTGAAAAATATGGTACAGCCAGACAGGCCACAGATGACAATATAATACGGCGCATGCGCATTGCGTGGTGAATAACTAAGACTACAGAAACACACTCAGAATATGTAATACTTATTGCTTTTCCACGGCAACAGTGGTTACGCGAACGCGTCTAAATGTTACGTTATACTTTCATTGCTTATCTTGTTAACTTCAAAGCTTTGGAAAAATACTGGAGGAAGAAATTCAGTACCAAGTATTAAGATAGGGATTGTCTCAGGCTATCTGTTCCATTTATTAAATCATTCACAATAATGTACTTTCGAAGTTCACAAAACATATGTGTACATGTAAGGAATAGAGTGTGTGGAGGTAATGTAAAGGTACTAGCTAATAGTCTAATATGAAGTATAAAGTAACTGTCGGTGCTTACTTTTATCTGAGGGCCAAATCACCCAACCACCAGCACCCGTCCAGACCGGTCCTGGGGCCCACCCAGCCTCCTGTACAATGGGTACAGTGTCATTCCCGGAGGTAAAGCGGCCGGGGCGTTGCGTTGATCACCCACCCCATCTAGCGCCGAGGTTAAAGAAAGAGTAGAGCTATACCTCTACTCCCCCTCTGGGCCTTTATGGCCTGTGCTAGGGTCAAACATACCGTTAACATTTACCGCCTGCTAAGACAGCTCAAAGTATGACTGAAAGAAACGTATGTATGTTATTTAGTGCAGACATCTCTACAGAAATTGTGGGATTATTTTATGTTTCTTTTGAAGTAGTTAATATTAAAGAAACTCCCATAAAACTTTCGACATGTTTTATGCTAGTTGTAAATGGAATTATTGAAAATGGAGATTAGTGAATTCATTTGCACTTTTGTCATTTTTGAGTAAGCAAATTCCTAAACCTCAAGGCACTGTAAAAACCGTCACTATAAAAAAAAATCACTCTGGAATTATAGACATATAGCTACGCCTACTTCCAATCGTGGCGTAATTCTGTCGCCATTTATCTCAGTGCTTCTCAGGACGCTAATATTACCGCTTTTCGAAAGGCTGTGGTCTGCTGTCCACATATAACACAATGCTGACAGATAATTTTACACAGAAGAACCTACAGTGGTGAATCATTTCATTGTTGAGCTCCCTCCGCTTCAAAAAGCATTCAATCTGAATTTCCGGTACATACGCACTTTGAGTGATAACATCTTTATTATATGGTTCTCTTACAGCCTTTGTTCGCAACACAGACACAATACGGACACCACTGTTCTCTCTCGCAACAATCGACGTATTTGCCAACGAAGTGGAAAGTTTATCGCAGGTCTGTTGTTTAGTGTAATGGCTTCCAGATCATTTGAATGGCAAGAATATGGGCGTAGAAATGTAGATTATATAAAACCTAAAGACAGGGGGAAAAAAAGAGGAAATATATATATATAATGTTGTTTAAAATCCTTAAAATTCGATCGTATACAAACCCAAGAACCAAAATAATCAGAGGTGTGCAATAACTCAGTGACCTATTTTACTACAGTTTGTTATTGTGACACAAAATTCAACGAAGTTTAAGGATTTTAAACAACATTTTGTATGTTTTAAACTCTGATTTTACAGTGATTGTAAAAAACTTGTATTAACATTGGATGTGATACAACGTAGATTTGTTCACCCTGAGGATGGTTTTACGTAAAAACCGAAACATATGTAGGGATTAATCAACACATAATAATGTGAAAGTGAAGTGCATTATGTTGGTTTTTGAACATTTACTCAGTAAGATCATGTTCCCCCTGGTCTTTTATTATAGTCACATTTACAATTGTAACCGGCGTCATTCTCTGCAAATATCTTTTTGTTTCTGCAGCCAATTGTACTGCTCCTTTTGCCATTTGTTCATACAGATTTTGCTGAATGCCCTCATTCCCTGCTCCCTAAATGAGTCAGAGCTCCACAGCTGTACCTGAATTTCGAAAGAGACGCAGGCTCATGATAATTACTGGCACAGTACATGTGTTGTAGTGTTGAATTTCCTTCTCCATGGTGTTTAATTTCGAAGGTCTACGTGTTCGGATAAACATTTAAGAAGACCGATATTATTAATATTTCTGTTGGTAAACAAAATATGAAACACCCGGTATAGCAGTAACAGGCATTAATGTAACATTTTTACTTAGGCCGTGCCATGGCTCAGGCGGTTAGTCGCCGGCCTCTCACCACGGAGGCCCGGGTTCGATCCCAGGTCAAGTCCATGTGAGATTTGTGGTGGACAAAGTGGCACTGGGACAGGTTTTTCTCCGAGTTGTCGGTTTTCCCCTGTCAATTTCATTCCACTGGTGCTCCATTACTTGTAAAACTTGGTAAAAAACTGCTCATCTTCATCACAGGGGTTGTACAATAAGCCTTAAAGGCTGCGGTGCGTCCGTAGCATCAGCTGCGGGGCCCCCTCACCACAAAAAAAAAAAAAATTTTACTTTCAAAATATATTTTTATTCTTTTTATTCTATCAAAAACTTTACATAATTTTTCTAAGTGTTTTAAGTTATTCACTTTTAAGTTCATGAAATAGTTTCAATTAAGGACTTTCTTCTATAGCAATACACTCAGTTTTAATACGTCATAATTGTTTTGACTATAGCCATTTCGTATACGTTCCAATCTTAAAAACCATTATCAGACAGAAAGTGAAATAAGTACAATTATAGTCTAAATAAATATGTGCTGAACGCCGTTTTAATAATATTAAACCAATGCACATGTACAATTTAAAGCACAGTTATAATACAAATGATTATCAGAATAAGCAGCAATTATTTATCTAAACTAAATTCACATGATTTTAGTTGTACTGTAAAATAAAACTATATTGTATATCCAGTATAAATCAAAATTTAAAATAATATTTGAATATATTTCTATTTTTAAAAGTGCTAAATACGCGAGAAAGCGAAATTCAACGGAGTGCCATTCAGCTACGATGAGATTTCAGGATGGATATTATATAACTGAATACATCCATCCACAATCCATTCACATATGCATCCGTTTATTCACTAACTACATTCGAATCTGTCAGCGTGTCGTCTATAAATTCCAAACAACAACAATGAACACATCCAGTACTAACACCACTCATAATACAAGCAACAGTTTACAGAACATAAAGCCTGCTTTAAAGACCGAGTCATGACCGGACTACAGTCAGGCCATTACGATTATATCGTTGTAAAATGAATGTAACGACTGTACAATGCGGACTAAAACTTAAATGATTGGCTTGACGGGTCATTAATTGTTGTCTTTGAGTGAAACAGTGAGCGGAATGAAAACACTTTGCTGGCATTTAAATTGGACGTGAAAACAAATGACAGATGCTGATTGAAACAATTGTTAAAATAATGAAACAAGAATGGCAATATACGTATAACGTCATATCGAGGCGCTGTCGCGTAAATATTTGTGCTTTCGTAAAGCAATAAACATTAAACTTTATGAGTTTGTGTCTGTATTCTTCCTTTAGTTACAAGGCAGGCAAATCGCATCTGTTCTCTGTCGTATTATATTGTCATCTCTGACCTGTCTGGCTGTACCATATTTTTACACATTATCTCATAAACGGCACGATTTTCGGGAAAATGTTACTGAACATA
The DNA here is from genome assembly GCA_021186555.1 of Reticulitermes speratus. Taxonomy (NCBI): domain Eukaryota; kingdom Metazoa; phylum Arthropoda; class Insecta; order Blattodea; family Rhinotermitidae; genus Reticulitermes; species Reticulitermes speratus. The sequence continues at coordinate 20,901,188 of JAJKFL010000010.1, forward strand.
AAATGTGTGTTTTGATTTTCTCTACAACTTTTGTCTGAAACATTTCTCATTGCAAGAAGAATTAAACGAGATATTATCATAAATGTATATGGGTTTTCATGTAAATTATCCGTTATTTTTTCAGATTTTAATCAGACTTGAATTTTCTGGACAGATTTTCAAAAAAAATTTCAAATATCAAATTTCATGAAAATCGGTCCGGTGGGAGCCGTTCCGTGCGGACAACCAGACAGGCAGACAGACAGACAGACAGAGGCACGAAAGGACAGGCGTGACGAAGCTAATAGTCATTTTTCGCAAATTTTGCGAAAGCCCCTAAACAAGTGGTCAATAAAAATGGCAAAATAAAAATAGGTACATATTTCATTGTTTTAATTAACCCTCTAAAGTCCAGTTATAATTACATATACCATTTAGAAACCCCACTCTTTTCCCCACAAAATGTATTTATGTGTTTCTTATAATTCATATCACAAGCAGCGAATTAGGTCTCTAGCCTTCGAGGATATTATGCTGTGTCAAACTAGTCGATAAACACCGACGTTTCAGAGTGCTACCATTTACCAATCGACACGGCGTAACGTCCCACAGGACTTATATTTCATCAAGACAGCTATGAGAATATCAGATGCCGCAAATAACGACTATATCCATAAACAGCCCTGAGCGATTAATTTTCGTAAAAGATATGGATAATGTTCACTGTGAGGTACGAACTGAATTTATATATGTGATAATATTAAAAAAAAAGTGAATGCGTCAGGGCTTTAAACTTCGATGCTTTGAGACGGGAGATTTTAGTGCTGTAATTTTATTTTGTACAAATTTGAGATGGGAGCAGAAAAAAAACAGTTTCTGTGAGGAAATTTGACACACGTTCCAAGCCTTCTGCACGTGACTGGATTCCTGTGAAATGCAGTAGATTCCGTCTGGAAATGGAGTTAAACACAACGTGAACCAACACAGCATCCGTATTAATTCATGAAGGTAGAAGAACTTACTGTAGATTGCGACGCATGGAAATGAAAAATCAAGACTGGTGGGATGCTACGCAGTGTCAAAAGGTAAATAGTTACGACGTTTCGGGAAGAGCGTGTTGCCTTTATCTTCAGGGCCTAAGAGTCCAAATAGAGTGTCTATATACGAAGATGTACATGAAGTCTTGTTACGTCTTGTCGAAAGGTAAATATTCACGACGTTTCGGAAGAGCGTGTTGCCTTTATCTTTAGGTTCTGAGATCCCAAATAGAGTGTCTACACACGACGATGTACATGAAGTATTGTTACGCCTTTTCGAAAGGTAAATATTTACGACGTTTCGGGAAGAGCGTGTTGCCTTTATCTTTAGGGTCTGAGAGTCCAAATAGAGTGTCTACACACGAAGATGTACATTAAATATTGTTACGCCTTTTCGAAAGGTAAATATTTACGACGTTTCGGGAAGAGCGTGTTGCCTTTATCTTTAGGGTCTGAGAGTCCAAATAGAGTGTCTACACACGAAGATGTACATGAAGTCTTGTTACGTCTTGTCGAAAGGTAAATATTCAAGACGTTTCGGAAGAGCGTGTTGCCTTTATCTTCAGGGTCTGAGATTCTAAATACAGTGTCTACACACGACGATGTACATGAAGTCTTGTTACGTCTTGTCGAAAGGTAAATATTCAAGACGTTTCGGAAGAGCGTGTTGCCTTTATCTTTAGGTTCTGAGAGTCCAAATAGAGTGTCTACACACGACGATGTACATGAAGCATTATTACGTCTTTTCCAAAGGTAAATATTTACCGACGTTTCGGAAGAGCGTGATGCCCAATTATCAAACCTTCAGTGGTGTTAGACAATGTCCATTTGTGTTGTCTGAATCCCCTTGATTAGAAAGTCCTCGCAACATTGGGTTAGAAGTACAAACCATAACCTCATTTTCATGTAGTTTTATCAAATTTCTTATTTCTTCATACTTAGGCTCAACCATCTCCCTTAACAACCAACTTTCGAAAACCATCAGACTGCGATTTTCCCTTAATGTCGCAAAATAACCCTTGTAAGGAATGCATTTATTTTTAGGCGCGTTCGCAAAATTGCGAAAACCGATTATTATCTTCGTTATGTCTGTCTCTCCGTCTATCCGTCTGTCCGCTTGCACGGAACAACTCGGCTGCCACTGACAAATTTGCTTGAAATTTATATTTGTTTATTTTAGAAATTATTTCCAGAAAATTCAGGTTTCATTAAAATCTGACAACAATAACGGTACTTCACACGAAGACCTATGTACATTTATGATAATATCTCGCTGAATTCTTCTTAGAATGAGAAATGATTTCAGACAAAAGTTGTACAGAAAATCAAAACACACATTTTATGTTCAATAACTTTTTTCCAAAAATCGTACCGTTTATGAGATAATTTGGAAAAATATGGTACAGCCAGACAGGCCACAGATGACAATATAATACAGCGCATGCGCTTTGCATGTTTAATAACTAAGGCTACAGACACACACTGAGAATATATAATACTTACTGCTTTTCCACTGCAACAATGGTTACGCGAACGCGCCTCAATGTTTCGTTATAAGTACATTGGCTGTCTTGTTACGTAAAACCTGGACTCTATAATGTTTCCATTTTTATAATTCATGCTGATTATACGTATATAATTATTTTAATTACAGTGCCCCATTCACACTAGAATTAAAGTCTGAAATACCCAAGTACGAGTATTTATCGCTATTCAAGTATAACTTAATATTTGTTACCATCTAAATACACGATATTTCAGAAAACAAATGTATTTCTGAGATCAGTTTTAAAAAAATGCCTGCTTAAAATAGAGATATCGAATAACGTTTCAATAACTGTTATAACGTGAAGAATTGTTTGCGCAAAAATTGTGTCTTCACACGGATATATATGGCGCAGGTTATACACAAGTAATTCCATCAGTTCATCCCCACAAACGACTTTACACGTCTCACCCCCATCAGTTCATCCCCACAAATAACGTTATACGTCTCACCCCTCCGCCGTTTCAATCCTGTGATTCACTTTTTTCGTCTTTCTTAGCCATTCTTTTATTTCGCTTCAGAGTTCCATTTTCTATCCCCCCTTCCGATATTTCTCTTTTATTCCCTTTCTATTCTTTAGTTCATGCCCCACCCAACACTTTATCTTTAGCCCTATCACTCCCAATTCTTAAGACTTAAAAAAAAAGGTAGGTACCATTTTTTTTACATGTTTGTTCAACTCTAAAGCCATATTTCAGGACGAAATGCCAGCCATGTTAGAATCATACCCCAATAAATACATTAGAAACGTTCAATAAATGTAAGTGGAGAGCAGAGAGAAGCTGAGTGTTTTCTTGCAGTGTTGAATACAGGGATTATCTAACACAAGAAGACTTTTGACACTCTCCATAGAGTATACGTGCCTATATTACAACAATTAATATTAACATTTTAAAGCCTAATGGTCACTTCATACATCAACAGTTTTAACATTCACAAATTCTACATTCTGCCCACACTGTATTTATGTGTGTTGTATTTATATTACAACAAACAGCGACTTTTGCCTTATATAACATAAATTGATTTGTTTTTTTAAACTAGATGAAAAGTGTTTACTGCGCGGTACGAACTGGGTCTTTAAATGAAACAGTTTATGCTGCGTCTTTAAAGGGTTAACACCAAGCCTTACACAATGTAAACACAATATGCAATCACTTTACGTAAACCCCGACATGTGTCCCTGGACTAGTACAGCGGTATTCAATTTTTTTTATTCGCGTACCCCCAGATGTAATTTCTCTTCGACTTTGTACCCCCAAAGTTGTTGGTGCATAATTCAAGTTATACATAGCCTATAATCTACATATAAAATAAGTTAAATAAATTACATCCAAAATAATGTATTAAATAATAAGTTTTAAATGAGAAAAAGGAGAATCAAGCTATTAAATAACAAATATATTATTGCCTATCGTATAAAAATTAATAAAGGAACAAAGGTATTTTAGCAAAGCAAAATTATATGCACTGTGTGGAATAAAATGAAACTAGCCGCCCAGATAAGAATCGCATAAAGGAGAGAGAGAGAGAAATGGCGCTCCCAAATCGCATGTCCTTACGTCCGGATCTCTTGTGGCTAACCCTAAATCTGGCCCTGATAATTCAGTGCTTATCATTAAATAATGTATATATTTTTTAAATCTACGTAACCCTAAGATGTCTTTGCGTACCCCCGGGGGTACGCGTACCCCAAGTTGAATACCACTGGACTAGTACACCATCTTCAGCGGAGAAACACATTCAACACTTAAAACACACTAGTCCAGTTGTTAAAATGTTCATGAAGAATATTGTTTTTGAACCACCACACTTAGACGCAGTTTGTTGAAGTGTGTCTTGTAACAGTTGAAGCTCGTATCAGCAAAGCTACATTTTACAAGTCACTTACCGATAAACAACAATCTCCAATGCACCAACAACTGTTCATATTCAACAACACGTGGTGGTTCAAAAATAATATTTTTAATAAACATTTTAACAAAAGGGCTAGCGTGTTTTAAGTGTTAAATGTGTTTCTCCCTTGAAGATGGTGTACATTGCACCGAAAATGTAGCAGCTTACGTAAAGTGACTGCATATTGTGTTTTAACATTGTGAACGATTTATATATTTTTGTAGGTAGAGGTCTCTGCGACGAGCTGATCACTCGTCCAGAGGAGTCCTACCGAGTGTGGTGTGTCTAAAAAGTGTGATCGTGAAGCCTCGAAAAATTAGGCGGCCTAGGCCCTCAAGGGGCTGTCGAGCCATTGAAAAAAAAAATCCCGCTCGGAGCATGGATGTCTGTCTCTTGTGAGTGTTGTGTGTTGTCAGGTAGAGGTCTCTGCGACGAGCTGATCACTCGTCCAGAGGAGTCCTACCGAGTGTGGTGTGTCTAAAAAGTGTGATCGTGAAGCCTCGAAAAATTAGGCAGCCTAGGCCCCCAAGGGGCTGTCGAGCCATTGAAAAAGTTCCCGCTCGGAGCATGGATGTCTGTCTCTTGTGAGTGTTGTGTGTTGTCAGGTAGAGGTCTCTGCGTCGGGCTGATCACTTGTCCAGAGGAGTCCTACCGAGTGTTGTGTGTCTAAAAGTGTGATCGTGAAGCCTCGAAAAATTAGGCGGCCTAGGCCCCCAAGGGGCTGTCGAGCCATTGAAAATAATATATGTTGTTGTAACATAAGACGTTTAAATTTCCTCTCTTGGATTACGTTTTAAACTGAGCCTAGCATATAGGCAACACACTTTATACGCGTGTTAAGCTAGTGTCTCTACGGATATTTAGTCGAGAGGATTAGGTATCCAATAACAGAGGAATTCCCTTCAATTTCTCTGCTACGGTAATTCAATCCCACATCAACGAGATAGAAAGACGATCATCTCAAGGGGCTTAGATCCGCTAACAGTAGGTGATACAGCACACATAGCTGGGGACATAGGGTCATCAGAACTTTTTGGAAATATTATAACTACTGTACAGTCAGGGTCAAAAATATTTGAAACATTCTGTGTACAGACACTCAGAGAGGTCTATACAGGTTTAGGTTTGACACTGCAAGTGCTTTAAAAACGACGGTCTCTGAATTATTACGCCGCGTAGGAAAATATTTGCTCCGACGTTTCGGAGGAACGTTATTTCTCCATATTCAAGGTCACTGAATGTTATTCAGGTGGGTGCAATCACTCCAATTATTACAGGGCTTATTGAAACTGAAGAAGGCTTTACGGTCCTCCGAAACGTCGGGAACTATTTACCAGTATACAGGACGTAACATCCTGAAAGAGTTTAATCTTCAACAACACCGCTTTGAGGACCTGAAATTTACTGTTTTTTCTGCATTTTACTCAGACACTTCATGAATATTTTGGGTTTATATTTTAAAACAGGCTTACATCGCTCTTTTCGGTATAGTTCCCAAGTCATCATTCATTAATCCACCCTACCATTGGACGCCACGTAACATATGTAGATACGAAACTCCATTAATTAAACCAAGAATTATTAACAAATACTAGACTCGGAAATAAGAGATCGAAATATGCATACGATGTCTTCAGTCGCAATACAGTGCGTTCCTAAGTTAAACACAAACGTGTTACGTCATTACAAAATTCACGATACCAACCACATATAACTCCAACGGAAAAAAATGGGGTAAATGATAAATTCTTACAAAGTAGTGTGCAAAATTGAAAAAAAAAATTAAAAATTATTTTTCGTAAAGAAATTAACATTTGTTCAGAAATTTCCATTGCAAATGCGCATGTACCAGTGACTTGGTCAGTCTATACGCATGCGCCAGTAACGTGGTCAGTGTTCAGCCTATACGCATGCGCCAGTAACGTGGTTAGTGATTAGCCTATACGCATGCGCCAGTAACGTGGTCAGTGGTTAGCCTATACGCATGCGCTAGTAACGTGGTCAGTGGTTAGCCTATACGCATGCGCTAGTAACGTGGTCAGTGGTTAGCCTATACGCATGCGCTAGTAACGTGGTCAGTGGTTAGCCTATACGCATGCTCCAGTAACGTGGTCAATGGTTAGGCTATACGCATGCTCCAGTAACGTGGTCAATGGTTAGCCTATACGTATGCTCCAGTAACGTGGTCAGTGTTTAGCCTATACGCATGCGCCAGTAACGTGGTCAGTGATTAGCCTATACGCATGCGCCAGTAACGTGGTCAGTGATTAGCCTATACGCATGCGCCAGTAACGTGGTCAATGGTTAGCCTATACGCATGCGCCAGTAACGTGGTCAGTGATTAGCCTATACGCATGCGCCAGTAACGTGGTCAGTGATTAGCCTATACGCATGCGCCAGTAACGTGGTCAGTGATTAGCCTATACGCATGCGCCAGTAACGTGGTCAGTGGATTAGCCTATACGCATGCGCCAGTAACGTGGTCAATGGTTAGCCTATACGCATGCTCCAGTAACGTGGTCATGGTTAGCCTATACGCATGCTCCAGTAACGTGGTCAGTGGTTAGCCTATACGCATGCTCCAGTAACGTGGTCAATGGTTAGCCTATACGCATGCTCCAGTAACGTGGTCAATGGTTAGCCTATACGCATGCTCCAGTAACGTGGTCAATGGTTAGCCTATACGCATGCTCCAGTAACGTGGTCATGATTAGCCTATACGCATGCTCCAGTAACGTGGTCAGTGGTTAGCCTATACGCATGCGCCAGATTACATCCATGGCAAGATTACACGAGTGTGTTAATGACGGTCAGTGTTTAAGCTACCAATATTTTTCAAACATTTTGGTCGGTGAAACCCTTTTCCAGACTGACACATTTCAAGGAACCCCAACCCAATTTTTTCAGTTTGAAAAAACACTGGTCTATACGCATGCGTCAGTGATATATTGGGGTGGCTGGGCGAAGGCATGTCTGTGTATTAATTTTACTTTAGATCGTGCAATGTGACACGTATTCAAGATATCTGGAAAGCAAACATGCCTAAAATTTTTCCTGGAAATATAATTAAAAAGCCAGTGAGCTGTGCACCTTCTCAAAACTCAAAGTACCTTCCTGCCTTTATCATTCACGACATATCTAATTATAAAATTCCCGTAACGTACACATGATAAGCAAGTGGCAGGGGTCCACACGTAGAGAGCACGGCGGAATATCTGCAGATTCTCTTGAATTTTATCGCTAATTCGCAGGGTAGCATATTTAATAACTCCGTAGTAGAGGTCCTGTTGAGACGCCTGTAGAGCGTCCCTGTTGAGACGCCAGCAAACACAATGCTCTTGCCTTCCGTATTCATTCATTCATCCTATAGTCTGTCTTACGACAGGTCCGTAGCCTCTCATTGTAGTCTGTCTACGACAGTCCGTAGCCTCTTCATTCTGCAGTCTGTCTTACGACAGTCGTAGCCTCTTCATTCTGTATCTGTCTACGACAGGCGTAGCCTCTTCATTCTGCAGTCTGTCTTACGAAGCCGTAGCCTCTTCATTCTGCAGTCTGTCTACGACAGTCCTAGCTCTTCATCTGTAGTCTGTCTTACGACAGGTCCGTAGCCTCTTCCAAAGCACATCTCCACAAGGTGCGATTTAGTGCTTCCTATTTCAATTTCCAGTATCTTCTCTTATCCTTAAGGTCATCCAGTAGCTGCTTACGTCTTCTCCCTCGTCTTCCCGTCATTTCTATCCTTCCTTCTAACTTTCCTTCAATCACATGTTTCAGAAGGCAGTTTCCTACGCAAGATGTGACCAATCCAGTTAGCCTTTCTTCTTTTTATTGTAAGTACGATATTCCTCTCCTCCTTCACTCTATGTAATACTTCTTCATTTCTCACACGATCGGTCCAACTGATCTTCTCCATTCTTCTCCAGCACCACATATCAAAACTTTCCAGATACTTTCCGATCCACTTTCCCAAGTGTCCACGTTTCAGCACCACACAAAGCTATGCTCCAAATGTAGCACTTTACTAGTTTCTTCCTCAAATGTAAGTCCAGTTTGCTGGTGAAAAGAGTCTTCTTGCTTTCCGTATAAGCAGGGTTTATTAATCTAGTGATCGCTTTTAATATTATCGTTTTATCCAGGATGCTTAGTGAATGTCCGGTAGAGATTTATCTCTTATCGAGATAGTTCTGTCCGGCTCTGAAGTCCACCCAGTCCCCTATTCTAGGGCCCTTTTCCTATACGTAAAGCGCCGGGGCGTAAAATTAACTTTCAAACCCTCTAGCACCGAAGTTACATATGAGTGGAGCTACACCTTCGCCTCACCATATGACTTCATTGCATACACGGGGAAACCTTTACCTTCACACTTATCTTTTATATGCTTCTAGACTAGTAAAAATTGATCCATATATATCTAGGTCTCCCAAGTGCCCTTTTATTTGGTTTTCCAACTAAAAGTATGTGTGCTTTAGGGCTACATGTCCTGCTCAGGCATCATCAATGATTTAAGCATTCTAATTGAAATTTTAATGACTTTTTGAGGTCAGCTACAGAATAACGTGATGTGTGACCTTAAAACAGGTCTTGAAATAAATAAAAGTTAGAGATACAGAAATTATTTAGTTCTAAAGAATGGCATTCCCTTGTGTTATTTCTAAGAGAAACCCCGTCTAAACACACCTGCAGTCCATTTATTTATAGAACAACATATTTTGACCGTTTTAGGTTATCTTCAGGTTAACACTGTTACAGGATATTATAACAGCGTGGTGAAATTTTCTCTACACATGCTATTTTCTGATTTGGTCTTAACATAATTAACATTTTTATTACATTTTATAGATTTTTATTCATTCTCCAATATGTTTTGAAAAACAAGAATTGTGAACCTGAAGATGTACTAAATTGGTCGAAACATGTTCTCAAAACAAATGGAACGTAGTTGTGTTTAGACGGATTTTACCTTGATTCTGTTAGAAATTATTTAAAGTAGTTTGTGTTACAGATGCAAGTGGATAAAATATATATTAAGAGTAAACGATTGACGCATCTCGAAATTAATCTATAAATAAGTTAAAACTGGCAAAAGAGACATGGGTCAACAAAGAAAAAAACGGAGAGAAGAGGACCCATGAAGAAGGAACAAGCCAGAAAAGCCTGAATTGTACGAGGTGCGAAACTGTTTATTATGCAATTTGCACCGACTTCCTGTTTCTTACCCCCCCCCCCTTTTGGCCCATAATCCCCCTCAGCCGCAGTCAACGCTATTCTCGTCGAGTAAAAGACAAAGTTCAAGAACAAAACTCTCAAAACAACAGATAAAAATTTGGCTCATCTGTTTTAATTTTGATTTCACAGATAGGAGCCTGAAAAATAACAGTTGATACAAAATCAGGGTTGCAAGGATTCTCCGAATTTAATTTCCATCCAATTTTTCAGGAACATAATTAATAATTTTTTGTTTTTTTTCCATATTTTCGAGGAATTCATTAGCCGTGTTTATATTACGATATTTTACTGAGTCCTGGTAGCAAGACACAAATGTAATCATCATTGTTACACCCTGTATCAGTTCCAGGGTCAGCAGTCCCGCCCCCCCCCCCCCAAATATAATCTGTTTTAAGCGCGTCCGCAAAACAACTGCAAAAAGCGAGAATTAGGTACGTCATGTCCGGCTGTCTGTGCGTCCACATGGCTCAAAGCGACGCAAGAAAGAGCGAATTTTTCCTTCAATTTCACATTTGGAACGTTAACTAAAATTTGCCGACATATTCCAAACTTGATTAAAATCGGACAAAATAAATGTTAACGTCGGACAAATTAATGTTAACGTCGGACAAAATAAATGTTAACATCGGACAAAATAAATGTTAACGTCGGACAAAATAGATGTTAACGTCGGACAAAATAAATGTTAACGTCGGACAAAATAAATGTTAACGTCGGACAAAATAAATGTTAACGTCGGACAAATAAATGTTAACGTCGGACAAAATAAATGTTAACGTCGGACAAAATAGATGTTAACGTCGGACAAAATAAATATTAACGTCGGCAAAAAAATATTAACGTCGGGCAAAATAAATGTTAACGTCGGACAAAATAAATGTTAACGTCGGACAAAATAAATGACGCTTCACGTGAAGACCTACTTGTATTTACGACATCTTACAGTGATTTGTCTTTATAATTTAGACCGTATTCCCTCTGAGGTATGAGCCGAGGCTGAAGAAATAGTTCAGCATCGAGAATCGAGCACGACCGATTGTAAACGTCGAGTATCGACTTTTGAGAGAAGTCCTTTGTAAAATTCTCCGTTTAGGATATCTCGATTTAGATCTATTTTAAATCTGTTACTAAGATATGGAGAATTCTTAGGGCCATCGTGCTGCTGGAAGGATTAAGTTAATAAAAAATTCCAACGACACCATCTGGAATCGAACCCGCGACCTTCCGGCTTTTAAGGCAGTGGCTCAAATTGTTATATAGTCAAGTGTCCTTGTAGTTAGCAATGTATTTTAGTTTCGGTTAAATTTCGTGCTAGCAGCCGCGGTTATACCTTGAAGGCGGTTGAAAGTTTTTGGCTTAAGGTAGTTGTATGGTATTTATTTGGGATGTTATGGGTTTTGCTTTGATGGTTATTGGATGAAATTTGTATCTTTATTTCTTCCTGCTATTTATTTGGAGGCTATGAAATTCTTATTCTTAAACTAGAATTAGATACTCTATTATTTTTGGATGTTAATTTTTGCCTGAGTACAATTAGTTATGTTCTTGAAACTTAAAAATTTGGCGGCATCTTATTCCGTTCAGACGAAACTGTCTCGTTACAGACAGTCCGCGTTGCACCTTACTTATTTGTTTAATGGTTTGTATACCGCCGTTTGTCGCCCTCGGTGGACCAGTGGTTAGCGTGCTCGCCACTGGACCCAAGGTCGATGGATTTTTTAAGGGTGATAAAAATCCGGAGCACCACTTCCTTCGGAGGGGAAGTAAAGCCGTCGGTCCCATGTCGTAGATTTACGGCATGTAAAAGAACCTTACGGGCATGAATAGAACTAGTAATGCTCGTAAGCAAAATTCAGCGGCCATTTCTCACCCAAGTCTCCTGACTGCCTGCCAGATGGCTCTGGCAGTCACATCAGGATTGAGTAGAACTTGTGAGGTCAGTGGGCTGGTCACTCACTACATCAACGCACATGACCATAGAAACCTCCGAAAGGAGGTCCCTATGCTCCGCGTTGGAGCGACAGGGACAAACACACACACACACACATATGTAGGGTGTAGTGAACAAAAATTACGAAAATAAAAAGTGCATTTGTTGGTTGATAAAAATCCGTAGCACACTTCCTTCGGAGGGGAAGTAAAGCCGTCGGTCCCATGTCGTAGATTTACGGCATGTAAAAGAACCTTACGAGCATGAATAGAGATGTTTCGTAAGCAAAATTCAGCGGCCATTTCTCACCCAAGTCTCCTGATTGATGGCTCTGGCAATCATATCAGGATGAGTAGTCAGTCAGTGGACAGGTCACCCACTACGTAATGCACACTTCCAGACAAGAAATCTCTGAAAGGAGGCCCATATGCTCCGCAAGGAGCGACAGGAGGAAAACTAACTGTACCGCCGTTTATTGATTATCTGCTTACCCCATATATATACATATATGTGTGTGTGTTTGTGTGTGTGTGTAAAATAATCAAATACTTTCTGGGAAGTATTCACGAGTTTAATTATCTAGACAGGAATACACAGCGGACAGTTAGCTTGTCCGTATTACAAATGGGACTTGTGTAGATCTATCAATGAAGACAAACTCGATCTTCCCCATTTTCGAACGCCTTAATGTAAGCACGCAGATTATCGCGCAAAGCCGTTACACAAGCCGTCATATTGTAAGTCTTCGTACTTGTAGTCAGGAGTTTCTCGCCTCGAGTCCCGTTCTGGACACCCAATATCCTAAATCAGACTTTTTCGTGGTTTCCCTCAATCCGTCAACACAGACGTCTGCATTGTACCTTAAATAACATAATGACGTTTCACTTCCAACGCCATTCTCAATTATCATTAATTGCTTAAACGTTATACTATATAACTACAGACAGAAGTATCCCTTAATAAACTGTTATGATAAAACACACACAAACACACCCACATATACATATATACAGGGCATGCACAAAACAATGGTGCGGTTTTAATAGTGTTCACTATTAAAACCGCACCATTCTTTTGTGTATGCCCTGTATATATATATGTGTGGGGAATGCGGTGGCGCAGTTGGTTGAGGCACTGCGCTACAAGCCGGAAGGAGCGGGTTCGATTCCGATGGTGTCATTAGAATTGTTCATCGACATAATATCTTCGGTCGCACTATGGCCCTGGAGTCGACTCAGCCTCTAACAGAAATGAGTACCAGGAATATCTCCTGGGGGGTAAAGGCGGCCGGTGCATAGGGTTGACAACCTTAACACCTTCATGTGCCTATTGTCTAGAAATTCTGCGAGCCTCAAATTCCTCGAACCTAGGAACCCGTCCAGGTCTATACAGTGATAATTTTGTTTAAAAACACGAAAAATATGATAGCAAGCATGGAAAAGTGTATAAGAATTTCGTACTGTGTCCGGGTTTCGAACCCGTACGCCCATTCTAAGAACGATCATATTACCTGACACTGAATGTTAAGTAAGGAAGTGGCGACGCTTTTGTGAGGGCTCATTTGCAGCGCTTTGATATAGAGCAGAGTTGAGCTGTTTCAGAAACCGGTGAGGCGGTGAAGTGTAAAGGGAGACAGAGAAGTGTAAGGGTAAAGAGAGGGCGTTTCGCTGTCCATTAGAATAGAACAAAACAGGTACTGCGCAGTCACAACAAAAAAGTTTCTCTTCACGAGGAAAGACTCTATGCAAATGAATGTACCGTGCAATACCGTAATTACAATCGTGTTTGTACCTTAAACGTGCCAACTACTCACAGAATACTGCCTGACATTCTGATAGGTTTCAATCGAAGCCACTGCTTCTCTTCTCAATACAAGACAATTTCCATCAGCACGCGGTGGCGCAGTTGGTTGAGGCACTGCTCTACAAGCCGGAAGTTCACGGGTTCGATTCCCGACGGTATCATCGGAAATTTTATTGACACAATCCTGGGGTCGAATCAGCCTCAAACAGAAATGAGTAATTACAGGCCAGGAGGTTGAGGCTCTCAGATTTATAGACAATCGGCACATGAAGATGATAAGGTTTTCAGCCCTACGCACCGGCCGCCTTTACCCCCAGAAAATATTCCTGATACTCATTTCTGTTTGTCTAACAGAAATGAGTATCAGGAATATTTCCTGGGGGTAAAGCGGCCGGGGCGTGGCGTTGATCACCCATCTCCATTTAGCGCCGAGGTTAAAGAAAGAGTAGAGCTATACCTTTACTTCCCCTCTGGGCCTTAATGGCCTGTTCCAGGGTGAACTTTTAAAGGCGGCCGGTGCGTAGGGCTGATAACCTTACAACCTTCATGTGGAGCCTCAACCTCCTGGAAGCCGCAGGGCCTGTCCAGGCCTGTAATGGGCTTAGCTTACGGTCAAAAAGGTCAGCTGAGTCCCATGCTGTGGTCCTTTAAGTTACAGGATGCGGCAATAGATAGGCGTGGTCCTTTAAAATACAGGATGCGGCAATAGATTGGCGTGGTCCTTTAAATTACAGGATGCGGCAATAGATAGGCGTGGTCCTTTAAAATACAGGATGTGGCAATAGATTGGCGTGGTCCTTTAAAATACAGGATGTGGCAATAGATTGGGGTGGTCCTTTAAATTACAGGATGCGGCAATAGATAGGCGTGGTCCTTTAAAATACAGGATGCGGCAATAGATTGGCGTGATCCTTTAAAATACAGGATGCGGCAATAGATTGGCGTGGTCCATTAAATTACAGGATGCGGCAATAGATAGGCGTGGTCCCTTAAAATACAGAATGTGGCAATAGATTGGCGTGGTCCTTTAAAATACAGGATGTGGCAATAGATTGGCGTGGTCCTTTAAAATACAGGATGCGGCAATAGATTGGCGTGGTCCTTTAAATTACAGGATGTGGCAATAGATTGGCGTGGTCCTTTAAAATACAAAAATGCGGCAATAGATTGGCGTGGTCCTTTAAATTACAGGATGTGGCAATAGATTGGCGTGGTCCTTTAAAATTACAGGATGCGGCAATAGATAGGCGTGGTCCTTTAAAATACAGGATGTGGCAATAGATTGGCGTGGTCCTTTAAATACAGCATGTGGCAATAGATTGGCGTGGTCCTTTAAAATACATGATGTGGCAATAGATTGGCGTGGTCCTTTAAAATACAGGATGCGGCAATAGATTGGCGTGGTCCTTTAAAATACAGGATGCGGCAATAGATTGGCGTTGTCCTTTAAAATACATGATGTGGCAATAGATTGGCGTGGTCCTTTAAAATACATGATGTGGCAATAGATTGGCGTGGTCCTTTAAAATACAAAATGCGGCAATAGATTGGCGTGGTCCTTTAAAATACAGCATGTGGCAATAGATTGGCGTGGTCCTTTAAAATACAAGATGCGGCAATAGATTGGCGTGGTCCTTTAAAATACATGATGTGGCAATAGATTGGCGTGGTCCTTTAAAATACAGGATGCGGCAATAGATTGGCGTGGTCCTTTAAAATACAGGATGCGGCAATAGATTGGCGTGGTCCTTTAAAATACAGGATGTGGCAATAGATTGGCGTGGTCCTTTAAAATACAGGATGTGGCAATAGATTGGCGTGGTCCTTTAAAATACAGGATGCGGCAATAGATTGGCGTGGTCCTTTAAAATACAGGATGCGGCAATAGATAGGCGTGGTCCTTTAAAATACAGGATGCGGCAATAGATTGGCGTGGTCCTTTAAAATACAGGATGCGGCAATAGATTGGCGTGGTCCTTTAAAATACAGGATGCGGCAATAGATTGGCGTGGTCCTTTAAAATACAGGATGCGGCAATAGATTGGCGTGGTCATTTAAAATACAGGATGCGGCAATAGATTGGCGTGGTCCTTTAAAATACAGGATGCGGCAATAGATTGGCGTGGTCCTTTAAAATACAGGATGCGGCAGTAGATTGGCGTGGTCCTTTAAAATACAGGATGCGGCAATAGATTGGCATGGTCCTTTAAAATACAGCATGTGGCAATAGATTGGCGTGGTCCTTTAAAATACAGGATGTGGCAATAGATTGGCGTGGTCCTTTAAAATACAGGATGTGGCAATAGATTGGCGTGGTCCTTTAAAATACAAAATGCGGCAATAGATTGGCGTGGTCCTTTAAAATACAAAATGCGGCAATAGATTGGCGTGGTCCTTTAAAATACAGGATGTGGCAATAGATTGGCGTGGTCCTTTAAAATACAAAATGCGGCAATAGATTGGCGTGGTCCTTTAAAATACAAAATGCGGCAATAGAATGTGACGATATTCTGATCGTTTGAGTTGGTTTGAATTCAGAAAACACACAAGTTAGGTAGTAACAGCAGTAAAACGACATCTAATAGTCGTTCTTCACTTATTAAAAATTGCATCTCTTAATTGGTCTCCCTGCAACCGTGATCGAAAATTGACCATAACTGCACAAAGGCACACAACCTGCGCCCGACGTTGCGGTACGTCAGTTACAGTTCAGTTCTCAATATCATCAAGTTAAGGAATGTACTGCACGCCAGGTGGACCACTTAGGTACAAGGTAAAGCAATCCCATTACAGGCCTTGACAGGCCCTGAGGGTTCCAGAAGGTTGAGGCTCCCAGATTTCGAGACAGTCGGCACATGAAGGTGGTAAGGTTGTCAGTCCTACGCACCGACCGTTTTTACCCCCCAGGAAATATTCCTGGTACTCATTTCTGTTAGAGGCTGAGTCGACCCCAGGGCCATAGTGCGGCCGAAACGATTATGTCAATGAAAAATTCCAATGACACCATCGGGAATCGAACCCGCGACCTTCCGGCTTGTAGCTCAGTGCCTCAACCAACTGAACCACCGCGTGCCTCTCTGTTCCTACACTGCAGTAAGTTCCGTTAGTTCTTAATTTTCTACATCCCTGCTCTGCAGTCTGTTAGTTCCTGTTCCTCTCTGTCCCTACACTGCAGTAAGTTCCGTTAGTTCTGAATTTTCTACATTTTACTGTACAGCATTAACTGATTGGTTTTTATAACTGAGACGGAATGTGTTTACTGCGCGGTACGAACTGAATCTTTATATGTACACACCTAAAGCACAGTGGTTACTATATGTACCACCACGTTTAACATTCACAAATTCTACGTTCTGCCCACACAGTGTATTTATGTGTATTGTGTGGATCTCAGAACAAACAGCGATTATTTCACTGTACAGCATTAACTGACTGGTTTGTATAACCGAGACGGAGTGTGTTTACTGCGCGGTACGGACTGTATTTATGTGTTTTGTGTGGATCTCAGAACAAACAGCGATTATTTCACTGTACAGCATTAACTGACTGGTTTGTATAACTGAGACGGAGTGTGTTTACTGCGCGGTACGGACTGTATTTATGTGTTTTATGTGGATCTCAGAACAAACAGCGATTATTTCACTGTACAACATTAACTGACTGGTTTGTATAACTGAGAGGGAGTGTGTTTACTGCGCGGTACGGACTGTATTTATGTGTTTTGTGTGGATCTCAGAACAAACAGCGATTATTTCACTGTACAGCATTAACTGATTGGCTTTTATAACCGAGACGGAATGTGTTTACTGCGCGGTACGGACTGGGTCTTTATATGTACACACCTAAAGCCCAGTGGTTACTATATGTACCGCCATGTTTAACATTCACAAATTCTACGTTCTGCCCACACAGTGTATTTATGTGTTTTGTGTGGATCTCAGAACAAACAGCGATTATTTCACTGTACAACATTAACTGACTGGTCTGTATAACAGAGACGGAGTATGTTTACTGCGCGGTACGGACTGGGTCTTTATATGTACACACCTAAAGCCCAGTGGTTACTATATGTACCGCCATGTTTAACATTCACAAATTCTACGTTCTGCCCACACAGTGTATTTATGTGTTTTGTGTGGATCTCAGAACAAACAGCGATTATTTCACTGTACAGCATTAACTGACTGGTTTGTATAACTGCGACGGAGTGTGTTTACTGCGCGGTACGAACTGAATATTTATATGTACACACATAAAGCTCAGTGGTTACTATATGTACCACCATGTTTAACATTCACAAATTCTACGCTCTAGACGGAGTGTGTTTACTGCGCGGTACGAACTGGGTCCTTAAGAACAACTCACTTTAACCTCAGTTTCTTAAAGATTTAAGAAAGTTTGGTATTGAGAAAGAGGAAGGAGATATAGAAAGAAATAAAGAAGAAACGTAGACGGACATTACAAAATAAAGAAGACAACTGAAAGAGCATAGAAGACAGACATGTGAGAATATTTCCGAAAGAAATTGGAGACATAGAGGCATGCCTTAACTCTCGTAACATGGCTGTGAATTCAACTTCTGTGTTCAGATCAGTACCATCAGATGATGCATTATCAAGGGGACACTGAATTTGCATCACCTCGCAATTTCGTCTTGATGGCCTTCAGTGCATTATTGATGTTGACTTACCTGACCCCAATGGCGACTAGAAGGATGAAAACGAGCGGTAGGAGCGTCGCGATGCAAGCCAGGAACACCGTCTGCATGTCGGAGTATCCTGTGCCACAAAGGGAGACTTGATTACTGTCATGTGCTTGTAGGAACTGTACAACACTTGCTATGATTACTGTCATGTGCTTCTAGGAAATGTACAACACTTGTTATGATTACTGTCATGTGCTTGTAGGAACTGTACAACACTTGCTATGATTACTGTCATGTGTTTCTAGGAACTGTAAAACACTTGCTATGATTACTGTCATATGCTTGTAGCAACCGTACAACACTTGCTATGATTATTGTCATGTGCTTCTAGGAACTGTAAAACACTTGCTATGATTACTGTCATGTGCTTGTAGGAACTGTACAACACTTGCTATGATTACTGTCATGTGCTTCTAGGAACTGTAAAACTCTTGCTATGATTACTGTCATGTGCTTGTAGGAACTGTACAACACTTGCTATGATTAATGTCATGTGCTTGTAGGAACTGTAAAACACTTGCTATGATTACTGTCATGTGCTTGTAGGAACTGTACAACACTTGCTATGATTACTGTCATGTGCTTGTAGGAACTGTACAACACTTGCTATGATTACTGTCATGTGCTTCTAGGAACTGTAAAACTCTTGCTATGATTACTGTCATGTGCTTGTAGGAACTGTACAACACTTGCTATGATTATTGTCATGTGCTTGTAGGAACTGTACAACACTTGCTATGATTACTGTCATGTGCTTCTAGGAACTGTAAAACACTTGCTATGATTACTGTCATGTGCTTGTAGGAACTGTACAACACTTGCTATGATTACTGTCATGTGCTTGTAGGAACTGTACAACACTTGCTATGATTACTGTCATGTGCTTCGAGGAATTGTACAACACTTGCTATGATTACTGTCATGTGCTTCTAGGAACTGTAAAACACTTGCTATGATTACTGTCATGTGCTTGTAGGAACTGTAAAACACTTGCTATGATTACTGTCATGTGCTTCGAGGAACTGTACAACACTTGCTATGATTACTGTCATGTGCTTGTAGGAACTGTACAACACTTGCTATGATTACTGTCATGTGCTTGTAGGAACTGTACAACACTTGCTATGATTTCTGTCATGTGCTTGTAGAAACTGTACAACACTTGCTATGATTATTGTCATGTGCTTCTAGGAACTGTACAACACTTGCTATGATTATTGTCATGTGCTTGTAGGAACTGTACAACACTTGCTATGATTACTGTCATGTGCTTGTAGGAACCGTACAACACTTGTTATGATTACTGTCATGTGCTTGTAGGAACCGTACAACAATTGTTATGATTAGTGTCATGTGCTTGTAGGAACCGTACAACACTTGCTATGATTACTGTCATGTGCTTGTAGGAACCGTACAACACTTGCTATGATTACTGTCATGTGCTTTTAGGAAGCGTACAACACTTGTTATGATTACTGTCATGTGCTTGTAGGAACCGTACAACACTTGTTATGATTACTGTCATGTGCTTGTAGGAACCGTACAACACTTGCTATGATTACAGTCATGTGCTTGTAGGAACCGTACAACACTTGCTATGATTACTGTCATGTGCTTGTAGGAACCGTACAACACTTGTTATGATTACTGTCATGTGCTTGTAGGAACTGTACAAAACTTGCTACGATTACTGTCATGTGCTTGTAGGAACTGTACAACACTTGCTATGATTACTGTCATGTGCTTGTAGGAACTGTACAACACTTGTTATGATTACTGTCATGTGCTTGTAGGAACCGTACAACACTTGCTATGATTATTGTCATGTGCTTGTAGGAACTGTACAACACTTGCTATGATTACTGTCATGTGCTTTTAGGAACTGTACAACACTTGCTATGATTACTGTCATGTGCTTGTAGGAACCGTACAACACTTGTTATTTTATTACTGTCATGTGCTTGTAGAAACCGTACAACACTTGTTATGATTACTGTCATGTGCTTGTAGGAACTGTACAACACTTGCTATGATTACTGTCATGTGCTTCTAGGAACTGTAAAACTCTTGCTATGATTACTGTCATGTGCTTGTAGGAACTGTACAACACTTGCTATGATTATTGTCATGTGCTTGTAGGAACTGTACAACACTTGCTATGATTACTGTCATGTGCTTCTAGGAACTGTAAAACACTTGCTATGATTACTGTCATGTGCTTGTAGGAACTGTACAACACTTGCTATGATTACTGTCATGTGCTTGTAGGAACTGTACAACACTTGCTATGATTACTGTCATGTGCTTCGAGGAATTGTACAACACTTGCTATGATTACTGTCATGTGCTTCTAGGAACTGTAAAACACTTGCTATGATTACTGTCATGTGCTTGTAGGAACTGTACAACACTTGCTATGATTACTGTCATGTGCTTGTAGGAACTGTACAACACTTGCTATGATTACTGTCATGTGCTTGTAGGAACTGTACAACACTTGCTATGATTACTGTCATGTGCTTGTAGGAACCGTACAACACTTGTTATTATTACTGTCATGTGCTTGTAGGAACCGTACAACACTTGTTATGATTACTGTCATGTGCTTGTAGGAACCGTACAACACTTGCTATGATTACTATCATGTGCTTGTAGGAACCGTACAACACTTGCTATGATTACTGTCATGTGCTTGTAGGAAGCGTACAACACTTGTTATGATTACTGTCATGTGCTTGTAGGAACCGTACAACACTTGTTATGATTACTGTCATGTGCTTGTAGGAACCGTACAACACTTGCTATGATTACTGTCATGTGCTTGTAGGAACCGTACAACACTTGCTATGATTACTGTCATGTGCTTGTAGGAACCGTACAACACTTGCTATGATTACTGTCATGTGCTTGTAGGAACTGTACAACACTTGCTATGATTACTGTCATGTGCTTGTAGGAATTGTACAACACTTGTTATGATTACTGTCATGTGCTTGTAGGAACTGTACAACACTTGTTATGATTATTGTCATGTGCTTGTAGGAATTGTACAACACTTGTTATGATTACTGTCATGTGCTTGTAGGAACTGTACAACACTTGTTATGATTATTGTCATGTGCTTGTAGGAACTGTACAACACTTGTTATGATTACTGTCATGTGCTTGTAGGAACTGTACAACACTTGCTATGATTACTGTCATGTGCTTCTAGAAACTGTACAACACTTGCTATGAATTGCGAAATAATAGGGATGTGTTTATTGTACACTTGTACGAAACAACAAATTATACACATACAACACTAACAAGAGACAGACATCCATGCCCGCGACAGGATTCGAACCCGCAATCCCAGCAAGCGAACGGCCGCAGACACAAGCCTTAGACCGCGCGGCATATAAGCATTGCGATATGTCTGTATGTTACAATCCTGTTTGCGTCACTCAGGTGATGTTGGTACTTCCTCATCACAGGAACTCCTAAATATGACACAGTCTCAGGGTTCCTACAGATTGCTTGATGTTTTCATCAAAAGAGGATTATGTCATAACGTGCAGAAAAATATCGATATGGCACGTAGAGGTAGCTGCCACACTGAGCCTCCATCACGTAGCACGTAACACGACATCTATCTCTTGCAACGAAATAACCTTGTTCCGTTTTCCTGCAGGATTTATACCAGGAACTGGACAGATCTTGTGGGCTTGTTTGTGTTTGGGGAGGGCGGCAGTGAGATTGAAACACAAACACAAAGCCCACACAGTGACATGGAATTATTAAAGAAAAGATAAATTTGTCCCTGTCTACGCCATGAAGGCGTGTAGGGGGAGTGGATTTATAGTTCCACTCATTCTTTACTTCGGCACTAGATGGAGGTGAGAGGTTAACTTCACGCTTATTGGCCGTGCCATGTCTCAGGCGGTCAGTCGTCAGCCTCTCACCGCGGAGGCCTGGTTTCGATCCTGGTTTAGTCCATGTGGGATTTGTGGTGGACAAAGTAGAACTGGGAAAGGTTTTCCCCGAGTACTTCGGTTTTTCCCCTGTCAATTTCATTCCACCGGTGCTCCATTACACGGAAAAAAAAAAAAACTAATCATCTTCATCACAGGGTTGCACAATAAGCCTTAAGGCTGTGGTGCGTCCGTAGCAACTGCTGCGGGGCCCTTCACCACAAAAAAAATAATTCCCCCTTTTATTGGGTGAAGAGGACATCACACTTATATTTTTGAGATGTACAGAAATTATAAAATAGAGAAAGTAACTTTTAAATGAAAAATTGTTGAGGATAAATGAGGAGGTAGCTTTAAGCAAATATTAAGAGGTACTAATAAAAGGCTGGTTATATAACTAGGTAGATATTTACATACATCAACTGGATGCAACTCTATTTAAAAAATTGTATAGTTTTTTAAAACATATTTAAAAAATTTATAAAACCCGACATATGTTTCGGCTGTTATAGAGCCATCTTCAGGGGTTTATTGTCGTCAAAACTGCATATATTAAAACGTCTTTTTCATTGGTTCACTTTTAGGCAAGGTTTTTCACTTTTCCACTGCTTGGTATGCACAGACACTGTTTGTTATTCGTACTAAAATAATATGTTAATGTTTTCGTAGGTATTGTATTTGATGTATGGTACTGGTTTATCTTGTTCATTGGGTCATATTTTTCATGGTGTAGGCTGTACCGTTTGTATGTGCGTCTGATCTTGTAACAGCCGAAACATGTGTCGGGTTTTATAAAGTTTTTAAATATGTTTTAAAAAACTATACAGTTTTTTTTCTAAATAAAGTTGCATCCAGTTGGTGTATGTAAATAGTGACTGTGACAAGATGCACGGTGATCACAGAATAAACTAGGTAGATGTTTTGACCAAGTTATATATACGTGTTATAAAAGTCAGACGCAGCCCCAAACACCCCCCCCCCCAAACCCCTATCACGGGGGCCTTGACCAAAGTGACTCCTTTCTTGATCGCAAATACCTTTAGCTAACGCGAAAAAACAACTCTGATTTCAAACCAAATTTTACCCTCCCCCAAAAGGACATAAAGCTTTATTAGCAGAAGTTTTTATTATGACCACATCAAGGCCCTAAAGTCAAGAAGGGAAATCCGTTAACGTAAGCACAATCCCCATTATATGAATGGCTAAACAGTGGGAAAGAGAGATGTCAATTCTCCGCCCTGAGAGTTGTAATTGGTTACAAGCAGATACCTTTTGAAGCCCTGGCACATTTCTACCAGACTACACGGCATTACGCCTCAGAAAACTATATTCTTCAGAGTCATTATTGTGACAATATCAACACGCACCATCATAATGCTTATATCAAATCAAATATAATAGACACTTACCAAACTCCACCTCTCCAAAATCGACCATTCCTTCCCCTGATGCATTGTAGGAACTGTTAACAAAGAAGCCGACATCAGCACTTGTACTGGAAATATTGGAACTAATGGAACTAGAGTTGATAAAGACGAAACTTCCTTCAGCCTCCAGAAGTCTTCTACTAACCGGGAGGAACATCTTAGATGTTTAGTTACTTTTTTATTGAAGTCTTCTAGTGTATTTCATGTTTGTTATGTTGCTGCCACTGTCTTGACTTTCTTCATCGTTTATTCGCTTTTTCCATAATCACCAGTTACGTGTCTTTGAAAGGCTAACACAGGTTTATTAAAAATTAAATTTAATATACTGTTATTGTGTCAGTAGCGGCTTTATCTTCTCTTCTTTTCTCTTCGGATTTCTGCTCAAGACCAGTCGTGTCATCTGAAACAGAAAATACGGCGATAAACGGGTTGCATCTGTGAGGTCTTGTAGGGAACACAGACAAAGTTTCGGAACTGGCTATGGAGAGATGATGGAAGTTTGAGTCGACTCTCCGTAAAGTGTCATCTACACTCAAACGGGAACAGAACGACGGTAATGATAAGGATGATAATGATGACAGCGAAGTATCCTACGTATGAAGCAAAATGTCACAAGTTCAGAGCTCCGTCTTTCTTTATACATACAATATTCTCTTTTCTGCTCATTTCTGCGCCCTATATTTCACAGCAGTGCAAATGTCTAACTAAATCCATGAAGCAGAGTCCTTCTTGAGAAGCTAACAGTTCCTCAGCTAGTCAAGAAATTCCACGCGTTTTTTGGAACCCGAAGGTTCATTACCGCACTCACAAGAGCCCGCCACCTGTCCTTATCCTGAGCCATATGAATCCAGTCCACGTCCTCCCATCGCACTTCTTGAAGATCCATTTTAATATTATCCTCCCATCTACGCCTGGGTCTTCCAAGTGGTCTCCTTCCCTCAGGTCTCCCCACCAAGTCTAATTTCACAAAATCTGCTTCTTTACACATTGCGACACTGAAGTTTTTTTATTTTACCGTTTAAGTATTTTAAACCCGAAACCTGGTAGCTGAGTCAGTATAGTGTCTATGCTACGGGCTGGACGCCTCATAAATTGTGGTTCGTTTCCAAATAGCTTTAAGAGAACTCTCTTTTCTCCAAAACTTCCACACAGACTCTGGGGTACAACACGCCTCCCATTCAGTGACTTCTGGTATATCTTTCCCCGGAAGATATCAGAAAGAACAGCGATTATTTCACTGTACAGCATTAACTGACTGCTTTGTATAACTGAGACGGAATGTGTTTACTGCGCGGTACGGACTGAATATTTATATGTACACACCTAAAGCCCAGTGGATACTATATGTACCACCAGGTTTAACATTCACAAATTTTACGTTCTGCCCACACAGTGTATTTATGTGTTTTGTGTGGATCTCAGAACAAACAGCGATTATTTCACTGTACAGCATTAACTGACTGGTTTGTATAACTGAGACGGGGTGTGTTTACTGCGCGGTACGGACTGTATTTATGTGTTTTGTGTGGATCGCAGAACAAACAGCGATTATTTCACTGTACAACATTAACTGACTGGTTTGTATAACTGAGATGGAGTGTGTTTACTGTGCGGTACGGACTGTATTTATATGTTTTGTGTGGATCTCAGAACAAACAGCGATTATTTCACTGTACAACATTAACTGACTGGTTTGTATAACTGAGACGGAGTGTGTTTACTGTGCGGTACGGACTATATTTATGTGTTTTGTGTGGATCTCAGAACAAACAGCGATTATTTCACTGTACAACATTAACTGACTGGTTTGTATAACTGAGACGGAGTGTGTTTACTGTGCGGTACGGACTGTATTTATATGTTTTGTGTGGATCTCAGAACAAACAGCGATTATTTCACTGTACAACATTAACTGACTGGTTTGTATAACTGAGACGGAGTGTGTTTACTGTGCGGTACGGACTGTATTTATATGTTTTGTGTGGATCTCAGAACAAACAGCGATTATTTCACTGTACAACATTAACTGACTGGTTTGTATAACTGAGACGGAGTGTGTTTACTGTGCGGTACGGACTGTATTTATGTGTTTTGTGTGGATCTCAGAACAAACAGCGATTATTTCACTGTACAACATTAACTGACTGGTTTGTATAACTGAGACGGAGTGTGTTTACTGTGCGGTACGGACTGTATTTATATGTTTTGTGTGGATCTCAGAACAAACAGCGATTATTTCACTGTACAACATTAACTGACTGGTTTGTATAACTGAGACGGAGTGTGTTTACTGCGCGGTACGGACTGTATTTATGTGTTTTGTGTGGATCTCAGAACAAACAGCGATTATTTCACTGTACAGCATTAACTGACTGGTTTGTATAACTGAGACGGAGTGTGTTTACTGTGCGGTACGGACTGTATTTATGTGTTTTTGTGTGGATCTCAGAACAAACAGCGATTATTTCACTGTACAACATTAACTGACTGGTTTGTATAACTGAGACGGAGTGTGTTTACTGTGCGGTACGGACTGTATTTATGTGTTTTGTGTGGATCTCAGAACAAACAGCGATTATTTCACTGTACAACATTAACTGACTGGTTTGTATAACTGAGACGGAGTGTGTTTACTGTGCGGTACGGACTGTATTTATGTGTTTTGTGTGGATCTCAGAACAAACAGCGATTATTTCACTGTACAACATTAACTGACTGGTTTGTATAACTGAGACGGAGTGTGTTTACTGTGCGGTACGGACTGTATTTATGTGTTTTGTGTGGATCTCAGAACAAACAGCGATTATTTCACTGTAACAACATTAACTGACTGGTTTGTATAACTGAGACGGAGTGTGTTTACTGTGCGGTACGGACTGTATTTATGTGTTTTGTGTGGATCTCAGAACAAACAGCGATTATTTCACTGTACAACATTAACTGACTGGTTTGTATAACTGAGACGGAGTGTGTTTACTGTGCGGTACGGACTGTATTTATGTGTTTTGTGTGGATCTCAGAACAAACAGCGATTATTTCACTGTACAACATTAACTGACTGGTTTGTATAACTGAGATGTTTACTGCGAGGTACGGGCTGTATCTTTATATGTACATACTTGAAGCCCAGTGGTTACTATATGTACCACTACGTTTAACATTCAACAATTCTACGTTCTGCCCACACAGTGTATTTATATGTTTTGTGTGGATCTCAGAACAAACAGCGATTATTTCACTGTACAACATTAACTGACTGGTTTGTATAACTGAGACGGAGTGTGTTTACTGCGCGGTACGGACTGTATTTATGTGTTTTGTGTGGATCTCAGAACAAACAGCGATTATTTCACTGTACAACATTAACTGACTGGTTTGTATAACTGAGACGGAGTGTGTTTACTGTGCGGTACGGACTGTATTTATGTGTTTTGTGTGGATCTCAGAACAAACAGCGATTATTTCACTGTACAACATTAACTGACTGGTTTGTATAACTGAGACGGAGTGTGTTTACTGTGCGGTACGGACTGTATTTATGTGTTTTGTGTGGATCTCAGAACAAACAGCGATTATTTCACTGTACAACATTAACTGACTGGTTTGTATAACTGAGACGGAGTGTGTTTACTGTGCGGTACGGACTGTATTTATGTGTTTTGTGTGGATCTCAGAACAAACAGCGATTATTTCACTGTACAACATTAACTGACTGGTTTGTATAACTGAGATGTTTACTGCGAGGTACGGGCTGTATCTTTATATGTACATACTTGAAGCCCAGTGGTTACTATATGTACCACTACGTTTAACATTCAACAATTCTACGTTCTGCCCACACAGTGTATTTATATGTTTTGTGTGGATCTCAGAACAAACAGCGATTATTTCACTGTACAACATTAACTGACTGGTTTGTATAACTGAGACGGAGTGTGTTTACTGCGCGGTACGAACTGAATCTTTAAGTAGAGGTCGATTTTGGCCTTTACAGAGTTTAACACAGGCTTTGGTATTGCTGTATTATGATACGTCACACTCATGCTTTCAATAATGTCACTGGCACGCCGGAAAGTAACGTAACTTCATACAAACTGCGATTTCTTTTTACCACTTCAGTTGACCACTTGGGAAGCCGAAACTTCAATCCGTTCGCTCCATGCCACTTGACATTTTCGCACCCGAAAGAAGTTTCTCTGTCTGTTTTATAATTTTATATTTTTGTACTGTATTTATTACCCATTCAGTGCTAGCCCGAGTCATTGTAGAGACCTTCTTTTTTTAAATGCAGCCGGCATCGAGGTACCGTACCTTTGTGGATGCATTTAAGAATCCTATACATTTAATACCCTTCAGTCCAGGGAAGTAGATGGAATTTAATCCTCATTATCATTGAAGGTTTTAACGTATGCATCTTCCTCTCCATGTCTTCAACATTTCTATATGTGCTTTAATGCAGTTATTGTAATGTCGTTTATATACACGGTAACAATTATATTAATTTACGGCGTATTCCATAATCGTACTTATATGATTTCGGAACACGCAGAATTCAGACTCAAAAAAACCCCGCTCCATTTCAGTAAGTTTGGCGCCTAACCTCAACGACTTTGCTCAACAATAAACAGCAATATCTCAAAGAGCATTGAATTACACACAGCTTTGACAGTTACAAGTTACAGAGCACATCTTGCTTCAAAGATTATTACTGCACTTGTGGAAGACCAAAGATTATATGAACTTACCTAATTTTGTTATTTCCACTTGACACACGATGCTACTTCCTTCATAACTGTAAGGTAACTAGTGTAGCCGTGATATGTAGTAACTAATACAGCCACCAGATGGTAGTGCTAGTCATAAAATATGACGAACGATCATCGCACCAGCACGATATAGTCGACTCTCCGTTACGTCACAGGTAACATGCTGGCACACGTGTTGTTCATTCATAGGTAATTCATTCATAGAGTCATCGCGTTTAATTACTGTTTAGTTGCTAAAATAATAAGGTAATTGTGAACTTAGCCCAATGCATTCCATGAAGTTGTATTTGGGAGTGGAGTTATAGCTCCAGAATTTGTTCATCTGAGTACTATATGGAGGTGATTATTCAGCTTCACGCCCCGGCCTCCTTAGCACAGGGTACAGAGCCACCGTGGTAGCCATTAAATGTTAATGTGTTTGGGCCCCAGTGCTGGTGTAGGAGTTTTGAAGAAGAGAAAAATTTTTTTTTCTGCTGGGAATCGAACCATGATTCCTCGGACGTTCAGCCCGTAGTCTGATACGAAAATCTTATAAAGTATATAAGTTTCTGAATGTTTTTTCCCCATGCCTTTTAGTTATGTCTCAACTTGTGTGGCAGTAAGCCTCTTCAAGCTATATCTGTCAACACGTTGAAGTTCAACCACGCCACAAGTCGCCCTGTCGAGTTGGTTCTGTATTCTCAGAACATTCTGAAACTAATTATATGCTCTGTATGAAGTAGTTGGTGTACAGAAATGCAAGAAAGGGCGTTATTAAAGTTTAATTACAAACACAAAATGGAGCTGTAGAAACGTAACAAGCTGCGAGCTAATTGAAAAGTTTTTATTGAAACTGGGGCTTCAGTTTAATTTGTTAGTGACGTTTCGTTTCAACTTACAACATGTCGTTTTCAAAGTCTGTGCCATGCTTCTGAATTTAAGTTGAATTGTAGTTAAAGAGAAACTTCGGGTGTTTCCTGTTTTGCTAGAGCCGAGCATTTTGTTTTTGTTTTAGATTCAGCTTCTAAATTACAGTAAAGACTGCCACTTGCTTTAACACTTTGCTTTCACACACACAGTACTTTCATGGGTTCCATTTAATTCATTCTGCAGTCGGTCTTACTGATAGGTCCGTAGCCTCTTCATTCTGTAGTCTGTCTTACTGACAGGTCCGTAGCCTCTTCATTCTGTAGTCTGTCTTACTGACAGGTCCGTAGCCTCTTCATTCTGTAGTCTGTCTTACTGACAGGTCCGTAGCCTCTTCATTCTGTAGTCTGTCTTACTGACAGGTCCGTAGCCTCTTCATTCTGTAGTCTGTCTTACTGACAGGTCCGTAGCCTCTTCATTCTGTAGTCTGTCTTACTGTAAGGTCCGTAGCCTCTTCATTCTGTAGTCTGTCTTACTGACAGGTCCGTAGCCTCTTCATTCTGTAGTCTGTCTTACGACAGGTCCGTAGCCTCTTCATTCTGCAGTCTGTCTTACGACAGGTCCGTAGCCTCTTCATTCTGTAGTCTGTCTTACTGACAGGTCCGTAGCCTCTTCATTCTGTAGTCTGTCTTACAACAGGTCCGTAGCCTCTTCATTCTGTAGTCTGTCTTACGGCAGGTCCGTAGCCTCTTCATTCTGTAGTCTGTCTTACGACAGGTCCGTAGCCTCTTCATTCTGCAGTCTGTCTTACGACAGGTCCGTAGCCTCTTCATTCTGTAGTCTGTATTACGACAGGTCCGTAGCCTCTTCATTCTGTAGTCTGTCTTACGACAGGTCCGTAGCCTCTTCATTCTGTCGTCTGTCTTATGACAGGTCCGTAGCCTCTTCATTCTGTCGTCTGTCTTACGACAGGTCCGTAGCCTCTTCATTCTGTAGTCTGTCTTACGACAGGTCCGTATCCTCTTCATTCTGTAGTCTGTCTTACGACAGGTCCGTAGCCTCTTCATTCTGTAGTCTGTCTTACGACAGGTCCGTATCCTCTTCATTCTGTAGTCTGTCTTACGACAGGTCCGTAGCCTCTTCATTCTGCAGTCTGTCTTACGACAGGTCCGTAGCCTCTTCATTCTGCAGTCTGTCTTACGACAGGTCCGTAGCCTCTTCATTCTGCAGTCTGTCTTACGACAGGTCCGTAGCCTCTTCATTCTGTAGTCTGTCTTACGACAGGTCCGTAGCCTCTTCATTCTGCAGTCTGTCTTACGACAGGTCCGTAGCCTCTTCATTCTGTAGTCTGTCTTACGACAGGTCCGTAGCCTCTTCCAAAGCGAGTTCTCCACAGGGTGCGATCTAGTGCTTCCTCTTTCAATTTCCAATATCCTCTCATTTCCTTTTGGTTCATCCAATCCAATTTATCCTCAAAATAAACAGTGACCATGTTCAAAACAGCCATCACTTCCCCAATCTTGAGCCAGATTATTTTAATTCAACCCCACGCCATCTTATTTCTTAATTCACCCTTAACCCCTTAAAGATGAACTGTGTTTTATATAAG
Source organism: Reticulitermes speratus (assembly GCA_021186555.1). Classification (NCBI taxonomy): domain Eukaryota; kingdom Metazoa; phylum Arthropoda; class Insecta; order Blattodea; family Rhinotermitidae; genus Reticulitermes; species Reticulitermes speratus. The sequence goes on from JAJKFL010000010.1 coordinate 20,931,911, forward strand.
GACTCAGTGCGTACCGCGCAGTAAACACTCTCCAACTCTGTTATAAAAAAACCAAGTTCTTAATGGCGTGTAAAGGGAAAGTCACTGTTTGTTCTGAGATCCATACACAACACACAAATCCATACACAACACACAAATTCAAGGTTAACATCCTGTAGAATTGTTCAATTTTAAACCTAATGGTACGTAAAGTAACCGTTAGGCTTTAAAAGATTAATATTTAATGGGTGCCAATGATTCTATCCCAGGGGGTAAAAAGGGGGTGGATAAATTTAACCACTCACTTCCAACTAGTTTCATGTTTAAGAATAAGGGGAGCTATGCCCTACTCCTGCATATGCCTTCATGTTGTGGACAGAGATAAATTGTCAATTTTAATATTATATTCACATCTACGTCTAGTTTTTCCAAGGGCCTTCTTCCTTCAGATTTCCCCGCCAAAATTCTGTACGCATCTCTCTTTTCCCCCACACGTATCAGAAACCCCGCCCATCTCATCTTTCTTGATTTGATCACCCAAATAATATGTGGTGAGGAGTACAGATCGTGAAGCTTTTCATAAAATAATGTTCTCTATTTTTATGTTACTTCCCACATGTTAGGCCCAAGCATCTTCTTCAATACTATATTCTCGGAAAATTTCAGCCCCATGTTCTTCCCTTAATGCGAGAGGCCAACTCCTATATACGTACATAAGGAAATATGTCTTCCACTAAAAATTACTATCATTTATGCTGTCTAGGAACAAGGACACAAGGAACTACTCCGAACTGATCCGGCTTGACAAATGCAGTAAGGGACAGGCGAAGCACCGTCAGATGTACCTCAGTCATGCAGTGGATCAGGTACTGTACTGTATCGAAACAAATGGCACCGTCAGATGTACCTCAGTCATGCAGTGGATCAGGTACTGTACTGTATCGAAACAAATGGCACCGTCAGATGTACCTCAGTCATGTAGTGGATCAGGTACTGTACTGTATCGAAACAAATGGCACCGTCAGATGTACCTCAGTCATGCAGTGGATCAGGTACTGTACTGTATCGAAACAAATGGCACCGTCAGATGTACCTCAGTCATGTAGTGGATCAGGTACTGTACTGTATCGAAACAAATGGCACCGTCAGATGTACCTCAGTCATGCAGTGGATCAGGTACTGTACTGTATCGAAACAAATGGCACCGTCAGATGTACCTCAGTCATGCAGTGGATCAGGTACTGTACTGTATCGAAACAAATGGCACCGTCAGATGTACCTCAGTCATGTAGTGGATCAGTACTGTACTGTATCGAAACAAATGGCACCGTCAGATGTACCTCAGTCATGCAGTGGATCAGGTACTGTACTGTATCGAAACAAATGGCACCGTCAGATGTACCTCAGTCATGCAGTGGATCAGGTACTGTACTGTATCGAAACAAATGGCACCGTCAGATGTACCTCAGTCATGCAGTGGATCAGGTACTGTACTGTATCGAAACAAATGGCACCGTCAGATGTACCTCAGTCATGCAGTGGATCAGGTACTGTACTGTATCGAAACAAATGGCACCGTCAGATGTACCTCAGTCATGCAGTGGATCAGGTACTGTACTGTATCGAAACAAATGGCACCGTCAGATGTACCTCAGTCATGCAGTGGATCAGGTACTGTACTGTATCGAAACAAATGGCACCGTCAGATGTACCTCAGTCATGCAGTGGATCAGGTACTGTAGTATCGAAACAAATGGCACCGTCAGAAGTACCTCAGTCATGCAGTGGATCAGGTACTGTAATGTATCGAAACAAATGGCACCGTCAGATGTACCTCAGTCATGCAGTGGATCAGGTACTGTACTGTATCGAAACAAATGGCACCGTCAGATGTACCTCAGTCATGCAGTGGATCAGGTACTGTAGTGTATCGAAACAAATGGCACCGTCAGATGTACCTCAGTCATGCAGTGGATCAGGTACTGTACTGTATCGAAACAAATGGCACCGTCAGATGTACCTCAGTCATGCAGTGGATCAGGTACTGTACTGTATCGAAACAAATGGCACCGTCAGATGTACCTCAGTCATGCAGTGGATCAGGTACTGTACTGTATCGAAACAAATGGCACCGTCAGATGTACCTCAGTCATGTAGTGGATCAGGTGCTGTACTGTATCGAAACAAATGGCACCGTCAGATGTACCTCAGTCATGCAGTGGATCAGGTATGTACTGTATCGAAACAAATGGCACCGTCAGATGTACCTCAGTCATGCAGTGGATCAGGTACTTGCTGTATCGAAACAAATGGCACCGTCAGATGTACCTCAGTCATGCAGTGGATCAGGTACTTGCTGTATCGAAACAAATGGCACCGTCAGATGTACCTCAGTCATGTAGTGGATCAGGTACTGTACTGTATCGAAACAAATGGCACCGTCAGATGTACCTCAGTCATGCAGTGGATCAGGTACTGCTGTATCGAAACAAATGGCACCGTCAGATGTACCTCAGTCATGCAGTGGATCAGGTACTCTGCTGTATCGAAACAAATGGCACCGTCAGATGTACCTCAGTCATGCAGTGGATCAGGTGCTGTACTGTATCGAAACAAATGGCACCGTCAGATGTACCTCAGTCATGCAGTGGATCAGGTACTCTGCTGTATCGAAAAAAATGGCACCGTCAGATGTACCTCAGTCATGCAGTGGATCAGGTACTGTACTGTATCGAAACAAATGGCACCGTCAGATGTACCTCAGTCATGCAGTGGATCAGGTACTCTGCTGTATCGAAACAAATGGCACCGTCAGATGTACCTCAGTCATGCAGTGGATCAGGTGCTGTACTGTATCGAAACAAATGGCACATGTTTCGCAGATTACTTATTCTACACGTTGTGACACCGTGTAGTCTGGTATCTTGTAACGACGTGTATGAGGAATATACTGACTCAACCATTAAGGTTAGCTGATTCGTTTTGATGGTGAAGGCACTATAATACTCCGAAGTTAAAGTAAATGATTTATTTTCTCAATCTAACAAATTTTTAACTTGCTCATTAATTAGGCTACTCATTAAGTCTCTCTGCATATTCTGGCAAATTATTTTGCTATTATCAGAAAAGGCTTTATACAAAAGGAAAATTGCAATGCATATTTATTATTAAAATATCATAATTTTGTAATTAAATTTGTTTTAAATCGTTACAAAATCAAATATTAGAATGACAGTTTTTTTCCGATAAAATTGTCCTTAAATGTAAAAAAAAAAAAATTCACCGTTTTCTATATCGCAAATTTACTTAGATGTTTAGTGAGGCGTTTAAATTTTGTGAATATTTTTAGCAAGTATGTTAAAGTCGTTTCTTTTACAAAGTTTTTACGGACACCAGGTTTGTGAATTTGTGTACATGAAATTATTACGTGCCAGCGGTCAGAGGGTGTTGACCGGTGTTGACCGGTGTTAACCGGGGTCCGTGTGTGTTGAAGTGAACACGATGCTATATTGTGTGGGGCCGCACAAAGACACAACTGGCACTGGATAAATATAGAGTGGTTTAAAGATTAACGATCCTATGACAGCATCAAAGCAATACTATGGACACTTATCCGTGCGATAATTGTAAGGAATTTTAATTGATTATTAGGAAATATATAAATTTAAAATGCATTGTAACTTATCATTTTCTATAAAACATCCTTCAATAAAGAAAGGCAAAAGTAAAATTGACTCTAGAGCAGGGCATGAAGGCCCAGAGGGGAAGTAGAGGCATAGCTCTACTCTTTCTTTAACCCGGCACTAGATGGGGGTGGGTGGTCAACTCCACTCCCCTGCCGCTTTACCTCCGGAAAAGAGAGCCGGTACCCATTTGACAGGAGTGTAGTTGGGCCCCAGGGCCGGTCTGGACGGCTGCGGAAAATCTCGCCCCCAACGGGATTCGATCCTCACACCGTCGAGCCTGTAGCGAGTCGCTATACCGACTGAGCTATCCTGGCCCACCTTTCTTTAATAATGGCAAAACAATCTGTCAAAAAAAATAGTGTCTGATGGGTACTCTAATGAATAAACGAGTAATACTGTATTGTGCGTAAGGCAATTGTCTTGAAGGCCGATCGCAGTGGCCGCGCGGTCTAAGGCGTGGGTCTGCGGTCGCTCGCTTTGCTGGGATTGCGGGTTCGAATCCTGCCGGGAACATGGATGTGTATCTCTTGTGTTGTGTGTTGTCAGGTAGAGGTCTCTATGTCGGGCTGATCACTCGTCCAGAGGAGTCCTACCGAGTGTGGTGTGTCTGAGTGTGATCGTGAAGCCTCGATAATGAGGAGGCCTAGGCCCCCAAGGGCTGTACCACCATGAAGGAAAAATTGATATGAATATCACGATATTGTATGAATTACACAGTGCATTGCAATCTGTCACAGTGGCACTTTGTATGAACCACCTTGATGATGGCAAAATAATTTGCCGGAACACGCTGCCATATCCAATGACTATCCCACTAAATACACAAGATGCAGCTGTAGTGCATTGAGGAAAATAACAAAATAATGTTACAAAAATTTATTAATTACTATCAACATAAATATTTTTTTTTTCCAATGGCACAACAGCCCCTAGTGGGCCAGGTCGTCCTCATTATCGAAGCTTCACGATCACACTCAGACACACCACACTCGGTAGGACTCCTCAGGACGAGTGATCAGCCCGTTGATCTAACTGACAACACACAATAACCACAATAGACAGACATCCATGCTCCCGGCAGGATTCGAACCCGCAACCCCAGCAAGCGAGCGGCAGCAGACCGACGCCTTTGATATCGGAGCACAATTAATTAATATATAAAAATTCTGATTGCCAATTAATCAAAGATCTACCAGTGTGAAAACATAAAAATTGAATTACCAAATTTCAATGCCAAATATATATATATAATATATATTCGTTGTATTGATGGTAATTAATAATTACTTAATAATTTATGCAAAACTAAGGGATGTCCAAGATAAAAAAACACTGGCTTTATTTAACACAGACAACAGAAAGCAGTAGCGTTTATTTCATCTGAGAAGTTGGTATCCATCTGTCAGAATGCGACACGCTGTTACTACAAGATGGGGCAGAATAACATTAGCTGCAGCGCGTTTGAGAATCGAGACTTAAGATGAATTTGAACCTAGGAGTCAGGGAGTAACAGGAGGCTGGGAACATTAACATAACTGAGAGCTTCGTAGCTTGAGCTGTATGCAAAGTGTTGTTGGGGTGGTCAGATCGAACGGAAAGAGAAGTGCATCACAAGTGGCACTTCTGGGGCTCAGAAGTGGTTACATCAGCAGTCTGATAATATAACATTACTTAAATGGGAAGATGATATTAAAATGAATGTTAAGTAATGCGCGAAGTACTAAGTTCCTAATTTGGCTCTTCTTTATACAGTAATGAAATTTTAGTTTGTATAAAACACTTTTCTTGGCAAGACTAAAGACTCAGCTCGTACCGCGCAGTAAACACAATCCGTCTCAGTTACACAAACTAGTCAGTTAATGTTGTACAGTGAAATAATCGCTGTTTGTTCTGAGATCCACACAAAACACATAAATACAGCTCGTACCGCGCAGTAAACACACTCCGTCTCAGTTATACAAACAGTCAGTTAATGCTGTACAGTGAAATAATCGCTGTTCGTTCTGAGATCCACCACAAAACACATAAATACAGTCCGTACCGCGCAGTAAACACACTCCGTCTCAGTTATACAAACCAGTCAGTTAATGTTGTACAGTGAAATAATCGCTGTTTGTTCTGAGATCCACACAAAACACATAAATACAGCCGTACCGCGCAGTAAACACACTCCGTCTCAGTTATACAAACCAGTCAGTTAATGCTGTACAGTGAAATAATCGCTGTTTCGTTCTGAGATCCACACAAAACACATAAATACAGTCCGTACCGCGCAGTAAACACACTCCGTCTCAGTTATACAAACCAGTCAGTTAATGTTGTACAGTGAAATAATCGCTGTTTGTTCTGAGATCCACACAAAACACATAAATACAGCTCGTACCGCGCAGTAAACACACTCCGTCTAGTTATACAAACCAGTCAGTTAATGCTGTACAGTGAACTGTTTGTTCTGAGATCCACACAAAACACATAAATACAGTCCGTACCGCGCAGTAAACACACTACGTCTCAGTTATACAAACCAGTCAGTTAATGCTGTACAGTGAAATAATCGCTGTTTGTTCTGAGATCCACACAAAACACATAAATACAGTCCGTACCGCGCAGTAAACACAATCCGTCTCAGTTATACAAACCAGTCAGTTAATGTTGTACAGTGAAATAATCGCTGTTTGTTCTGAGATCCACACAAAACACATAAATACAGTCCGTACCGCGCAGTAAACACACTCCGTCTCAGTTATACAAACCAGTCAGTTAATGCTGTACAGTGAAATAATCGCTGTTTGTTCTGAGATCCACACAAAACACATAAATACACTGTGTGGGCAGAACGTAGAATTTGTGAATGTTAAACATGGTGGGCTTTAAAGAGTTAATTAATGTAATATCATGAAAATTTACTTAATACATATAAAAATTTATTCTAACAACAAACCGTACGATATTCTTACGCTGTGTTGACTTCAACTCGTATTTAATCAATTCTGTAAAAAAATAACCCATATTCTTTCAAAGCATTTATATTTTAAATTATTCACTACTTCGCAAAAAAATATTTTTCGATAAAATACAAAAAATTCTTCCTTAACTTCGTGACAAGGAAGGCTGTACTGGGCAAACATACACGAGAATTTCCTCTTACAAATTTCGAAATAGTTCCCCCATAAAACCTTCACTTAAATCCGTATTATACCTGTGAATGTAGGTCTAGACGATGCTACATAACTCTCTTTGCAAAAAACAACATACGCACTAAATAAAATACATATATATATTGCATAATAAAGACCCCTACATATGTTTCAACAATAAGTTGTCATCTTTAGGGGGGTAATCACAAAGGAATCCAAGAATATCACAATAATTTACACATTCAAAAGATCACACATTAAAAGCCCACCATAAAAAAGTCATATTCCTTTGTGATGAACCCCCTGAATATGACAACTTGTTGTCGAAACATATATAGGGGTGTTTAATATGTATTATATATTATTCTATCTAGTGCATTTTTTTATCGTTGTAAAGATTGTGACAAGATAAGTGGTGTATATAATACAAAGACTACATACATATGTTTTATTTTATCCACTTTGAACCAAACATACCGTAATAATAATATATTGATCCAGAGAGCAAAATCTTGGATTTAATATTTTGTAATTTAATTACACCCTTGTAAGCGAGATTTTAAATAACACCCCTTGTCCTTTTCTCTTTAATTTCATGTCAAAATACACTGACATAATTGCAGCTGTGGTAATGGAGAAATGACGATTAAATCACTTGACTTACCCAAATTCCGTCACAGAATTTGTCGGCCTAGATATATTCTTCCCCGATCCATCGTTTCGACATCAAACGGATTCACAACACGCAACAGTCGTGGTCTGTGTGACGTCTTCAGCAAGCTGACCTACAGTCCGAACCACCGCAACATGTCGCACTTGTAACAGACCAGGGTTGTTACCCCCGTATTTACCGGTGGCACACGTAGTCCTGCGGATACAGCGATGTCAGTCACACCTCCTTTCAGATGCTGGGGGTCCACATCCTAACCAGCGAGGCAGTAGCAACGCCAGACACATCGATTCAGCACTTCTATCTGGCTGGTGCATGAAAGCTACCAATTGCATCGGCACGGTCCTGCTTTGTTCGGCTCTCATCGGCACGGCCTGTCTGCTTGCATATAGGCGCTTTGGCAGAATTACAAAAAAAAGCGACTATTAGCTTCGTCATGTCCGTCTATCTGTCTGTCTGTAAGTCTGTAAGACTCCAACCGGACGGATTTTCATAAACATTTTTTTTTTGTGGAGAAGGGCCCCGCAGCAGATGCTACGGACGCACCGCAGACTTAAGGCTTATTGTGCAACCCTGTGATGATGATGTTGAAGAGAAAGATTATCAGTTTTCTTTTTTATTTTTCCAAGTAATGGAGCATAGGTGGAATGAAGTTTAAAGGGGAAAACCGAAGTACTCGGGGAAAAACCTGTCCCAGTGCCACTTTGTCCACAACAAATCCCACATGGACTGACCCGGGATCGAAACCGAGCCTCCGCGGTGGGAGGCGGCGACTAACCGCCTGAGCCATGGCACAGCCTTCATGAAATTTGATATTTGACGATTTTTCGAAAATGTTTCGAGAAAATCCAAGTTTCATTAAATTCTGACAACAATAACGTACTTCACACGAAGACCTATTTACATTTATGATAATATCTCGCTGAGTTATTCTTGGAATGAGAAATGTTTCAGACAAAAGTTGTAGAGAAAATCAAAACACACATTTTATGTTCAATAACTTTTTTCCGAAAATCGTGCTACTTATGAGATGTGGAAAAATATTGTAGAGCCAGACAGGCCACAGATGTCAATATAATACTGCGCATGCGCTTTGCATGCTGGATAACTAAGGCTACAGACACACACTCAGAATATGCAATACTTATTGCTTTTCCACGGTAAAAATTGTTACGCGAACGCGCCTAATTGTTGTGTTATACGTACATTGCCTGTTTTGTATAACAATAAAATTCGTTCTTTGCCTAATACTATATATCAACTAACAATATTACTTCTTAACCGTTTATTCAGATGCCTTCGGAACCTTAAAAGACCCTGTGAAAACGCTCCGTCTGTTGTGTCTGTCCGTCTGTACCAATGACACAACTGCAAACCCGCTAAATGGATTTTCGTACAATTTTAAATTATGGAGTTTTATCAACTTAGCCCTACTTTTCTGTTTTGACTAAAATCGGTTAAAATAACGAAAGCTTTTCGCTCTCATTTGTTTTGCTTCGCCTTTTATGATAGGCAACATTACTGACACTGATTGCGACAAAACACTTTTAAAGGAAACATACATATTAAATTAGTGGATCTGAGCTCCTCTTGAGAAGCGAACAGTCGTTTAGCTGGTTAAGAAATTTCTCGACTTTTCATTGGAATCCAAAATTCATTGCTTTGAGAACTGCGGTATTCTGGGATATTAGGCAGCGTCCAGTGGTAAACCTTTACCGACGTTTCGGGACAACATTTCGGTCCAATCTTCAAGGGTCATGACGTCCCTTGAAGATGTGACCCATAAGTTGTCCCGAAACGTCAGTAAAGGTTTAACACTGGACGATGCGTAATACCCCAGAAGAGCGCAGATCTCATTAACATCGCTGTGGAAGCCTGAAATCACCTTCATTGCTTTTTTCATAGTACCACCCGTCTCTGGTACCTCTTTTGTGCCAGATAAATCCATTCCACGTCTTCCACCCATCTACAACTTTGTCTTCCAAGTAGTCTCTGTCCTTCAGATTTTCTGCTACATTTCACACATGTTTTAGATGTTCTTGTTCTGGTCTTGTAAAAAGGTTAGTTCTTTGAAACTATGCAGTTTGCCTACACAGCAAGCATGTGTTGAAACAAGGAAAGCTATTTAAGTGTTTGTATAGCTTTGCAGCCAAAAATGGGTTCGTTCTATCGTACTGTTTAGTGATTCGTGTACCCAGATAGCGATAATATGTGGCCCAAAAAGGTTTCTTCACACTGCATATCAGAAATCTGCCTACGTAGGAGAAATGTTTGTTAAAAATACTCACGAAGATTTTCTGAAATTCTGCTTCTCTGGCGTCTCACAGTCCTCCTTGTCCCATTTCGTCATACATAAGACCTAGGCGAGAGAAAACGCGTGCCGTACATCATGGCAGCTAGCGGGGGGCAAAACAGTTAATCTTTAGAAACATCACGCTGTGGCGCAGTTGGTTGAGGCACTGCGCTACAAGCCGGAAGGTTGCGGGTTCGATTCCCGATAGTTATTGAAATTTTTCATTGACATAATCCTTCCGGCTGCATTATGGCCCTGGGGGTCGACTCAAATTCTAACATAAATGAGTACCAGGAATATTTCCTGAGGGGTACAGGCGGCCGGTGCGTAGGGCTGACAACCTTACCACCTTCATGTGCCGATTGTCTATAGATTCTGGGAGCCTCAACCTCCTGGAAAATTAGGAGCCTGTCTAGGCCTGTAGAGGCATAGCTTTACCTTTTAGAAACATTAAATGCTTAAAGATAATGCATTGAAATTCAGTTCATACTTCACAGTCAACATATTGAACCCTTTCTACGATGTGACGTAACTTGGTCTTTATCAAATTTACCAAAAATTCCAAGTGGGCCAGGATAGCTCAGTCGGTATAGCGACTCGCTACGGGCTGGACGTTCCGGGGATCGAATACCGGTGGGGGCGAGATTTTCAGCATCCGTCCGGACCGGCCCTGGGGCCCACACAGCCTCCTGTAAAATGGGTACCGGGTCTCTTCCCGGAGGTAGAGCGGCCGGGGCGTGGAGGTGACCACCCACCCCCTTCTAGTGCCAGGGTTCAAGAAAGAGTAGAGCTATACTTCTACTACTCCTCTGGGCTTTCATGGCCTGATCTAGGGTGAACTTTTACCAAAGATTCCAAGAAACCTGCTACCTCCGTCTTCATCTTACAATAATTCTTCATCAAAATACTCTGAAGAAGAAGGCAGAAGATTCCTCCGAAACTGTGGTAAATTTCTACCACAAGCTATGACGTCACATCCCAGAATATAGTATTACCATCTTTAAAACCTCACATTACGTATGCCTTACAAAGACCCAGTTATAATTTCATATGAGCCTTAGTCTGCGGAGGTCTAAAGACCAAGCAATGAACTACAACAAAATAAACTTCATTTCTGCAGCAATCCCTTACGTAAAATTCAAAGCACATAACTCCGACCTGGAACTGAATAATCCAGCCTCTGACAAAGAGGTTACGTGTCGTAGCAAACTGATTCTGCTATGAACAAAGTACTTACGAGTAGAAGATTAATTGCACGGACTGCGAAATCCCTCGAAGCAAGTAACCCTCCAATTAGCTTCGTTAGTGATTGCTTAGCCAGTTGTTTTGGAACAGACGATACAGTTGTAACCACAGACGGCTGTGTGACGCAGTTTGCCAATTTCAGGACTGACAATCAATCGATGCACTAATTTGGCGTGCCTTCATAGAGACAAAATACTGACATGTCAGTGAACACTGAGCTTCAGTTAGGCCCACTGCAGCTTCGTTACTGCGTCTGCTTACCTAACGTCTACTGTCTTAAACTGTAACACTTTCAATGAACAGCGTGTTTGTTAGATGTTACGTCTGTCGTCGAGAGAAAGGGCAATATTTACATTGACATCTGTTTAGATGAGAAATGTTTCGTAAGCAAAATTCAGTGGCCATTTCTCACCCAAGTCTCCTGATTGACTGCTAGATGGCTCTGGCAGTCATATCAGAACGAGTAGAACTTGTGCAGTCAGTGGACTGGTCACCCACTACAGAATGCACACTTACAGACCAAGGAACCTCTGAAAGGAGGCCATATGCTCCGCAAGGAGCGACAGGAAGTAACTAACTAACTAACTAACTGTTTAGATGTAGCACAGCAGGGCTGCAAATGGGAGCAGCAGCAGTGCCAGAGCGCTTTTGTTACGATTGCATTTCTAATGCCTCGGATGACACAAATATTGTTCTGAATACCGATACATACAGAACGGTGTTCCCGAATGTGCATTACAGCAGTATCGCAGTAATATTCTGTGCAGTACTGCTGATTATTCGTCTGGATCTCTCAGCTGATGCGAAACTTCAAACTAGTTCTGAGCTGAAGCATCAGCTTAGTTATGAACAGAACCATCGACCTATTTCTGGGCAAAAATATCAATCTAGATATGAACAGCATTAACTTAGGTCTGAACAGAAACATCAACCTAGTTCTGAACAGCATCAACCTAGCTATGAACAGAATAACCAACATGTTTCTGGGCAGAAATATCAACCTAGATATGAACAGCATTAACTTAGGTCTGAACAGAAACATCAACCTAGTTCTGAACAGCATCAACCTAGCTATGAGCAGAACAACCAACATATTTCTGGGCAGAAATATCAACATTATTCCGAACGTCATCAGCATAGTTATGAACAGTGCTATCAACCTATTTATTGGCACAAATATCAACCTAGTTCTGAACAGCATTAACCTAGCTATGAACAGAACAACCAACATATTTCTGGGCAGAAATATCAACCCTGTTCCGAATTTCATCAACCTAGTTATGAACAAGGCTATCAACTTATTTATGGGTAGAAATATCAACATAGTTCTGAACAGCATTAACCTGGGTCTGAACAGAACCATTAACCTATTTCTAAGCAGAAATATCAAGCCAGTTCTGAGCAGCATTGACCTAGTTCTGAAGAGAACCACGAACCTATTTCTGAGCACAAATATCAACCTAGTTCCGAACGACATCAACACATCAACTTACTTACGAACAGGGCCATCAATCTACTAGTATTTCTGTACAGAAATACCAATCCAGTTCTGAACAGAAGATCAGCATAGTTCATATATCCACCCTGTGTATATTTGTCTTTCGAAGAGCTAAAGTTCTTACGGACTCTAACGAAAACGACTTTTGCCCACCACATGTACAGTGAAGAAACTGTCTATTGAACATGATGATCATGTGAGGATCAAGTTTATTGTGAACATGAGTGTATCGTCATAATTCGCAAAACAAAGACAAATCCTTTACTGTAGAGCATAACCACAGTTTCTGGACACCCAGTTTTAGAAAACGTAACCCCTCCCCCCCCCCCCTCAGTGAATTTGGGAGACGTCCAAATGTCAATGTATAGTTCCCTTTTTGCTAGTATCATCTGTCCTGTGTAGAGAGAAATAGCGGAAAGGGGAATGATAATGGAAAGCATAAAACGAAGGAAGGCAAGCGGAGTATGAGTAAAGAGAGTAAAATATGATACAGGAATAGTGACACAAGACAAAGAGAATAATAAGGGAAGAAAGTAAGCATGAAGAGAAACATTTGGAAGGAAGATGTGAGAAAATAAATGCCTAATAAGGGGCAAAGTACGTAGAAAGAAAAGTGGAAGAACAGATGAAAACAAATATAATTTAGAAGTGAGTAACACGACGTTATAGAAAGTAACACGACGTTATAGAAAGTGAGTAACATGACGTTATAGAAAGTAACACGACGTTATAGAAAGTATGACGTTATAGAAAGTAACACGACGTTATAGAAAGTGAGTAACACGACGTTATAGAAAGTGAGTAACACGACGTTATAGAAAGTAACACGACGTTATAGAAAGTGAGTAACATGACGTTATAGAAAGTAACACGACGTTATAGAAAGTATGACGTTATAGAAAGTAACACGACGTTATAGAAAGTGAGTAACACGACGTTATAGAAAGTGAGTAACACGACGTTATAGAAAGTAACACGACGTTATAGAAAGTGAGTAACATGACGTTATAGAAAGTAACACGACGTTATAGAAAGTATGACGTTATAGAAAGTAACACGACTTATAGAAAGTGAGTAACACGACGTTATAGAAAGTGAGTAACACGACGTTATAGAAAGTAACACGACGTTATAGAAAGTGAGTAACATGACGTTATAGAAAGTAACACGACGTTATAGAAAGTGAGTATGACTTATAGAAAGTAACACGACGTTATAGAAAGTGAGTAACACACGTTATAGAAGTGAGTAACACGACGTTATAGAAAGTAACACGACGTTATAGAAAGTAACATGACGTTATAGAAAGTAACACGACGTTATAGAAAGTGAGTAACATGACGTTATAGAAAGTAACACGACGTTATAGAAAGTGAGTAACATGACGTTATAGAAAGTAACACGACGTTATAGAAAGTAACACGACGTTATAGAAAGTGAGTAACATGACGTTATAGAAAGTAACACGACGATATAGAAAGTGAGTAACATGACGTTATAGAAAGTGAGTAACACGACGTTATAGAAAGTGAGTAACACGACGTTATAGAAGTTAGTAACACGACGTTATAGAAAGTGAGTAACATGACGTTATAGAAAGTAACACGACGTTATAGAAAGTGAGTAACATGACGTTATAGAAAGTAACACGACGTTATAGAAAGTGAGTAACATGACGTTATAGAAAGTAACACGACGTTATAGAAAGTGAGTAACACGACGTTATAGAAGTTAGTAACATGACGTTATAGAAAGTGAGTAACATGACGTTATAGAAAGTAACAAGACGTTATAGAAAGTGAGTAACACGACGTTATAGAAAGTAACACGACGTTATAGAAAGTGAGTAACATGACGTTATAGAAAGTAACACGACGTTATAGAAAGTGAGTAACACGACGTTATAGAAAGTGAGTAACACGACGTTATAGAAGTTAGTAACACGACGTTATAGAAAGTGAGTAACATGACGTTATAGAAAGTAACAACGACGTTATAGAAAGTGAGTAACATGACGTTATAGAAAGTAACACGACGTTATAGAAAGTGAGTAACACGACGTTATAGAAACTGAGTAACACGACGTTATAGAAAGTCGAAAAGCCAAAGAGGAAAAAACACGAAATTCTGAATGGACGAAGTTATTGCCGCATGAGAAATCTGGGTCAAGAAGGACAGGACGTGAACACCATACGCATTGAGTTTCGACATGGTTGTTGATTTTAAAAGTAAGGTTTGCGACAAAAACAACAAAAACAACAGCTACTACTACTACTACTACTACTATTATTACTGATATGCTACTACTACTACTGCGACTACTACTGCTGATGCTGCTACTACTACGCCTACTACTACTACTATATTACTGATATTGCTACTACTACTACTGCGACTACTACTGCTGATGCTGCTACTACTACTGCTACTACTGCTACTACTACTGCTACTACTACTCCGGCAATCCGACTAGACTTTGATCACTAACTCCATGTAACTCAGTCCTTGAAAAGATAACAGATCCTCAGCTAGTCAAGATATCCCCCATTTCATAAAACCCGAAGGTTCATTGCCGCATTCACAAAAGCCCGCCACCTGTCCGTATCCTGAACGGAATTTGATAACTGCATGATCAAAATGCAATATTCTAGGAAGAGGACGTTTCGGTTACAGGTTCTGTCTCCTTCTTCAGTTACAATAACTACTCGCTGTGGTCATTTAGATAAATCTGATCACCATCAGCAGAGTGATAAAGATTCGCTTTATCTAATGTAAGAAGCTGAATTTTATAAGCTCTCTTGTCTGAAAATGGAGTCAGAGAAAGTCTTCGAAACGTCTTGTTCTTAGAATGTCTTATGCTGATCGCAGAATGTACACAAATGCATTTGGAATGTCACAGTTGTAATGGGAGGAATAGTTGTAGAAACATGAATGGGTTTGCCAATGGAGACCAGAGAATAATGAACATTCTAATGAAATTAGACACAGGAGGGGGTGAAGGGGGAATTTCGGAGTGAATTCGATGAAAGACGCGCAGAGAATAAATTACAATCGGACACATAACACTGCATTATAATTCAGATCAGTGGGTGGAATACATGAGACGTCCAAGACACCAAATATTGGCATGTAACTGAAACACTAATCTAATGAAGCCAGCTCTATGAACTGCGGTCAAATAAGGCGCACAACTCGTGTCAGTGTAAAATAAACTTTAACTTGTCCCTTACTTACGAGTTACTGTAAACATTCCAGTCGGATATTTCAATTTAAACATATCAATAGGATGGCGATTAAGTACAATATCAATTACGTCACAGTTCGTCAAATTTATCGATAAAATGTGACACAAATGTTTGTCTTTGATAATACGGTTGCCGATCTCAGTGGCTGCGCGGTCTAAGGCGTGGGTCTTCGGCCGCTCGCTTACTAGGATTGCGGGTTCGAATCCCGCTGGGGGCATGGATGTCTGTCTGTTGTGAGTGTTGTGTGTTGTCAGGTAGAGGTCTCTGTGTCGGGCTGATCACTCGTCCAGAGGAGTCCTACCGAGTGTGGTGTGTCTGAGTGTGATCAGGTACAACAGTAACCCTCTACACCTACAGTGAGTAGGTAGAAAGAGGTCAGACTAAGGAAGATAGAGAGTATACGAAAATTTGGAAGTAATTTTAGAAAAAAGCTGAAGGATTATATGGAGCATAGCTATGTTCTTGCTTGTATATTACGTTACAAATATCGTTTTTCTTGTCAGATATGCGGTACTTCTAATTAGTATGCCACAGCACACTCGTATAAGCTGATTTATAGTTCGTATATATCTACAGGCTGTTCCAAAAAGAGTGTTTTATTACTGCAAAAATACGACACTCAGGAAAAAAGTGACTGCCTAGAGCTTGGGGGCAGGGATTTGATTCCAGGCAGGAGGACAGACTTCTCCCTTCGCCTCCACACACACACACACACACACACACACACACAACACACATACACATACTGAAGAAAGAACAGCTTAGTACAGGGACCTGGACAACACATTCAGAAACAAGACTGAAACAATTAAAAGCACTTAGCACATCATTTACCAACATCAAAGAGCAATCCTTCTTGAGAAGCTAACAGTTTCTCAGCTAGTCAAAAAATTCCCCGTATTTTATGGAACACCAAGGTTCATTACCGCATTCACAACAGCCCGCTACTTGTATCTTTCCCCATACACATAAATCCAGTTTATGCCGTCCATTTTAATATTATACTATTGTTATAAAAACACACTTGAAGTGTAACAGCGTCCCACCCAGTGAGCACTGATGTCAGGAAAGAATAAGAAGTCGTATAATTACAACGTGTCTGTTTCCAGACAACGTATGCACGCAGATAAATGTAAAAACAGCAGGAAACTAAATATTCAAAGAAGTCAAACGGAATACAGTTTGCGCAAGAAACATTTTAACAATTACATAAACAATGCGACATGATTTTGACGACAAAAAATACAAAAGATGAAGTACGTAATACTGCAACGTGACTGCTGCAATATTTACGAAACGTCGCTAATGACAGTGTATTTTTAGCGCATTTCACTTGCTTTTAAGTTATGTACAGTCATGCCTGGTACTGACCGAAACATGTAGCATGCATTGTGGCAGGTGAACACCCAGAATTTTTCGCCGGGGGGGGGGGGGGCTGACCCTGAGGCTATATATAATTTATGTTTGATTGTAAAAATTATGTTATAAAAAATCATGTCGTAAGTATAACATAACACTCTTTGAAACTGCATTTATATACATACAAATATAACTACATGTTCCATCACTCAATCACAGTGTCCTATCTTTTTATTTTTTTTTTAAATTTTATTAAATTATTTTTCAAAATTCTAATGTACTAGTCATCAGCTGACTTCAATGGCTGATTTCTGCTGAAGGGTAAATCACGTTAAACGTTTCATATCATATCTACAAAATCTGTGATTTGTAAATTTAGGTTTTGGGGGGTTTGGAGGGGCTGCAGCCCGGCAGCCATCCCCCCCCCCCTGGGTGCGCCTCTGAATTGTTGAATATAACAAAATTTTTGTGTTTGACGGCAAAATTCAAATCACTATTAATGTTATCCTCATAACTACGCCTACGTGTTTTAAGCTGTCTTACCTTCACGTTTCGCCACCAATTCCCTTTACACACTTCAGTTCTTCCCCATACGTCCCTCACACCCCTCTATTATCTTATCACTTTACTGATTAGATGTCTTCGTTTTTCTAAATTCCAACTAAATTAAAATAAAGAATTTCAACGCATAAACAAACTTCAAGTTCCATCTGTAAGCCATCCGTTTAAATCTTTCATACAGATTTTCCAAGAGATAAAGCGGCTGGAACGTGAAGCTGAAGACGAAATTAAATTTAAGTTTGTACCACTGACGTGGAACATAAGATAAACTCCTGTTTTAAAATATCCAGATACGCTAGCAGTGTCACACCTTTCCATTTCATACATCTGTGCTCTCACAGTTCCTCTCATTTCTACGCTACTCTACGACACAGGTGTCCGGAAATGACAGGGAAGAAGATTTAAAAACTTTCGATTTATGGAATATTTTACTTCTAAAGTTTGAGGGAATAAAAACTTCTAACGGCGCTTTGAGGCCAGCACGTAACTTCCTCTGCAGCCACCGAATTTTTATATCGTCTAAATCTTCGTCTCCAAACTCTCGGGCATGTAGAGTTACAGCAATATTGCATCTTGCGTCACACATTCCGCCCAACAAAACCACGTTTCCAACACCCACTTTTCGTCTACTTAGAATATAAAGTTCAGACGATAAAAAGACTATGTCTGCCCTTTAGCACAGGCGTAATGTTATGAAGGCGATATTTCAAGCAGCTAGACTTTTCACATAAAACATTTTATTAAATGTGGAAACGTTAAATAAATGAGATCTCATCCCTTGCAAATGAAAGGTAAAGGTAAAATTGTCTCTTTACACGCCATAAAGGCATGTAGGGTAAGCAGACTCGCAGATCAACTCATTCTTAACCTCTGCATAAGATATACTATCCACGCTGTCGTCATATGATAAGCAGCCATAACTTCACGCGCTACTCCACGGCCTCTTTCATCAGTATTTGCTTTATTCTTAGAGCAAACTAAGCTTTGTTATCATCCGACTGCTGCCATCTGGTTCTGTTATGCTGTACTACACGTTGTATGTTTAAATCTTTATGCAGTTTCATATCTTATCTCAGAGAAAACACAGTTACGCTCAACTGTTTCTTCGGCCTCAGCATGTAACTCACAGAGAACACAGCCACGATCACCTATTTCTTCGGCCTCAGCATCTACCTCATAGGGAACACAGTCATGCTCAACCGTTTCTTCGGTTTCAGCGCCTACCTCACAGAGAATGTAGTAATGGTCAACTGTTTCTTCGGCCTCAGAATGTACCTCACAAAGAACACAGCCATGCTCAAATGTTTCTTCGGCCTCGGCGCTTACCTCACAGAGAACATGACAATCTGTTAACTAAGGCTAAAAATCACAAGTTAAAAGTATAATAATGATGTACTCGGGATTTTTAAATTAAGCAATAATCTAAGCATCGCATATATACGTGGTTAGCAGTGGAAGTGCTTATTTACATTCAGTGGACTTACAGCTTCGTTACAATGTCCCTTTTCCTACTGACAGCCTTACCCGCTATTACGTCGACCTGAACTGTTGGATGCATCAAAGTATTTGAAGGTGTGGCAAGCCTCAGCTGTTTGTCTTCTGTGAGGTGGAGCAGGGCCACATTGTACTTATGTGTTCCTTCGTACGAAGAGTTACCGAACGGGCTGAAATGTGGGGTTAACGGAGTTTCTCTTATAAAGGGCAGAGATCCGTTATACGCAGATGTTCCAGCTAAGAAATTGTGTCTTGCAGCCCCGAACTGAGACCTAAGAAGGCGGCATGCGCCCAACAGCGTACTGTCTGCCTTAACTTTATCAAGTTCTTCTGTAAGTTCTTTCTCCCTTTGAGCAATATTTTCTTGTTGCTTTAAGGCAAGTATATTACTTTCTTTATCAGCCTGCACTGTTGTTTCTGATTTATATGAAATAAGTTCCTCTTTCGGGCGATAAATCTGCGGAAGTTTGCTGTCAGGACTCTGAGACTTTTTCTTGACATTCTTCGGATTACGGTTGCTGATGGTGGCTGCTGTGTTCGGAGGTAAAGTGGATGCACGAGCTCTCCTGGCAGTAACTGCGCGACGTGTTTCCTTCGATAACTTCCGTATAGCATCCAGAATTTGGACCCTTTCATCGTCTGGAAGCAGAGCACAAAGTTCCTGCAATACCTGAAACGAAGCAAAAAAGTAAAGCCCTCTAGTGTACAGTGAGATTATTTCCTCGTGGCTTGTGGTCTGCGCAGATGGACAGTGCAGTTAAAAAAAGTGATAGAGGAAAACAAAAGAGATTCTGGGAGCGGTAGCCCCTGTACATGTTGCATCAAGAAACATATTCAACAATTAAAATTCCCACATAATTACCACACGACGCCGTGTAATAACCCAGAAGAGCGCAGATTTCATCAACATCGCGGCGGAAGCCTGAAATGAAGGTTAATATTCCCTAGGTTATAAAATGAGAACGAGTGAGTTATTACAAGGTTAAATGCAATTAATTTATAGCTCTGAAGCGTCATTATTTTTCAACATAATCCCAGATATTATCTATTAATTTTTCCCAACTTGGCATCGAGTTTAAAGATTCAGTCGCCTCAGGAATAGGTCCATTCCTTTCGCAAACGTTTACGAACAGCCATTTCCACTTACTCGGTAGACAGTAATAGGCGATCTCCCGAGTGTTCCTTCTGTTTTCCAAAACCATTCCCTCTACTCGTGCTGTCTTCATCCTCGTCCACGTTGTACTAAGCTAACCAGTAAGATTACTATAACGTATGTCCATTCGATTACTTTTGGTCTGTCTCCGCCATTTTCTGACATCACACTACAAACTTCTTTCGTCAAAGGAAAAAATTCCCACTATTTTTGCCATTGCACATCAACTTATCCCCTGAACAGTATCTGACTCTACGCGTTGTCTCTTGCCTGTTACTCCTGTAAGAGCTACGTCCTACCTACAAGTAAAATAATTGGTGGGGATCGAATCCCGGTGGGGGCGAGATTTTCCGCAGCTGTCCAGACCGACCCTGGGGTCCACCCAGCCTCCTATACAATGGGTACCGGGTCTATTTCCCGAGGGTAAAGTGGCCGGGGCGTGGAGTTGACCACCCACCCCTATTTAGCGCCGAGGTTAAAGAAAGAGTAGAGCTATACCTCTACTCCCCTCTGGGCCTTCATGGCCTGTTCTAGGGAGAAATTTACCTTTGTACCACACAACGTTTACAGGCTAGGCAACCATATCTACTGATCATGCCTCGTACTACCAGAAAGTAGTTTTACTGTTGCGCCCCAAAACACTTTAATAGCTACGACGTTTCTGACACCTACATCTATATTTTGTCTGTTTGTTGTTTGTTTTACGACGCTGTCAATATTTCTGATAAATTATGTTATGAATTATAAATGGGCAAGGATGTGATGACAATATATATATATATATATATTTTTACTTTCCTGAAAGGTCGAAACTGACTCTATGGCCAGACCGGCTCCGGGGGCCCACCCAGACTCCTATAAAATGGGTACCGGTCTCTTTCTCGGGGGTAAAGCGGTCGGGGCGTGGAGTTGACCACCAACCCTCATCTAGCGCCGAGGTTAAAGAAAGAGTACAGCTATATCTCTACTCCCCCTCTGGGCCTTCATCGCCTGTTCTAGGGAGAACTTTACCTTTACATTTACCTAAAAGGTTCCTTCCTTTTTAAATCATGGATCAGCCAGTATAAAACTGTGCAGAAATGCGAAGTGGTTTTCCAAATAATACAGCTAGAATAAGAATTAGAATTAGTGCTTCAATCAGAAGTTACCGGTCACGGATGGACCGAAGTCGAATTACCGGCAGTACATGACCATTTCTCTTCACCACGGCATCCAGACAGGTTTTGGAGCCCAATGTGCAAGAAGGCAAGTAATCTAGCCTTTACCCGAGGATAAAGAGGCCTGGACTTGAAGCTGACCAAGCAACTTTATCTAGTGACGGGATTAAAAACTAGCAGATCTCTAGATCTGCAGCCTAAAGCCATTTCTCCTCTTCATGCTTAAATACTATCAGATGTATCACTCCTGTTTTCCAAGAACTATCGCTAGATATTTCCCATTTATTGCGGGAACGCTTCAGGACGCCAGAACAATACAGACGCACCAGAAAGTGATTTATTCTACTGCAGATATAGCAAGACAACAGTAATTATATGACACTGAACTCGAAAATTCTAGTATTTTGGAGTATAATACTTCTTGAAATCCTTGACCTTGAACACGATGGCTCTCTCTGAAACGTCGATAATTACCTTATTTAACAATCTGCATGGCGTAGCACCTAGAAAAATTAAATGTTCGCCAACACCGATGTGAGATTATCAAATTTCGTGTTTATTGATATTATTATTATTATTATTATTATTATTTATCACCTTTATGCAGGGTATTAACAATTATATACCTGACACAAACCATGTCTCTACGTTCTATACTGTTCCAGCTATTCTGTAGTTACAATTTACGGCACACGTAATGCTATTCCCCACGTTCAATGTTCTGTACTTACATCAGTACTGTCCGCAGTATTGTGCAGTGCCAGTATGGCTGTTTTGTGTAGTTACTTGATGTCGTGCTTTGGAGTTATGTTGCTGAGGTATTTTGTGAATCATACCGATATGGTTCCAGTTGCCCCTATTGTTACTGCTATCACCTCTGTTTTTACATTGCACATGCGCTGTATTTCTAGTGTAAGGTCTTTACATTTTAGAATATTCTCACTTTCTTTCTTTATCACATTGTTGTCTGCTGAAATTGCAATAGCTATTAATACACATGCTCTTTATTATTATTATTATTTTTTTCCTTGTTTCATGTTAGTTCATTTTATAAAAATTGTCCCTCTGGCCGGTGTGTAACTGCGGCAAATTTAATTTGCAAATCATTTGGATGTCTTCAGAAGGGAATTTGTTACACTTAATCAGATGTGATACATTATCACATTATTTTAAGGTGTTCTTAATACTTATTTAAGTAATTTATTGTTTGTTTGTTTTGGTTGTGTTTGTTTCATTTGTGTCCTGTTCACTGTCCTTTGTTATTTGTGTTTGTATGTTGTGCTGTTTGTGTAATTGGCCATCTGGCTGTTGACTGGGCACATTAATAAACTAGAATTGAATTGAATTGAATTGAATTGAATTATTATTATTATTATTTCGAATTTAAAAATAATTCAAATTTGAACTCCTCTGGTCTGAGCAGTATTTGGGATTTAAACCCCACTGTCTTTGGATGGTTAATGTAATTCTGTGAAGTATTTCCACACGTCTATGTACTCTCATGAATTGTCACTCGGTGCACGAGATATTATTTCATTATTATATCACAGATTGTGAATCTGTGTGTGTTTCAAGATTTACTGTCGTGTTGTGGAACTAATTACGAGAAGACGCAGCGCAATCCGATGCCGCTCTTTCTCTTCTAGACACCAAAATTGATTATTTAAAAGCAGCTCAATTAATTCCATTGGGTGTGACGCCACTGGAGGATAGAAGCAGACCCCCAAGACCAAATTCGGGTAGCCCCGTGTGCAAAATGACGGAACGGTGCCCACAAATTTTGGAACTACTCTGAAGTTTACTGTCGTCTCGGAAATTACGCCGCGTAATCATATATAAATTTATCGACGTTTCGGAAGAACCTGTAGCCATATTCAGGGACCCTGAAGATGACTTCGGAAAGTTTTTAACGATATTTTGGCAAATTTCTATCACACTCAGATATAAAAAATTCTGCCTTTATTAGAAAGACCAACCGTTTTATGCTATAAGGGAAAAACTACTGTTTACTGTGACAGTCAAAAGGAAGACACTGACAGTCTGCGTGGACAAAATGAGGATCTTTCCTATGTTAAAGCTAGCGGAATACAAATTGAAAACAGAGCCTAAATATATTACTTTTTCTGTGGCGCAACAGCCCAAGTCGGGTCCAGGCCGCCTCATTGTTGAGGTTTCTATATCACACACACAAATAGACACACACACAGCCGGTAGGACTCATCTGAACGAGTGTTCAGCCCGTCGCAGAGGCCACTACCTACACAAACACAACAGAAAAAACAGACGAACATTCATGCCCTCAGCGAGAATCGAACCCGCGATCCCAGCAGACAAGCGGCCGCAGACCTACACCTTAGACAGCAGGGTCACCGGGATCGGCTTTAAAAGTGTTATGGTTGGCCACACACGATAATTGGCATACAGAAAGGCACTGAATTCGTAGTACAAATAAAATGTCGCTGCTTCGTTTGGAAGTAGATATTTTTACGTATTTATACAACGCCTCTGCCTATATGGTGCCATTACTGACTCTCCACTTCTTATTTAGCTTTCCACGGACTTTTTTTTGTGTATTTTAAAATTTATATAACGTGGTAAAGCCTACAGTTTGCCATTCTGGTCGTATTGTTCTACAGCGAGAGCTTGGAGTATGGATAACGTCAGTCTAATTACGGTAACTTTAACCTTACTGCACGACCGTGAATTTTAAATACCCTATCTTCGTCCATTTAAAGCATTCATACTAGCATTAGGCATTATAATCCTTCAACAAAATAACTTAAAATGTAGAGTTTAAAAAAATCTATAAGTGGTAAAACAGAAAAACTGAAGGAATCTAAGAATATGTTTTCTACCCTGAAGATGGAAACAAGAAATTACTCTTAAGTTTTAAAACTCTCGCGGCGACATGATTCAATATAGTCTTCTCGGGCGCACAGCCGCGTCAATTCGTTTGAATACAACGTTTCGGGGACTAGCTCCGTCCCCATCCTCAGGCAAAACTGATTTAACATACAACTCGTCTGTCCCGTGTTTTTCTACCTGCCGCATAATAAAAGAAGCCATTGAAATAAAATTACATCCGGACATCAACAAGGATGGCGGTTTCATACTGAGCAGAGCCTGGCAGCCTGCAATACGTCAGATAAGGACCTCGTAGCGAGGCGTGGGAGCACAGCAGTCAACAGCCCGCCCACCAACTTAACTGTTTGGGCACTACAAAACCAGTCTGATTCTCCCTGCCGCGGCAGGTAGAAAAACACGGGACAGACGAGTTGTATGTTAAATCAGTTTTTCCTGAGGATGGGGACGGAGCTAGTCCCCGAAACGTTGTATTCAAACGAATTGACGCGGCTGTGTGCCCGAGAAGACTATATTGAAGAGATTACTCTGTAACATTCATACATATCTACCAAACTACAAGTTATCACATACCAGAAGGCCACATCTTCATCGCAAGTGTGTATCTCGTGAACAAACCGCAAATTCTGAGACTCTGAACAGATTCTACAATAATCTCTTAGGCCCTTCCAGTAATCACATAATATACCGGGCTTGACTCGAACAAATACGTACAGAGAACTTCTGCAGTGACACAAGTGCCTGGACGATGTCGCCAGCTCCTCTCTGATGCCCGTAGCGCCGCCGGGAGTCCAATAGTATGGTCAGGGGACTGGCGTCTCTTAGCCGACAGTGGGGGGGTTGATACCCATTTCTACTCAGCGAGGCACGGTTCCACAATCCTGAAACACAATGCCATCACTTCAGTAATTAAGAAACTACACGTTTTCTGTGTTTCTGCTCAGAGTACAGTCTGTGATGTACGAATATTAGCAGTGGTGTATCAAATTAGTTACAGCAATATCCTGTGAAGCAGAAAACACAACACACAAACACATAACATATGTAACTAATTCCATGGATCTCAGCCCTTCTTGAGAAGCTAATAATTGTGAAGCACAAAACACAAAACACACAACACATAACATATGTAACTAATTCCATGGATCTCAGCCCTTCTTGAGAAGCTAATAATTGTGAAGCACAAAACACAACACAAAACACATAACATATGTAACTAATTCCATGGATCTCAGCCCTTCTTGAGAAGCTAATAATTGTGAAGCACAAAACACAACACAAAACACATAACATATGTAACTAACTCCATGGATATCAGCCCTTCTTGAGAAGCTAATAATTGTGAAGCACAAAACACAACACAAAACACATAACATATGTAACTAACTCCATGGATATCAGCCCTTCTTGAGAAGCTAATAATTGTGAAGCACAAAACACAACACAAAACACATAACATATGTAACTAACTCCATGGATCTCAGCCCTTCTTGAGAAGCTAATAATTGTGAAGCACAAAACACAACACAAAACACATAACATATGTAACTAACTCCATAGATCTCAGCCCTTCTTGAGAAGCTAATAATTGTGAAGCACAAAACACAACACAAAACACATAACATATGTAACTAACACCATGGATCTGAGCCCTTCTTGAGAAGCTAATAATTGTGAAGCACAAAAACACAACACAAAACACATAACATACGTAACTAACACCATGGATCTGAGCCCTTCTTGAGAAGCCAACACTTCCTCGTCTGGTAAATAAATTCTCCTCATATTATAAAAGCCGAAAGTTCATTACGGCGTTCACAAATCTAGAGGCCTGTTTATATCCTGATCCAGATCAGTCCTGTCCAGTCCAGTCTAGTCTACGTTCTTACAACGGATTTCTATACACTATAATATTATCCTCCCATCTACACCTAGGTCTTTCAAGTGGTCTCTTTACCTCAATATCTATGTAATAAATAGTACTTTATAATAAAACTGGATTCGAAACTTTGTGGACGTAACGAAGTGTAAATAGAAGGATATTGGGAGTGGCATTGAATGGTTTGATCTAGTAGTTAATTAGACTGAACGGGAAGTCAAGAGTGGTGATGATTCAGGTTCGTAGGTTTAATACTAAAACTAAATTTAATACAAAAATCGCCAACATAAATTTTGATATTATTGTAGAAGGGATTGGGCGATATTTTTATTTCTGTGCCCTACTTGGAATGAAAAAAAGCGTGTTATGATGTTTGACGTAATCACAGCGGTGATAATGGAGATCGAAGCTTGTAAGATGTTGTGCTTTATTGACAAGTAAACACTGACGTTTCGGCTGAGCCTTCTGCCTCCATATTCAGGGTCTAGAGCTTTAGCTTTGGAAAATGTAACACTGAAGATGGAAGCACTAAGCCTCTGAATATCTGTGACACTTTACCAATCGTACTGGTCGAAAATATATCCAATCTGTAATCAGGTTCGAACGATTGGTGTATTTGAAGAACGCGTAAATAATGTGGGTTGTACGAGAATCCAAGTAATATTTGTCAACCCGTTTCCACGACTGGTTTATTGGCAAATATCCCAACACGGGTACACTTGCCAAACATTTGCTTGGCCATTGTTACCGCTTTCCGACGACTGTAGCACTTGGCCACCCAACACAGATATTCACTGCCCACACACGCCACTTGTCAATATATTTTCAAATATGAACGAGTCGTGGGAACACAGAAAAAGTCTCCACTTATAAGAAAACAACATTGGCCATTCCTTTGACTTGTGTCACGTGCTGACGTAAAGCTGTGTCGTTCCCAAGACATAACAAATATCCACAAGTGACAAATATTTGTCAAATATACCAGTCGTGGAACGTGGCTTTACTGTGCAGAGAGCGGTGCGTGGTAAAGTGTCTGCATTGGACAACGACGTCCATGACAGTGAAGGTGTTAGAGAAACAGGGTGTGAAGCTGTGGATTGGATTAATCTAGCTCAGGATAAATGCCAGTGGGGAGCTCTAATGAATATGTTAATTAAATTTGATGTTGTGTAAAAGAGGAGAAGCCTTCACTAGCTCAGCCAATAACAGCTCCTTATTAAGGATCAAAATGCATGAAAGAGCCGATCCCAGTGGCCGCGCGTTCTAAGGTGTGGGTCTACTGCCGCTCGCTTGCCTGGATTGCGGGTTCGAATCCCGCCGTGGGCATGGATGTGTGTGTCTTATGAGTGTTGTATTTTGTCAGGTAGAGGTCTCTGCGTCGGGCTGATCACTCGTCCAGAGGAGTCTCACTGAGTGTGTGTTTGTGTCTGAGTGTGATCGTGAAGCCACGATAATGAGGCCCTGGCCCACTCGGGGCTGTTGCGCCATGGGGAAAAAAATGCACAAAATGAAATGTCCGTAACTAACTTTGTGTATAGAAGCCATATGAAAATCTACTTTGTATATGCTTGGACAGAGGTGCTGTGAGGACAGATTTATTCACATCGGATATTTCTCAAAGTTTCACTCCGTACAGGAAAAAGCACTTTTAAATTTCGCTCCCCTTTCCTTACATTGATTATCAGAAAATCTTTTCAAAGTTTGACAGCAGGCAGCCAGCTTTACAAAGTTTGACAGCAGGCAGCTTTACCAAGTTTCGAGAAACATTCTCAGTTTCTTGAAACTCTTGTAAAATTTACGTCTAGGGAACCGCCAAGAAACCTCCTTCATACCACGTAAAAAATTGATTTGGAATGCCATTGGTATTCAGACCCTTTTAATTATTCTGAATTCTCTTTGAGAGGAAGGAAGGGAAATGGAATTTCTACTTAATTCAGAAGTTCAAATACTAGTACAAACTTTGCTTATAAAAAGGACAGATAAATATGCTTTATTATGACAAGAGAAAAGAAAATAAACCTGGATAAATTTTGTAATTGGGAACCTAATAACGGTGTTGTGGTCCCTGTCCTAAGCCAGCTGAATCAATTCCGCACCATTACACTCTGTATAAGATCTATTAACTTCCTTACCTTGTGAAATGCAGTTGCCTGGATGCAGCGCTAGTATTATCGGCAATGTAACAGATGTTGCCCGAAACGAAGGGACTTTCTTTGAATTCACAGTTCCAGTATATCGACTGTACGTCGATTTTGTGCTACTGAAAGTCGAATATCTACTTTCAGGCAGCTGAATTTGTTCATCGCGCGAAGACGGCACAGAAATTCTATGTCTAATGACCTCTCCCTCCGCTGGTCGTCAACACAAGCTGCAGTCCAACGTCCGGTTGTCCAGTGACATCCGACCGCGCGAGATATTCTGCAGTGTCCAACATGCTCTCGGCCCATATCCAGCCCTTACTCACAGCGTCAAGCAAGGCTCCAGTGGGGCTCACTTCTGACCCGGTCACCAGGTTGCAGTAAGACCCCAACACCCGCATCTCTTCCCCGTAATTTGACAGTCTTCGTCTCCATTCCTCGAGATGCCAGCAGTTTTGGTGCGACGCAGCGAACAAAGAGTTCAGATACGGCCTCAGAACTGGAGCAAGACGCCTTCTATCTTCGTCCATGCCTCTATATAACCACTTCAAAACATGGCGGACCAACACTGAGTCATCTGACAGATCTGCGCTAGAAGTATCGATATCTCGACGAACAGAATCGACTAGTAAAATAACCGATGAATCGAACTTGTCCTTTAGTTTGTTGTTACTAGTGATTTTGGCTCCCAAGTTCCCTCGGGAGCCCTTTCTAGCGGCATTCCTTCTTCTGGAATTTACTGAGTGGGCAACGAATGTCCCCATTGAAATGGTGCCCATTTCCCCCAAAGTTAATTCCTTTGCTTGCTCGAGGATAGCTGACAGAAGGTATATAAGGTCTTCCACGGGGTCTTCCTGCTGGGCGGTTGTAGCTGCGGTGTGTAGCGGGCCTTGTAACCAGACTGGAGAGTTCTGATTCTGAAATTGTATTACGTAATATTATATTAACACAGCAACATGGCCAAAAGGACAAGACAGCAAATAGTGCACTCTGTGACGTAGTACTCAGGCGTTCTTTAGTTACAGAATGTCACACTGTTTAGAGGTACACATGTAAATGTAATTTCATGAATGCCCGTGTGAAAAGTACAGCATTCCCTGGCCGATTTAAACGAAATTTACGAATGTTCGACATTCGGCCGTGCCATGGCTCAGGCGGTTAGTCGACGGCCTCTCACGCGGAGGCCCGGGTTCGATCCCGGTTCGGTCCATGTGGGATTTGTGGTGGACAAACTGGCACTGGGACAGGTTTTTCCCCGCGTACTTCGGTTTTCCCCTGTCAGTTTAATTTCACCGGTGCTCCATTACACGAAAAAAAAGAAAAAAAACAATCATCTTCATCACAGGGTTGCACAATAAGCCTCAAAAGGCTGCGGTGCGTCCGTAGCATCTGCTGCGGGGACCTTCACCACCAAAAAAAAAAAGCTCAACATATATTTTATCCCAAGTTTCACACAAATGGGACAACAGACGTGCAAAGTACAGACATAAATTCGATTAATCCCGTAAATAAAGCGTGGTTTTCACTGCACGGATTGTCACGAAACTAACAATAACGCAGTACATTTTATGGACATTTCCTGTGCCGAATCTTATCCAAACAGGGGAGAAACATGTAGAAAATATGAGAAAATTCCATTGAAGACACGCCGTAAAATAGAGCTTTCACTGCTCTTGTTTATATGAAACTCGAAAGTAACAAATGGCATTATGTGAGTATTGTTTATACCGAATTCCAGCCAAATCGATGAAGAAATACGGAAAGTGCGGATACAAATGCGTTTACACTCTTATGTCAAGCCTGACTACTACTACTACTACTACTACTACGCCCTGGGGTCGACTCAGCCTCGAACAGAAATGAGTACCAGGAATATTTCCTGGGGGGTAAAGGCGACCGGTGCGTAGGGCTGACAACCTTACCACCTTCATGCGCCGATTGTCTACAAATCTGGGAGCCTCAACCTCCTGGAGCCCTAAGGGCCTGTAATGGGATTGCTTTTACTACTACTACTACTACTTAGACGACGCACCTGCAGTGTCAGCTGTCGTACCCGCAGCATCTCGCGGAAGACTTGCGCGATGTAGTCCAACTGCCGAGGACTGTACTGCGCGGACCCCGCTGTCGTGTAGGCCACAGACCCCGATGACACGGCTCCGAAACTAAGTCGCCTGGACCTGCCGCATCAAGAGACATAACTAAGTCCAGAACTCTTGTAGACAAGCTAGCAGTGACTCAGCTGGTCAAGAACTTCACAACCTTGCATGGAACCTGGACGTTTATCGGCCAATTCACAACACACTTCAGAAATTGGATCAGAAATACCTGGAAAGTTTTGAAATGTGGTGTTCGAGAAGAACGGAGAAGATCAGTTGGACCGATCGTGTGAGAAATGAAGAAGTATTACGTAGAGTGAAGGAGGAGAGGAATATCGTACATACAATAAAAAGAAGAAAGCCTAACTGGATTGGTCACATCTTGCGTAGAAACTGCCTTCTGAAACACGTGATTGAAGGAAAGTTAGAAGGAAGGATAGAAATGACGGGAAGACGAGGGAGAAGAGGTAAGCAGCTACTGGATGACCTTAAGGAAAAGAGAAGATACTGGAAATTGAAAGAGGAAGCACTAGATCGCACTCTGTGGAGAGAACTCGCTTTGGAAGAGGCTACGGACCTGTCGTAAGACAGACTGCAGCATGAATGAATTCAAAACAGCTCATCACTAACCCTTAACCTTATCTACTTGGACCCAGTCCACAATCTCAAAACTATTTATTTTTAAATTAAGTTATAAACCAACTGATGCACACTAAAACCACTTTTTAAGTAGCTTTATTATAAAATTGTTAAAATTGTACCCCTACACGTGTTTCGATCCTAGGATCATCGTCAGGGGTTTTTTTTTTGCTAAAAGCTACAGTCACTTCAACCACATGATTTAAATTATTCTATCGGCACTTTAAAACATAAGTTAAAATCTTGTAAAAAGACTCGTTAAAAGTTGTAAAATTATAAAAGCACTGTAAAAACACGTGTAGGGGTACAATTTTAACAATTTTATAATAAAGCTACTTAAAAAGTGGTTTTAGTGTACATCAGTTGGTTTATAACTTAATTTAATATGACGAAGATGCACGGTGTCAACAGTGTGAAATTTATTTATTTTTAGTTCCACTTTAATATTGTCATTTAAACTATGCATAGAACTTCTTAGAGGCCCCTTTCCTTCAAGGTTCTCGTCCAATATTTTGTAAGCATTTCTGATTACTCAAAATCGTGACGAATGTTCCACCCATCCTCTTCTTATTTCTTAAGTATAATAATATATAGTGAGAAGTACGAAATTTTGAAAGTATTCGTTACGAAATTGTCTCCAGTCTCGTGTCGCCTCGTCCCTATCAGGCCCATATTTCCCATCAGCACCCTCTTCTCTAGCACTGCCAGTGCCTGCTGCACTGCTTGACGCTTGACCCTATAACACATGGGCTTCCAGCCTTTCCATGGCAAAGGGCCACGCCCGTTATTGTGGGCTGGTTCGCGGGCCGCACATGGAAAGTAACATTAATTGGTTTACCTGATCGCCTCAAGCATTGTGTAATTTTTATAGAATATGCATAATTTACAAATATGGCCGCAGGCCGCGGGTTGGAGACCATTGCTGTAGACGGAGGCACTACGATCATTTTAAATTCCGGGAACTATTTACCAGTCAACACGGCTTAATATCCCAGCAGATATGAATCTTCACTATCAAGATCTGCAGTTTACTTAATGTAAGAAACCCAGTTTTGGAATCATAAAAACAAGAGGTAAGATTACATGAGATTTGCGTTTTTCAAGGGGTCACTACGAGAAATAATACCGTCTGTGATGTGACGTACCGACTTTCGGAGACATGTGCTACCGTCGCCCCGAAAAGTTGAAAAATTTTGGCATACCAGGCGAGAGTATTCTTCGAATAAAATTATAGTTTTTTTATGTCGCACATTTGTTGAAAGAAAAAGTCTAAATGCGATCTGCGCTCCTCTGGGATATTACGCAGCGTTGAGTGGTAGTTTTGTACCGACGTTTCGGGACAACCTATAGGTCCCATCTTCAAAAGTCAAGAAGTCCAGGAGGAAAGCCTGAACTTTTGAACTGCATGATATCAAAACAACATTAAATATTGAGCCTCAAGAATTCAAGAAGTGTTCTGATGAAGCCCTTGCTAGGAGGAGTATTGCTCCACTTATTCTTAAAGCAGGCACTAAATGACGTCAGAGGACAATGTCTCAAAGATCTATCAGATGTATTTTTCTGATAGGAAGCTGGGTGTGCCCTTGAGCTATTCTGAAAGTAGTGGTTAAAAGAACTGTGGCTATCATTGTAGGTCATCGCTCCTCGGTCGGCCATCCGTCTCCAATCACTATACTGACAGAGCTAACTCTGCATCCTGCACAGTAAAATTCACCTGGTTGTTGCAGGCGGGGCCAGGTCCACCAGAACACCTCCCCACTTCCGTATGAGCGCCGTCTCCAACCTCTCCACTGTCAGCCACCTCTTTGTCTCTACGTCATCATCATCTTCAGGTGGCAAACCAACCATTGCTGATTCTTCTTGCAAACATCTCAGGAAATTTTGTAGAATTTCGACATCACTAATATAGTCTTCCTCAGGGTGGTGTTGGCCACCTGAGGCGGAATGCAACATCACGTTGCACCAAGGGAAGAAGTACGAGCGGAACCTTTGAGTTTTGAGGGCGGTGATTAAGATGTCTAGGACACGCAGGACATGGACAGCCAGGGTGTCCGGTGTCCACGATAGGAGCACGGCGCTTGGCTCTGTGCTGGTCTGTTCCAGTTGGAACCAGAGAATTGTCCGCAGCATGTACCTGCTGACCACCTTGAGGAACTCCTGGAAGGAGACACACCATTACTGGCCCGGTACTGAGTACAACGACCCTCTGGGATTCCCGTTTTTTTTTCAAATCCAAAAATCAGGACACGTAACAAAGTTTTGGCGGCGGTGGAACGAAAATAGGAGAGTAAATTTTATGTTAATTCTGAAAGGTTCTGACGATGATATATGACATTGAGAACTAATTGTCTTTTGGACTTTGTCCATCGTCTGGATAAAATATAAAAATCACAACGTTTCGGAAGCTGGTTCTTCTTCCGTCTTCGGGTGAAGGGAGGGGAGACACCTACTTAGATGGGTCCATTAGATCGAGCTATTTTCAATCACTGGACCTCTTAGATGGGTTCCTTAGATCGAGCTATTCTCAATCATTGGACCTCTCAGATGGGTCCCTTATATCGAGCTATTCTCAATCACTGGACCTCTCAGATGGGTCCCTTATATCGAGCTATTCTCAATCACTGGACCTCTCAGATGGGTCCCTTAGATCGAGCTATTCTCAATCACTGGACCTCTCAGATGGGTTCCTTAGATCGAGCTATTCTCAATCACTGGACCTCTCAGATGGGTCCCTTATATCGAGCTATTCTCAATCACTAGACCTCTCAGATGGGTCCCTTATATCGAGCTATTCTCAATCACTAGACCTCTCAGATGGGTCCCTTAGATCGAGCTATTCTCAATCACTGGACCTCTCAGATGGATCCCTTAGATCGAGCTATTCTCAATCATTGGACCTCTCAGATGGGTCCCTTAGATCGAGCTATTCTCAATCACTGGACCTCTCAGATGGGTCCCTTATATCGAGCTATTCTCAATCACTGGACCTCTCAGATGGGTCCCTTAGATCGAGCTATTCTCAATCACTGGATCTCTCAGATGGGTCCCTTAGATCGAGCTATTCTCAATCATTGGACCTCTCAGATGGGTCCCTTATATCGAGCTATTCTCAATCACTGGACCTCTCAGATGGGTCCCTTATATCGAGCTATTCTCAATCACTGGACCTCTCAGATGGGTCCCTTAGATCGAGCTATTCTCAATCATTGGACCTCTCAGATGGGTCCCTTATATCGAACTATTCTCAATCACTGGACCTCTCAGATGGGTCCCTTATATCGAGCTATTTCTCAATCACTGGACCTCTCAGATGGGTCCCTTATATCGAGCTATTCTCAATCACTGGACCTCTTAGATGGGTTCCTTAGATCGAGCTATTCTCAATCATTGGACCTCTCAGATGGGTCACTTATATCGAGCTATTCTCAATCACTGGACCTCTCAGATGGGTCCCTTATATCGAGCTATTCTCAATCACTGGACCTCTCAGATGGGTCCCTTAGATCGAGCTATTCTCAATCACTGGACCTCTCAGATGGGTCCCTTAGATCGAGCTATTCTCAATCACTGGACCTCTCAGATGGGTTCCTTATATCGAGCTATTCTCAATCACTAGACCTCTCAGATGGGTCCCTTATATCGAGCTATTCTCAATCACTAGACCTCTCAGATGGGTCCCTTATATCGAGCTATTCTCAATCACTGGACCTCTCAGATGGGTCCCTTAGATCGAGCTATTCTCAATCATTGGACCTCTCAGATGGGTCCCTTAGATCGAGCTATTCTCAATCACTGGACCTCTCAGATGGGTCCCTTAGATCGAACTATTCTCAATCACTGGACCTCTCAGATGGATCCCTTAGATCGAGCTATCCTCAATCACTGGACCTTTCAGATGGATCCCTTAGATCGAGCTATTCTCAATCACTGGACCTCTCAGATGGATCCCTTAGATCGAGCTATTCTCAATCATTGGACCTCTCAGATGGGTCCCTTAGATCGAGCTATTCTCAATCACTGGACCTCTCAGATGGATCCCTTATATCGAGCTATTCTCAATCACTAGACCTCTCAGATGGGTCCCTTAGATCGAGCTATTCTCAATCACTGGACCTCTCAGATGGATCCCTTAGATCGAGCTGTTCTCAATCACTGGACCTCTCAGATGGATCCCTTAGATCGAGCTATTCTCAATCATTGGACCTCTCAGATGGGTCCCTTAGATCGAGCTATTCTCAATCACTGGACCTCTCAGATGGGTCCCTTAGATCGAACTATTCTCAATCACTGGACCTCTCAGATGGATCCCTTAGATCGAGCTATCCTCAATCACTGGACCTCTCAGATGGGTCCCTGAGATCGAGCTGTTCTCAATCACTGGACCTTTCAGATGGGTGTCTTAGACCGAGCTAATCCAGTGATTGAGATTAGCTCGGTCTAAAGGACCCATCTGAGTAGGTGTCTCCCCTCCCTTCACCCGAAGACGGAAGAAGAACCAGCTTCCGAAACGTCGTGATTTTATATTTTTATATTTTATCCAGACGATGGACAAAGTCCAGAAGACAATTAGTTCTCAAATTTTATATTATTCATACCGTGCATATTGTTATAATCAATACATCAACCAACTTATGCACTTAATAAAATACATTCAGAAGCAAGTATAAAACTCCTACATGTTTCGGCACAGAGGTGCCATCATCAGGGATTTATACAGAACAAAGGAGTATAAGACCAACACGCTAATCTAAGTTTTGTGTCTCCGAATGCACAATACGTATTTTCGGAACAACGCCAGGTAAGTTCAGCTGTCTTGTGCAGGTAACACCCGCCATATTTCTGTAAAATCACGTGACTAAGCCGCAAGTAGATCTACGTTCCTTGCCTGGTTTTTCGTAACAGGAAGTCCGAAGCCACCGAGTGCCTGGCGACTGGTACGTCCTCGTAACTGCTGGAGAATCATCTCCAAGACTGAAAGTGCTCTGGAAGGTACGCTGGAAGAGGCGTAGTGCGTCAGCAAGGTGAGTTCTGCTGCGGGCACCCAGATCTGCCAGATGGCAGTGCGATCGTCACAGCGCACTGTAGGGTGGGGTGGGCTCGGAACGAGGTAAAAACCCTGCAAGAAGACACGTCGGGTGCTAAGAATTTATGTAACGTATTTATGTAAAGTGTTTATGTAATGTATTTATGTAACTAAGCTCCACGAAACAAAGTCATTCATGACCTTACGGTAGCTCAGATAGTCAAACAAGACAGGCAATGTGCGTATAAAATAATTTTGAGATGCGTTCGCGTTACCATTGTTGCCGTGGAAAAGCAATAATTATTACGTATTCTGATTGTATGTCTGTAGCCTTAGTTATCCAGCATGCAAAGCGCATGCGCCATATTATATTGTTATCTGTGGCCTGTCTGGCTGTACCATATTTTTCCACATTATCTCATAAACGGCACGATTTTCGGAAAAAAGTTATTGAACATAAAAATGTGTTTTGATTTTCTCTACAATTTTGTCTGAAACATTTCTCATTCTAAGAAGAATTCAGCGAGATATTATCATAAATGTACATAGGTCTTTATGTAAAGTACCGTTATTGTTGTCACACTTCAATGAAACTTGTTCCCCGTAGGGACAAAAACTTTTCTCTTCTCCAAAGCGTTTCGACAAGCTCTGGGGCTCACATAGCGTCCTATTTAATGGGAACTGAGAGGTCTTTCCCGGGGGTAAAGCGGCCGGGACGTGACATTAACCACTCACTTCCATCTATTACCGAGGTTAAAAATGAGTGGAGCTATACCTCTACTCCCGTCACATGCTTTCCTGTCGCGTGTAGAGGCATATCTAAATTTGATAACTCAGGCTGTCATATTGATTTAGTTCCTACATAATTCGGTTTTATTTGTTTAGCAAACTCGAGTCCCGGAGAAGGAACTTACCGTCTGTGCAGCCTGTAGGTACAGCAAACAGTCGATGTGCCCCAAAGGGGTGCGGGCAGGATAGTCGCACGACTGTGGCCAGCCACAACAACCGACACCGAGAACAAGTTTCACCTCCACATCCTCGCCTCGAGACCCGGCTAGAGCAGGCGACAAGAAACCTATCCTCAGCCGTACCTCAGGAGCGCCTTCGACAATGGCGATCCGGAAGTCACGTGGATCCGGGAATCTGCTCTGGTTGCAGTCCGCTACCAACACCACAAAACTGCACTAAGCTTGACTAAGGCATCACGATCAGAATTGAAAGACACAAGCTAAAGGATATTTTAACTCTTTAAAGACGAGATGCAAGCTGTTTTATTTAAATATCCAGTCCGTACCGCGCAGTAAACACGCTCCGTCTCGGTTATACAAACCAGTCAGTTAATGCTGTACAGTGAAATAATCGCTGTTTGTTCTGAGATCCACACAAAACACATAAATACAGTCCGTACCGCGCAGTAAACACACTCCGTCTCAGTTATACAAACCAGTCAGTTAATGTTGTACAGTGAAATAATCGCTGTTTGTTCTGAGATCCACACAAAACACATAAATACAGCCCGTACCGCGCAGTAAACACACTCCGTCTCAGTTATACAAACCAGTCAGTTAATGTTGTACAGTGAAATAATCGCTGTTTGTTCTGAGATCCACACAAAACACATAAATACAGTCCGTACCGCGCAGTAAACACACTCCGTCTCAGTTATACAAACCAGTCAGTTAATGCTGTACAGTGAAATAATCGCTGTTTGTTCTGAGATCCACACAAAACACATAAATACAGTCCGTACCGCGCAGTAAACACACTCCGTCTCAGTTATACAAACCAGTCAGTTAATGTTGTACAGTGAAATAATCGCTGTTTGTTCTGAGATCCACACAAAACACATAAATACAGTCCGTACCGCGCAGTAAACACACTCCGTCTCAGTTATACAAACCAGTCAGTTAATGTTGTACAGTGAAATAATCGCTGTTTGTTCTGAGATCCACACAAAACACATAAATACAGTCCGTACCGCGCAGTAAACACACTCCGTCTCAGTTATACAAACCAGTCAGTTAATGCTGTACAGTGAAATAATCGCTGTTTGTTCTGAGATCCACACAAAACACATAAATACAGTCCGTACCGCGCAGTAAACACACTCCGTCTCAGATATACAAACCAGTCAGTTAATGTTGTACAGTGAAATAATCGCTGTTTGTTCTGAGATCCACACAAAACACATAAATACAGTCCGTACCGCGCAGTAAACACACTCCGTCTCAGTTATACAAACCAGTCAGTTAATGCTGTACAGTGAAATAATCGCTGTTTGTTCTGAGATCCACACAAAACACATAAATACAGTCCGTACCGCGCAGTAAACACACTCCGTCTCAGTTATACAAACCAGTCAGTTAATGCTGTACAGTGAAATAATCGCTGTTTGTTCTGAGATCCACACAAAACACATAAATACAGTCCGTACCGCGCAGTAAACACACTCCCTCTCAGTTATACAAACCAGTCAGTTAATGTTGTACAGTGAAATAATCGCTGTTTGTTCTGAGATCCACACAAAACACATAAATACAGTCCGTACCGCGCAGTAAACACACTCCCTCTCAGTTATACAAACCAGTCAGTTAATGCTGTACAGTGAAATAATCGCTGTTTGCTTTAACAACTTTTAGGTAAATTTTGTGGCAAGGGAAGTGTTTGGCAAGCTAAATTTCGCGTATTTTGCTACGAGATGTTTCTGAAGATATTATTGAATAAAATGTTAAATACTGGCATGGCAGTTATAAATTTTTCCTCTTTATCTTTTTGTAATTGCGCACGGAAACTTGGCTATCAGGTATTAATGAGTGTCGCCGTGTTGTGTTTCATGTGAACAATATTACCAATTAACAAAACCAACCCGGCTTCCTTTATTAGTAATACTGTTTACTCAAAACTTGTACTCAGGAAGTCAAAATATGTTCC
Source organism: Reticulitermes speratus (assembly GCA_021186555.1). Taxonomy (NCBI): domain Eukaryota; kingdom Metazoa; phylum Arthropoda; class Insecta; order Blattodea; family Rhinotermitidae; genus Reticulitermes; species Reticulitermes speratus. The sequence continues at coordinate 20,970,956 of JAJKFL010000010.1, forward strand.
CAAAACTTAAACCTGTAATTTAACCCTTAAAAGACGCTGGTTTTTAAATTTGGGGAGGGGGAATTCAATTTTTAGTACTCTTAAAAGCACTCACGAACGTACGGTGTACCGAGGCCGGCGGCAAGTGAGGAATTAAATGTCCGTACAGTGCACCGATCCCGGCATTGAAGGTTTAAGATTCCTGTATATTTTGAAGACAGTACTGTCTCCAGTGTCAGAACTGAACAACGACACATAGAGTCTAATGCGGAAAACAGCTCACATCTCGCTCTTCTGGGATATTACGCCGCGTCGAGTGTTAATACTTTACCGACGTTTCGGGACAACATATCGGTCCCATCATCTTCAAGGTTCAAGAAATCCTTGAAGATGATGGGACCGATATTTTGTCCAGAAACATCGGTAAAGGATTAACACTCAACGCTGTGTAACACCCCAGAAGAGCTAAGATGTCATCAACATCGCGGCGGAAGCCTGACATCACGGACAGCTAACATCTCTCCGACAAGTACCTGGACCGTAGAAGATCTGCTCTTCAGGTGGCAGTCTCAACAGCTGCTCCAGTATTCCAACGTCGACGATCTTGCCTGGACTGCCACAAAGACGCGATTCATCGACGAGGTCTGGCCTTACAGGAGCCGCAGCTCGGGCTGCAGCTTGGGCTAGCAGCTCCACAAATCGCTCCTGGATCTTGTCCCTAAAATTTAATATGTTACAAGCTGCTGAGGGAAGTGTTTGGTCTTCCTGGGACAGAAGTCCGTGTGAAGACTGGAGGCTGGCAATATAGAAGAGCTTTGTCCTACGAATATTACGCTGACCATTGGCCATTGCCTAATATACAGGGCGTTCAAATTATGACGTTGCAGGGGCGTAACCAAGGGGGTGCGCTGTCGGGCTGCATCCGCCCCCCAAACCCCCCAAAACCGAAATTTAAAAAAGCACGAATTTTGTAGACATTATGATGTCAAAAGTTTTACGTGATTTACCATTCAGCAGAAATCAGCCACTGAAGTCAGCTGATGACTAGTACATTAGAATTTTGAAAAATAAATTAATAAAATTAAAAAAAATGAAAACATAAGACACTGTGATTGAGTCATGTAACATGTAATTATATTTGTGTGTATATAAATGTAGTTGCAGACTATCAATCAGCAAATTGTACATGGAACAGAGTGTCAAAATACGACTGGACCAAGGGGAGACGAGGAGTGTGAAGATTGGAAGAGGAGTTAGACAAGGTTGCTGTTTGTCGCCGATTCTGTTCAACTTATACAGCGAATACCTTACCAAGGAAGCTCTTGAAGGGTTTGGAGACTTCAAAATAGGAGGACAAGTAATTGGCACTGTGAAATATGCAGATGACCTTGTGCTACTGGCTAGGGAAGAAAAGGTGCTACAGGGCATGATTGATAGACTGATTGAAATTGGTAGACGGTATGGAATGGAAATGAATGTGGGAAGAACTGAGGTAATGAGAATCTGAAGGCAACCATCCCCAATGAAAATTATGATAGATCAAAAACAATTGGAGAATGTGGAATATTTCAATTATTTGGGTAGCATGATAACAAATGATGCAAGGTGTACACGTGAAATTAAATACAGAATTGTCATGGCAAATGCAGCATTCAACAAGAAGAAGACTCTTTTCACCAGCAAACTGGACTTAAATTTAAGGAAGAAACTAGTAAAGTGCTACATTTGGAGCATAGCTTTGTGTGGTGCTGAAAAGTGGACACTTCGGAAAGTAGATCAGAAGTATCTGGAAAGTTTTGAAATGTGGTGCTGGAGAAGAATGGAGAAGATCAGTTGGACCGATCGTGTGAGAAATGAAGAAGTATTACACAGAGTGAAGGAGGAGAGGAATATCGTACATACAATAAAAAGAAAAAAGGCTAACTGGATTGGTCACACCTTGCGTAGAAACTGCCTTCTGAAACATGTGATTGAAGGAAAGTTAGAAGGAAGGATAGAAATGACGGGACGACGAGGGAGAAGACGTAAGCAGCTACTGGATGACCTTAAGGAAAAGAAAAGATACTGGAAATTGAAAGAGGAAGCACTAGATCGCACCCTGTGGAGAACTCGCTTTGGAAGAGGCTACGGACCTGTCGTAAGACAGACTGCAGGATGAATGAATGATAAATGCAGTTGCAGACAGTGTTATGTTGGACTTATAACATGATTTTTATAACATAAATTTTAAATTCAAACATAAATTATATATAGCCTCAGGGTCAGCCCCCAACCAGCGAAAAATTCTGGGTGCGCACCTACGACGCTGTGAAAAGAATTGTAAATGCTGGCCGGCCTAGAATAGATCAGTGGTTAGGTCGCGATTACACAGTGTCGTATAAAGAACACCCTGTATATATTATATATACCCTAGATGTAAACGACGTTTCGGGAATTGTCTCTAGTCCCCGGATTTATGGCTGTTATTTTTCGGTTTGATTCAAAAATTGTATTAATTCTCACAAAAATAATTTTGAAATATAAATGATTTTAAGCCCTCTCATTGTGTGTGGTTTACAAAATTATACAGCTAACACAAACAGCCTTTAACAAGCCAAAAATTTTCTGTACATTTATGAGGCCTTTCGCTGTGTACATCATCATGCTAGGTGCATTCCTTCTTCGTTAATACATGATTAGACAGAGAGACTTCAGCTTCTTACAGCTCTGATTAAAACTGTCACTGTCTCAAGTAACGTGACACCGTGTAGATTGGCATAAACATTCAGACATTTTACAGCAACTTGCTTCTTCCTTCTACAGGGTATGAGGGTATTCTACACATACGCTAAGGGTGTTCGAGAACAGGGTGCTCAGGAACATATTTGTACGCAAGAAGGACGAGGTAACAGGGGAGTGGAGAAGACTACATAATGAGGAACTTTATGATGTGTACTCATCACCAAATAGGCCTATTATTCGGGTGATCAGATCAAGAAGAATGAAATAGGCGGGGCATATAGCACGTATAGGTGACAAGAGAGGTGCATACAGGATTTTTGTTGGGGAGACCTGAGAGAAAGAGACCACTTGGAAGACCAAGGCATAGATGGGATAATATTAACATGGATCTTCAAAAAGTGGGATTGGGAGGCATGGGCTTGATTGATCTCGCTCAGGATAGGGACAGGTGGCGTGCTTTTGGTAACGCGGTAATGAACATTCGGGTTCCACAAAATATGGAGAATGTCTGGACTAGCTGAGGAACTGTTAGCTTCTAAGGAAGGACTTTGTTCCACGGAGTTAGTCAGTTGATTAGTTAGTTATGCTAGTATTTTACGGGTCACGCGGTGACGCAGTTGGTTGAGGCACTGCGCTTCAAGCCGAAAGGTCGCGGGTTGGATTCCCGATGGTGTCATTGAAATTTTTCCGGCATTATGGCCTTGGGGTCAATTCAGCTTCTAACATAAATGAGTACCAGGCATATTTCCTGCGGGGTAAAGGCGGCCGGTACGTAGGGCTAACAACCTTACAACCTTCATGTGCCTACTGTCTGGAAATCTCGGAGCCTCAACCTCCTGGAAACCTAGGGACCTGTCCAGACCTCTACAGGGATAGCTTTACTTTACACGGCATTAGATCCGTAATCTGGAAGTCTTAGACGGAGCCACAACACGAACTCACTCAGCAACTAACAAAGTAACAGGCTCAAATGGCACCTCACATTGTGACAGCCTCTAAGTAACCGAAGACTCAGGCCGTCTTACTGACCTGCGCAGGAAGCCCGCCGCATTGATAAATTCCGCCCAATCCTCAGCACCTTCGCCCTGGACCCGTATTTTTGCAAAGCCTTGTGGTACCCCGTCGCCCCCTTGCCCCTCCACGACCCGACATGTTGGTTTGGTCCCGCATTCCTGGTACACAGCCGGTGAAGACAGTGAGTCCAGACGCACGAGATACACGAAGCGAGGACTTTGGCCAGGCTGTAAATAACAGAGCACGTCAGCTGAACACACCACAGCTAAACCAGTGTAATAAATGGACTGTCTCATGCTGTGTTGGTCTGGTTGCCTTGTAGACAGGTAAGGACTACCAACCCTGTGCTTTTACAAGGCATCAGGTTCCCAGGTAATGTTGGTAGACACATAACATGATACACGATGCCCAACCCAGCATTCGACAGCTATAAGTGCTAATATTACTTTGGGGCGCAACAGCCCAAATCGTGCCCAGGTCGCCTCATTTTTGAGGTTTCTAGATCACACACAGTTAGACACACACACAATTGCAAACAATTTATATAAACACCCACGCAGGTTTATGATTTTTCACCATGATTTGTCTTTGTAACTCGGATAGACTCTCTTTTCTCTGAGATCCGAGTTGAGGCTAAAGAAAAAGTTGATCATCTATCATCGAGCATGGTTGATTTTAAGGTCGAGTATCGACGGTTAAGGGATATCGATTATTAATGTTTTGTTAAGGTAAGGAGACGTATTACAGTGTGTGTGTTAAAATATTCAATTTCTTCTGAAAAGTATTAAAAAATTTTAACATCTAGGGCATGGGTCTACAACCCGTGGCCCGCGGCAACATTTGTAAATTGTGTATATACTATAAAAATTACACTATAAGAAAGGCTGTTATGTATACCACTTACTGTTACTTTTCCAGATACGGCCCGCGAACCAACCCACAATTACGGGTGTGGCCCTTTGCCATAAAATGTTTGGGGCCCACGATCTAGGAAGAATAACAGGGCAAACACACCGGAAGCGTTCAGCTCTGCAAGAATTTCTTAACTTGTTTCATTTTTAATTCAATTCAATATTATATGCAGCCCTTTTTTATATAACATAATGTGGATATTTACTTGAGGATTAGAAATTACACCACTTGCTTAGATACAACTTGCGGCTACAGCTGCGACCTTCACTGTGACTATGTGTGTATGTACCTTCACTGTGACTATGTGTGTATGTACCTTCACTGTGACTATGTGTGTATGTACCTCACTGTGACTATGTGTGTATGTACCTTCACTGTGACTATGTGTGTATGTACCTTCACTGTGACTATGTGTGTATGTACCTTCACTGTGACTATGTGTGTATGTACCTTCACTGTGACTATGTGTGTATGTACCCTTCACTGTGACTATGTGTGTATGTACCTTCACTGTGACTATGTGTGTATGTACTTCACTGTGACTATGTGTGTATGTACCTTCACTGTGACTATGTGTGTATGTACCTTCACTGTGACTATGTGTGTATGTACCTTCACTGTGACTATGTGTGTATGTACCTTCACTGTGACTATGTGTGTATGTACCTTCACTGTGACTATGTGTGTATGTACCTTCACTGTGACTATGTGTGTATGTACCTTCACTGTGACTATGTGTGTATGTACCTTCACTGTGACTATGTGTGTATGTACCTTCACTGTGACTATGTGTGTATGTACCTTCACTGTGACTATGTGTGTATGTACCTTCACTGTGACTATGTGTGTATGTACCTTCACTGTGACTATGTGTGTATGTACCTCACTGTGACTATGTGTGTATGTACCTTCACTGTGACTATGTGTGTATGTACCTTCACTGTGACTATGTGTGTATGTACCTTCACTGTGACTATGTGTGTATGTACCTTCACTGTGACTATGTGTGTATGTACCTTCACTGTGACTATGTGTGTATGTACCTTCACTGTGACTATGTGTGTATGTACCTTCACTGTGACTATGTGTGTATGTACCTTCACTGTGACTATGTGTGTATGTACCTTCACTGTGACTATGTGTGTATGTACCTTCACTGTGACTATGTGTGTATGTACCTTCACTGTGACTATGTGTGTATGTACCTTCACTGTGACTATGTGTGTATGTACCTTCACTGTGACTATGTGTGTATGTACCTTCACTGTGACTATGTGTGTATGTACCTTCACTGTGACTATGTGTGTATGTACCTTCACTGTGACTATGTGTGTATGTACCCTTCACTGTGACTATGTGTGTATGTACCTTCACTGTGACTATGTGTGTATGTACCTCACTGTGATAGTGTGTATGTACCTTCACTGTGACTATGTGTGTGATTGTACCTTCACTGTGACTATGTGTGTATGTACCTTCACTGTGACTATGTGTGTATGTACCTCACTGTGACTATGTGTGTATGTACCCTCACTGTGACTATGTGTGTATGTACCCTCACTGTGACTATGTGTGTATGTACCCTCACTGTGACTATGTGTGTTATGTACCCTCACTGTGACTATGTGTGTATGTACCCTCACTGTGACTATGTGTGTTGTACCCTCACTGTGACTATGTGTGTATGTACCCTCACTGTGACTATGTGTGTATGTACCCTCACTGTGACTATGTGTGTATGTACCCTCACTGTGACTATGTGTGTATGTACCCTCACTGTGACTATGTGTGTATGTACCTCACTGTGACTATGTGTGTATGTACCTTCACTGTGACTATGTGTGTATGTACCTTCACTGTGACTATGTGTGTATGTACCTTCACTGTGACTATGTGTGTATGTACCTTCACTGTGACTATGTGTGTATGTACCCTCACTGTGACTATTATGTTTGTATGTACCCTCACTGTGACTATGTGTGTTGTACCCTCACTGTGACTATGTGTGTATGTACCCTCACTGTGACTATGTGTGTATGTACCCTCACTGTGACTATGTGTGTATGTACCCTCACTGTGACTATGTGTATATGTACTCTCACTGTGACTATGTGTGCATGTAAACGACTTACCTTGGTGCGGTCTCTGACGCCGTCCAAAGTCGCGAGGAACTTGCAAGAGAATCTGGCGTCTATCATCGCTGCCCCACACAACAGACGCTGCACAAGACGCTCCACCACAACCTCCACGGCGGCGCTGGCTCTCTCCCTGATCAGGTCACCCCCTAAAACAAAAATGTGGCAGCCTATGAAACCTGAGCTTTATTTGATAGCTGTACGGTCGTTGGTCAATCATCACGCCCCTTTCAACAAAATTAGATTTAAACCACAAGCGATACACTGCCATGAAAGATGCGAATTTAGAGAAGTTTTCATATTTTAATTCGAAGCTGGTGTAGCTCAGTGAGTATAGTGACTAGACTACGGGCTGTACGATCCGGGGTTCGAATCCTGTCAGGGCAAGATACTTTTTTCTTCTCCAAAAAGGCGCCGTAATCCTCCTATTCAATGGGTACCGAGGTTCATTCCCGCAGAAAAAAACGGCCGAAATTTTAAGCTGTCCACTCACCTACATCTAGTGCCGAGGTTAAAAATGAGTGGAGTTATACCTCTACTCTCACTACATACCATCATGGCGTGGACAGGTTCAATTGTACCTTTTACTTCACTTCTCCTTTATCTTTCTTCCCTTATCTTCTATCCTAACCCATCTTTCGCCTCTCTGTGCGTCACAGTCTGTCTTTACACTGCACTTATGTCCATGTTCTCGTACGAATGTTCTGTGAGGATCTTAGTAAAAGCTTGAAGTGACTGCCAGCAACGTTACCTTCTGATGGAAGGTGTTCATTCTGTGTCAATAAAAGCTGGCCTTGAGTCTCAAACACAGGGCATGTTAAGTGGAAGTATTTAGAAGCCAGGAAGTGTATTTGACAGACTGCAGTTGTAAAGCTATGTTCCATATGGACTCACTTATTACATAACTTACCACACAGCCAGATTTCGAACTGTGTGGCTGTGGAAGATACATAGCTACGAACTGTGTGGCTGTGGAAGGTATATAGCTACGAACTGTGTGGCTGTGGAAGATACATAGCTACGAACTGTGTGGCTGTGGAAGGTACATAGCTACGAAATGTGTGGCTGTGGAAGGTATATAGCTACGAACTGTGTGGCTGTGGAAGATACATAGCTACGAACTGTGTGGCTGTAGAAGGTACATAGCTACGAACTGTGTGGCTGTGGAAGGTACATAGCTACGAAATGTGTGGCTGTGGAAGGTATATAGCTATGAACTGTGTGGCTGTGGAAGGTACATAGCTACGAACTGTGTGGCTGTGGAAGGTATATAGCTACGAACTGTGGCTGTGGAAGTTATATAGCTACGAATTGTGTGGCTGTGGAAGGTATATAGCTATGAACTGTGTGGCTGTGGAAGATACATAGCTACGAACTGTGTGGCTGTGGAAGGTACATAGCTACGAAATGTGTGGCTGTGGAAGGTATATAGCAACGAACTGTGGCTGTGGAAGGTATATAGCTACGAACTGTGTGGCTGTGGAAGGTATATAGCTACGAACTGTGTGGCTGTGGAAGATACATAGCTACGAACTGTGTGGCTGTGGAAGGTACATAGCTACGAAATGTGTGGCTGTGGAAGGTACATAGCTACGAACTGTGTGGCTGTGGAAGGTATATAGCTACGAAATGTGTGGCTGTGGAAGGTATATAGCTAGAACTGTGTGGCTGTGGAAGGTACATAGCTACGAATGTGTGCTGTGGAAGGTACATAGCTACGAACTGTGTGGCTGTGGAAGGTACATAGCTACGAACTGTGTGGCTGTGGAAGGTACATAGCTACGAACTGTGTGGCTGTGGAAGGTACATAGCTATGAACTGGTGTGTGGAGTACATAGCTAGAATGTGGCTGTGGAAGGTACATAGCTACGAACTGTGTGGCTGTGGAAGGTACATAGCTACGAACTGTGGGATGTCATGTGTGGAGAAGGATACATAGCTACGAAACTGTGTGGCTGTGGAAGGTATCATAGCTATGAAATGTGTGGCTGTGGAAGGTACATAGCTACGAACTGTGTGGCTGTGGAAGGTACATAGCTACGAATTGTGTGCTGTGGAAGGTATATAGCTACGAACTGTGTGGCTGTGGAAGGTATATAGCTACGAACTGTGTGGCTGTGGAAGGTCATAGCTACGAACTGTGTGGCTGTGGAAGGTACATAGTACAAACTGTGTGGCTGTGGAAGGTACATAGCTACGAACTGTGTGGCTGTGGAAGTACATAGCTACGAACTGTGTGGCTGTGGAAGGTATATAGCTACGAACTGTGTGGTGATCTAGTTGGAAGGTAATAATAGCTACGAACTGTGTGGCTGTGGAAGGTATATAGCTACGAACTGTGTGGCTGTGGAAGATAGCAATAGCTACGAACTGTGTGGCTGTGGAAGGTACATAGCTACGAACTGTGTGGCTGTGGAAGGTACATAGCTACGAACTGTGTGGCTGTGGAAGGTATATAGCTACGAACTGTGTGGCTGTGGAAGGTACATAGCTACGAACTGTGTGCTGTGGAAGGTAATAGCTACGAACTTGTGCTGGCTGTGGAAGGTATATAGCTACAAACTGTGTGGCTGTGGAAGGTATATAGCTACGAACTGTGTGGCTGTGGAAGATACATAGCTACGAACTGTGTGGCTGTGGAAGGTACATAGCTACGAACTGTGTGGCTGTGGAAGGTCATAGCTACGAACTGTGTGGCTGTGGAAGGTACATAGCTACGAACTGTGTGGCTGTGGAAGGTATATAGCTATGAACTGTGTGCTAGTGGAGGTACATAGCTACGAAATGTGTGGCTGTGGAAGGTACATAGCTACGAACTGTGTGGCTGTGGAAGGTACATAGCTACGAACTGTGTGGCTGTGAAGTACATAGCTACGAATGTGTGGCTGTGGAAGGTATAAGCTAAGAACTGTGTTGGCTGTGGAAGGTACATAGCTACGAACTGTGTGGCTGTGGAAGGTACATAGCTACGAATGTGTGGCTGTGGAAGGTATATAGCTACGAACTGTGTGGCTGTGGAAGGTATATAGCTACGAACTGTGTGGCTGTGGAAGGTATATAGCTACGAACTGTGTGGCTGTGGAAGGTACATAGCTACGAAATGTGTGGCTTGGAAGGTACATAGTACTGAAACTGTGTGGCTGTGGAAGGTAAATAGCTACGAACTGTGTGACTTGGAAGGTACATAGCTACGAATGTGTAGCTGTGGAAGGTACATAGCTAGAACTGTGTGGCTGTGGAAGGTACATAGCTAGAACTGTGTGAGCTGTGGAAGGTACATAGCTACAAACTGTGTGGCTGTGGAAGGTACATAGCTAGAAATGTGTGGCTGTGGAAGGTACATAGCTATGAAATGTGTGGCTGTGGAAGGTACATAGCTACGAACTGTGTGGCTGTGGAAGGTACATAGCTAAAACTGTGTGGCTGTGGAAGGTACATAGCTAGAACTGTGTGGCTGTGGAAGTACATAGCTACGAACTGTGTGACTGTGGAAGGTACATAGCTACGAATTGTGTGGATGTGGAAGGTACATAGCTACGAACTGTGTGACTGTGGAAGGTACATAGCTACGAATGTGTGGCTGTGGAAGGTACATAGCTATGAAATGTGTGGCTGTGGAAGTACATAGCTAAAAACATCAGCTGCAGGAGTTCGCCATTCATTGAACACTGCATGACGTAGAGCTGGAAGATACGCCCTTTCCGGTATTTCATTAATTATGACGTTCATTTACTTCAAATAAAAGCCATTATCGCCCATCTACAATTTCAAAGCAACCTGAAATTTCTTAATGATCTGAATACGTATGAACTACCAAGTAAAAATATCACTTAGCTAGATAATTATTTTTTTTATTGAAGGTCCCCGCAGCAGATTTACGGAGCACCGCAGCCTGAAGGCTTATTGTGTAACCTGTGATGAAAAATATGAGGATTTTTCTGCTTTTCCATTTTAATGGAGCATCGGTGGAATGAAACTGAAGGGGAAAACCGAAGTACTCGGAGAAAAACCTGTCCCAGTGCCACTTTGTCCACCACAAATCCCACATGGGCCGACCCGAGATCGGACCCGGACCTCCGCGGTGAGAGGCCGGCGACTAAGCGCCTGAGCCATGGCATGGCCATTACATAATTATAATTTATAATTATTAATCACATATAATTTATAGAAACTGATTTATTTAAATATTTGGCTGGGCAAATAATGTAGGTCTCAAAAATATTTTTATTTCACGAATTTTTTTAAAGTGAGCCGTTTTTTAAAAGTTCGTTAACATTTCTATTTGAGATTACTAAAAAAATACACTTCATTTTATCGATATGAGTAAAAATTAAAACATGCAAAAAATTTTAATGTAGAGCCCAATACCGAATTTCTTTTTAAAATATCCGTTGATAATTTTTGGAGACTAAGGATGCGGACGGAAAGACAGGGCTCCCAATTTTGGGCTCATTTTAAACTTTTTATAAGAAGCACTAAAGGAAACTAGTTACGTAGTAAGTCACAAAACTAGTTACTTACTGAGTTACCCAGGTACAAATCTAGTTACTTACTGAGTCATCAGTTACAAATCTAGTTACTTACTGAGTCATCAGTTACAAATCTAGTTACTTACCGAGTCACCCAGTTACAAATCTAGTTACTTACTGAGTCACCCAGTTACAAATCTAGTTACTTTCTGAGTCACCCAGTTACAAATCTAGTTAATTACTGAGTCACCCACTTACAAATCTAGTTACTTACTGAGTCACCCAGTTACAAATCTAGTTACTTTCTGAGTCACCCAGTCACAAATCTAGTTACTTACTGAGTCACAAAGTTAAAAATCTAGTTACTTACTGATTCACCCAGTTACAAATCTAGTTACTTACTGAGTCACCCAGTTACAAATCTAGTTACTTACTAATTCACCCAGTTGCAAATCTAGTTACTTACTGAGTCACACAGTTACAAATCTAGTTACTTACTAATTCACCCAGTTATAAAACTAGTTACTTACTGAGTCACCCAGTTACAACTCTAGTTACTTACTGAGTCACCCAGTTACAAATCTAGTTACCAGTGAGTTACAACACCGAGGACCACTTTGGCTAAGCATGACAGACATTCAGACAATAAGACTGTACAGACCTGTAATAACGTTAAGGTAAGGTAAAGCAATCCCTGTACAGGCCTCAGGCTCCCAGAATTTCTAGACAATCGGCACACGAAGGTGGTAAGGTTGTCAGCCCTACAAACCGGCCGACTTTACCCCGCAGCAAATATTCCTGGTACTCATTTCTATTAGAGACAGAGTCGACCCCAGGGCCATAGTGTGGCCAGAAGGATTATGTTCAATGAAAAAATCCCAATAACACCATCGGGAATCGAACCCGCAACCTTCCGAACTGTAGCGCAGTGCCTCAACCAAATGCGCCTTACAAAATATGAACTCACCGTGATTGGCGTGTTGTTCCAAGCGTGTCAGAAGGAGAGTCAGCCTTTGGATTTGTTCCTTGGAGAATCGAAGCCCTGACCCTGGTAACTTAAGGTCACCCTGACCTCTCGAGTCTTGGTGGCGACATAAACATCCACCTTCTCCTTTACTGGGACTGCTCCCCATAGTCTTTCTTGCGCTGGGACTCTGAAACACACAAATTCCACTGTAGGCCGTCAATCACAAACTACGTTCTGTGTTACATTATTGTACAGCTTTAATGCAACACGTTTCGGCTTAACAAAACGTCATCATCAGGCGAGATTGGACAGCCCAATAAAAGTTATCTTGTAAATTACATTAAATTGTAGCTCACTGTTTTCGACCTGTTTTATATCGAAACAGAAAAAATTCTAAAATTATTATTATTATTTAGTTACATAATCCTAGAATATTTGGCAATTATATTTAAATTTATATTTGAATTTTTTATATTTTATTTCCGATTTTTTTTCCTGGGTATGAACACGATATCTGTTAGCACGTAAATGATTAATTAAACGACACTTGTCACGAAGTATTTCCGTCAGTCATCACATTAATTAAACGACACTTGTCACGAAGTATTTCCGTCAGTCATCACATTAATTAAACGACACTTGTCACGAAGTATTTCCGTCAGTCATCACATTAATTAAACGACACTTGTCACGAAGTATTTCCGTCAGTCATCACATTAATTAAACGACACTTGTCACGAAGTATTTCCGTCAGTCATCACATTAATTAAACGACACTTGTCACGAAGTATTTCCGTCAGTCATCACATTAATTAAACGACACTTGTCACGAAGTATTTCCGTCAGTCATCACATTAATTAAACGACACTTGTCACGAAGTATTTCCGTCAGTCATCACATTAATTAAACGACACTTGTCACGAAGTATTTCCGTCAGTCATCACATTAATTAAACGACACTTGTCACGAAGTATTTCCGTCAGTCATCACATTAATTAAACGACACTTGTCACGAAGTATTTCCGTCAGTCATCACATTAATTAAACGACACTTGTCACGAAGTATTTCCGTCAGTCATCACATTAATTAAACGACACTTGTCACGAAGTATTTCCGTCAGTCATCACATTAATTAAACGACACTTGTCACGAAGTATTTCCGTCAGTCATCACATTAATTAAACGACACTTGTCACGAAGTATTTCCGTCAGTCATCACATTAATTAAACGAAACTTGTCACGAAGTATTTCCGTCAGTCATCACATTAATTAAACGACACTTGTCACGAAGTATTTCCGTCAGTCATCACATTAATTAAACGACACTTGTCACGAAGTATTTCCTTCAGTCATCACATTAATTAAACGACACTTGTCACGAAGTATTTCCGTCAGTCATCACATTAATTAAACGACACTTGTCACGAAGTATTTCCGTCAGTCATCACATTAATTAAACGAAACTTGTCACGAAGTATTTCCGTCAGTCATCACATTAATTAAACGACACTTGTCACGAAGTATTTCCGTCAGTCATCACATTAATTAAACGACACTTGTCACGAAGTATTTCCGTCAGTCATCACATTAATTAAACGACACTTGTCACGAAGTATTTCCTTCAGTCATCACATTAATTAAACGACACTTGTCACGAAGTATTTCCGTCAGTCATCACATTAATTAAACGACACTTGTCACGAAGTATTTCAGTCAGTCATCACATTAATTAAACGACACTTGTCACGAAGTATTTCCGTCAGTCATCACATTAATTAAACGACACTTGTCACGAAGTATTTCCGTCAGTCATCACATTAATTAAACGACACTTGTCACGAAGTATTTCCGTCAGTCATCACATTAATTAAACGACACTTGTCACGAAGTATTTCCGTCAGTCATCACATTAATTAAACGACACTTGTCACGAAGTATTTCCGTCAGTCATCACATTAATTAAACGACACTTGTCACGAAGTATTTCCGTCAGTCATCACATTAATTAAACGACACTTGTCACGAAGTATTTCCGTCAGTCATCACATTAATTAAACGACACTTGTCACGAAGTATTTCCGTCAGTCATCACATTAATTAAACGACACTTGTCACGAAGTATTTCCTTCAGTCATCACATTAATTAAACGACACTTGTCACGAAGTATTTCCGTCAGTCATCACATTCCCCCGAATAACTTTCTTACGAGTTGTAGCCAGGGGCCATATTTTTACCCAACTTAAAAATATTTTTAATGGGGTGTATAATAAAACTTTCAGATTGAAAAATTATGAAGCCCCGTAAATTTAAATGCTTATTCTACAAGTTTAGATTAAATAAGTTACAAAATAAGTTACAAAATTTGATTTTTTTACATTTCCCTGCACGACGTGAATTAACACAGACTTCAGCTGTCTTACATTTGCCTGACATAACCTCAAATTTCTTCGCCGCTGTATGTGCTCGTATCCTCATTTTTACGTCACAAAAATATTCATAAGCACCCTGTAGGCGTATTTACGATCTACTGCCATGCGACAGGACAAAGACCACGACTATACCCACATATTAGTACAGTCTATTAAACCACACGCGGTGGCGCAGTTGGTTGAGGCACTGCGCTACAACCCGGAAGGTAGCGGGTTCGATTCCCGATTGTGTCATTGGAATTTTTTCATTGACATAATCCTTCAGGCCGCACTATGGCCCTGGGGTCGACACAGCTTCTAACAGAAATGAGTACCAGGAGTATTTCCTGGGGGGTAAAGGCGGACGGCGCGTAGGGCTGACAACCTTACCACCTTCATGTGCCGATTGTCTAGAAATCTGGGAGCCTCAACCTACTGGAACCCTATGGGCCTGTACAGGGATTGCTCTATTAAACCTAAACCTTACAGGTTTGGCCTGGCAGCCATGATATGTTACTTCATACAAGGCAAGCATAGTAATAACAAAAGCCTTATACATTCGGTGACCTACCTGCCAGTTTAATCTTTACCAGTCCGCTCTGCGTTATATCCAAGTACATTTGGATCTTGAAGTAAACATAATTGTCAGACGTTAAATACCCAAGTGCGCCTTAACACTTCCTTTCCATGACGCATATTGCTGTAATTACGCACATAATCTTCATTACACTTCATAAAACTTCACGCATTCACTGCCAATTTATAAGTTCTCTTCCCTCGTGAATCTACATGGGTACTGATTTACTGGGGCATTGTTTATACAGAGCAGGATGTTGGTTGGGGGAGGGGCCACACACACACACACAACAATACATCTCTGTTTCCGGTAACTATCCCCCCCTTCCCATACATGTTGCACTTCCGATCACGTGAAATTTTATTCAGATACCTTTTTTGTAGTTACCTCTTTCTGTTCCTACATCCGAAACTGATGACGTAGCTACATGGTCACATTCACCTAATGGCATTCTATATGCCCCATTAAATGACCTGCGTGGTAAAATTTTAGACCAGAATGCAGTGCAAAGGGTAGAAAGTTTAAGTCTGTGTCCATGCGATGAAAGCATAGGGAGAGTAGAGGTATAGCTCCACTTATTCTGGACCTCGACAATAGATGGATGTAAGTAATCAACTTCACGCTCCGGCCGCTTTATCACCGGAAAAGACCCCCGGTACCTATTGAAAACGACGCTGAGTGGACCCCAAAGCCGGCCTGGAAGTTTTTGGAGAAGAGAAAATATTTGCGGTTCTATATCTTTATAGCATATGCTGGCAGATTTATTTTTAATAGTATCTCCCTTGTTAATGACCTGCCTTTCAAGAGGCGTGTTCACAACAAGCTTTTGTTCCACAGTGCTGTTTAAGTAGTTCGTGTTTTTTTTTTCAGAATTTAGTATAAGTGAAACGCAAATGTCTTCGTCGTGTTGAGGTTAGGGATGAACACTCCGTCTCAGTTATACAAACCAGTCAGTTAATGCTGTACAGTGAAATAATCGCTGTTTGTTCTGAGATCCACACAAAACACATAAATACAGTCCGTACCGCGCAGTAAACACACTCCGTCTCAGTTATACAAACCAGTCAGTTAATGCTGTACAGTGAAATAATCTCTGTTTGTTCTAAGATCCACACAAAACACATAAATACAGTCCGTACCGCGCAGTAAACACACTCCGTCTCAGTTATACAAACCAGTCAGTTAATGCTGTACAGTGAAATAATCTCTGTTTGTTCTAAGATCCACACAAAACACATAAATACAGTCCGTACCGCGCAGTAAACACACTCCGTCTCAGTTATACAAACCAGTCAGTTAATGCTGTACAGTGAAATAATCGCTGTTTGTTCTAAGATCCACACAAAACACATAAATACAGTCCGTACCGCGCAGTAAACACACTCCGTCTCAGTTATACAAACCAGTCAGTTAATGCTGTACAGTGAAATAATCGCTGTTTGTTCTAAGATCCACACAAAACACATAAATACAGTCCGTATCGCGCAGTAAACACACTCCGTCTCAGTTATACAAACCAGTCAGTTAATGCTGTACAGTGAAATAATCTCTGTTTGTTCTAAGATCCACACAAAACACATAAATACAGTCCGTACCGCGCAGTAAACACACTCCGTCTCAGTTATACAAACCAGTCAGTTAATGCTGTACAGTGAAATAATCGCTGTTTGTTCTGAGATCCACACAAAACACATAAATACACTGTGTGGGCAGAACGTACAATTTATGAATGTTAAACTTGGTGGTACATATACTAACCACTGGGCTTTAGGTGTGTACATATAAAGATACAGTCCGTACCGCGCAGTAAACACACTCCGTCTCAGTTATACAAACCAGTCAGTTAATGCTGTACAGTGAAATAATCGCTGTTTGTTCTGAGATCCACACAAAACACATAAATACAGTCCGTACCGCGCAGTAAACACACTCCGTCTCAGTTATACAAACCAGTCAGTTAATGTTGTACAGTGAAATAATCGCTGTTTGTTCTGAGATCCACACAAAACACATAAATACAGTCCGTACCGCGCAGTAAACACACTCCGTCTCAGTTATACAAACCAGTCAGTTAATGTTGCACAGTGAAATAATCGCTGTTTGTTCTGAGATCCACACAAAACACATAAATACAGTCCGTATCGCGCAGTAAACACACTCCGTCTCAGTTATACAAACCAGTCAGTTAATGCTGTACAGTGAAATAATCTCTGTTTGTTCTAAGATCCACACAAAACACATAAATACAGTCCGTACCGCGCAGTAAACACACTCCGTCTCAGTTATACAAACCAGTCAGTTAATGCTGTACAGTGAAATAATCGCTGTTTGTTCTGAGATCCACACAAAACACATAAATACACTGTGTGGGCAGAACGTACAATTTATGAATGTTAAACTTGGTGGTACATATACTAACCACTGGGCTTTAGGTGTGTACATATAAAGATACAGTCCGTACCGCGCAGTAAACACACTCCGTCTCAGTTATACAAACCAGTCAGTTAATGCTGTACAGTGAAATAATCGCTGTTTGTTCTGAGATCCACACAAAACACATAAATACAGTCCGTACCGCGCAGTAAACACACTCCGTCTCAGTTATACAAACCAGTCAGTTAATGTTGTACAGTGAAATAATCGCTGTTTGTTCTGAGATCCACACAAAACACATAAATACAGTCCGTACCGCGCAGTAAACACACTCCCTCTCAGTTATACAAACCAGTCAGTTAATGTTGCACAGTGAAATAATCGCTGTTTGTTCTGAGATCCACACAAAACACATAAATACAGTCCGTACCGCGCAGTAAACACACTCCGTCTCAGTTATACAAATCAGTCAGTTAATGCTGTACAGTGAAATAATCGCTGTTTGTTCTGAGATCCACACAAAACACATAAATACACTGTGTGGGCAGAACGTACAATTTGTGAATGTTAAACTTGGTGGTACATATAGTAACCACTGGGCTTTAGGTGTGTACATATAAAGATACAGTCCGTACCGCGCAGTAAACACACTCCGTCTCAGTTATACAAACCAGTCAGTTAATGTTGTACAGTGAAATAATCGCTGTTTGTTCTGAGATCCACACAAAACACATAAATACAGTCCGTACCGCGCAGTAAACACACTCCGTCTCAGTTATACAAACCAGTCAGTTAATGCTGTACAGTGAAATAATCGTTGTTTGTTCTGAGATCCACACAAAACACGTAAATACACTATGTGGGCAGAACGTACAATTTATGAATGTTAAACTTGGTGGTACATATAGTAACCACTGGGCTTTAGGTGTGTACATATAAAGATACAGTCCGTACCGCGCAGTAAACACACTCCGTCTCAGTTATACAAACCAGTCAGTTAATGCTGTACAGTGAAATAATCGTTGTTTGTTCTGAGATCCACACAAAACACGTAAATACACTATGTGGGCAGAACGTACAATTTATGAATGTTAAACTTGGTGGTACATATAGTAACCACTGGGCTTTAGGTGTGTACATATAAAGATACAGTCCGTACCGCGCAGTAAACACACTCCGTCTCAGTTATACAAACCAGTCAGTTAATGCTGTACAGTGAAATAATCGCTGTTTGTTCTGAGATCCACACAAAACACATAAATACAGTCCGTACCGCGCAGTAAACACACTCCGTCTCAGTTATACAAACCAGTCAGTTAATATTGTACAGTGAAATAATCGCTGTTTGTTCTGAGATCCACACAAAACACATAAATACGCTGTGTGGGCAGAACGTAGAATTTGTGAATGTTAAACCTGGAGGTACATATAGCAACCGCTGAACTTTAAAGTTTATATATATATATATATATATATATAATTTGTTCTGTCGACATTACCAATCTTGGTGGACAAAGACCAGTATATCTATTACATCGACCAACTCATGCACTAAATAAAATACATTCACGAGCTATTATAAAACCCCTTCATGTTTCGGCACCAAGAAAAAATTACTTCTAAATAAAAATTTACACATATAAGATGAAAAATTATCATTAAATCGACTTAGTAATAATTTTTCATCTACTCAATAATTCTGTTTTTATACGATAATAATAAAATTGTTTATCTTTAATAAACAATACGATATATGGCAATTATATTAATATGTGTTGAATATGTAAATACATGTATATACATATATATTTACATGTATATACAATATTAAATATTGTAACAAATACAAGGTACAAATAACAACATTTACCAATATATTTGTTTAGCATACAGCTGGATGCCAAATTAGTTGACGGTGGAGACCAAACGTTACGTTGGGTATTGACATTGACACAAATCGCTTTCAAAGGGGCGTGTCCAGTGTACAGGTACACAGGTACAGTACTTACTGAGCACACTGTACCCTTCACAATGTCTCCTAATGACAGCCATCCCAGTTCCGGTTGTATACCAACTTCCGCAAAATAAATGAACTGTACACACACTGCACACTGCGAGAGACGTGTAGAAAATTTAAAAATAAATATTTCCCTGTGCAAGCAATGAAGGCGTTCGGGGGAGTGTAGGCATAGCTCCACACATTCTTAATCTCGGCACTAGATGGAGGTAAGTGCTCAGCTTCACGACTCGGCCACTTTGCCCCCGGGAAGTAAGATCGGGGGGCATGGACTGGATTGATATGGCTCAGGATAGGGACAGGTGGCGGGCTGTTGTGAGTGCGATAATGAAACCTTCGGGTTCCATAAAACGCGGGGAATTTCTTGACTAGCTGACGACCTGCTAGCTTATAAAGAAAGACTCTGCTCCATGGAGTTAGTTAGTTAGTTAGTTAGTTAGTAATTATCATTATTGCCGATCCCAGTGGCCGCGAGGTCTAAGGCGTGGGTCTGCGGTCGTTCGCTTACTGGGATTGCGGGTTCGATTCTTCTTCGGGGGCATGGATGTCTGTCTGTTGTGAGTGTTGTGTGTTGTCAGGTAGAGGTCTCTGCGACAGGCTGATCACTAGTCCAGAGGAGTCCTACCGAGTGTGGTATGTCTGAGTGTGATCGTGAAGCCTCGAAAATAGGCCCTGGCTCCCTGGGGCTGTTGCGCCATGGAAAACTACTACTAGTACTATTATTATTTTATTATTGATTTGTTGTAGGATTCCTAATAGCGCAGTCAGCATAGTGACTGCGTTATGGGCTGGAGGACCGAGGGAGCGTGGTTCGATTCCCTACAGAAGCAAGATGTTTCTCTCGCCTCCAAACAGTCCAGACCGGCTCCGAGCCTCCATCCATCCTCACATTCAATACGTACCGAGGATAAAGCGGCCGGATCGTGAAGCTGACCACTCACCTGTATCTAGCGCTGAGGTTACTAATGAGTTAAACTACACCCCTAATCCCCTACAGTGTGGGCCGAAATGGCTCAGTCGGTATAGCGACTCGTACGGGCTGGCGGTCCAGGGATCGAATCCTCGTGGGGGCGAGATTTTCCGCACAAATCCAGACCGGCCCTGGGGCTCACCGACCCTCCTGTAAATGGATATCGAGTCTCTTTTGGTGGGGGGTAAAGCGGCCGAGGCGTGGTGTTGATCAAGCACCCTCATCTAGCTCCGAAGTTAAAGAAAGAGTAGAACTATAACTCCACTCCCCCTTTGTGCCTTAATGGCAGATTATAGTGTGGATTTTACCTTTATCTACCTACTTTACCTACCTGACGTGGACAGGAACAAGTTTACCGTTGTCTTATTATTATTATTATTATTATTATTATTATTATATTATTATTACACCAGTAACATGAATATAACTTAAAATTTGAGTACTGAAACTTAACCGAAGAGTGACAGAAACAGGGAGACAATTATGAAACACCCTATACTGCATTTTTGTCACAAACTCGCCATGTCGTCAGATCTTCATTCAGCTGACTCTTACGTGCATACTGGCCGGAGCAGAAAGCAACGCTGTGTCAGTAAAACGTCAGATTGATCAAACAATCAGCGCAACGTGTTCGCATCTGAGTCACTGCTAAATCTAAACACGCAGTTTACAGTCAAACTCGTCATAACGTAACATAACAGCTCACTTACGTATACAATGCACAATTCTCCGTTATGGTACGTAGTCATGTAAACTAATGCTTTGTTAAAGCCTTCATGTGGAGAATATAATATAAATTTACAATATAATTTCAAAAATATTTGCACTGTTGAATAAGTCTAAAAGTTTCAGATGTTTTAATAACCTCTTTGCAAGTTACATCGTGCACTCAAACAAGTACAAAACTTACCCTCAAACCAGTTTCCTCCATCTTCTTCTTGACTACGCAACTTATCGCATGGCTTTAGTCACATGTACCGTATCCAGTTCACAAAGGGAACACAGCCCTTACACAGAACCTAACATTTGCATGTTACACACAGCTCTCAAGATATACTAACTCAAATATCGAGAAAATATCCCCCTCTGAACTTCCCCCACTTCACGAAAACACTTCACCCTATACAGTTGCGTGTAAATTACCTGAGAGAAGGGAAACAGTGACTCACCACTTGACCATTCTATCAACGCGGACTAAGGTGATGGATATATGGCAGGGGGGGAATACTCTGTCAGGTACATGCCAGACTAGGTCTGAGGTGTGTGACAAAACCGACGTTTCGGGAATTGACTACATTCAGATGATAACAAAGCAAAGCAATCCCATTACAGGCCTGGACAGGCCCTTAAGGTTCTAGCAGGTTGGCGGTCCCGGAATTTCTAGACAATCGGCACATGAAAGTGGTTTGTCAGTCTTAAGCACCGGCCGGCTTTACCCCAGGAAATAATCCTGTTACTAATTTCTGTTAGAGGCTGATTCGACCCCAGGGCCATAGTGCGGCCGGGAGGATTATGTCAATGAAAAATCCCAATGACACCATCGGGAATCGAACCCGCGACCTTCTGGTTTGTAGCGCAGTGCCTCACATTCAGGTGATAGGTTTTCATTGTGCTGATGTAAAGGTAAAAAAAAAGGTAAAGTTCGCCCTATAACAGACCATGAAGGCCCAGAAGGGGCTACATGGGGTTGGGTGGTCAACGCCACGCCCCGGCCGCTTTAACCCCGGGAAAGAAACCCGGTACCCATTGTACAAGAGGCTGGGTGGGCCTCAGGGCCGGTCTGGACAGGTGCGAAAATCTCGCCTCCACCGGATTCGATCCCCGGACCGTCCAGCCTAGTAGCAAGTCGCTATACCGACTGAGCTATCGCGGTCTCGTTATACTGGCAGATTTGTATTGCTTTTCTAAGACAACAAATTGCTGTAAAGTGCGCAGTATCTCATTTCAAAGACTATCCTGCTAAGGCTGTTCTTCGGCACGCCACTAAAGCGTATGGAGAAGTGGACGTATAGCTCCATTTATTCTTAACTTCGATACTAGGTGGAGGTGAGTGATAAGCTTTACCGTCCGGCTGCTTTATCCCCGGGTAAAGAGTGCCTTGTCAGATAAAATAATGACAAACGGAAAGACGCAAATAGATGCGTCTGTGGTGATGTGTGTGTGTGTGTGGGTGGATGGATGAATAGGGGTATTCGAATGGGGCAACTCTATAGGAACCTGCAGGTAAAATAAAATGGTAAACAAAGTTGACTATCTCGTGGGATTGCATATAAACTGTGTTACGAACAATAGCAGGACACGACAGGCAATTCCACATCATCGTCTTCTTGTGTTCACATATCACGCAAGACTTTGCCTGCACCAAGCACAAAGCACTCAGATTTCTGCAGATTTTAAAGATGTGTTCTATCACACAGGTTGGTAGCCATAATTGAATGCTTCGCGTCGCTTTCTGTTTAATCATCAGTGTTCCAACACAAAAGACAACAAACCACACAATCAATAGTAAGCCTACACCCTTCTCTACAACCATCCATTTCGCTCTCCCCTTCTGTCAGAACTTACTGTCAAAAGCTGTCCAAGGAAACTAACCAAAGAGAATAAACACTTTTCTCAAGGCAGTTCTATTCCTAAAAAACCGTTACGTCCAGAATGTTGGGCTGGTCAACTGAAAGACTCAAAATCTGACACCGATTCTCCTTGCATTATTTTATCATCAGCAAACTGTCATCGAAAAATCAGCACCAAAAAGAAATTGCATGATTTTTAGTGTGATGTTTAACGAAGCTGTCAGTTGCTAAGATTATATAGCGTCGGCTACAGATGAGTGAAATATGAGTATGGGGCAATGGCGAAATGATACTGACAGGGGAAAACCGAAGTACTGGGAGAAAAACATTATACAGCGTTGGTGGTAGATGGATGAATGAGTATGGAGCATTGGTGGAATGATACTGACAGGGGAAAACTGAAGTACTGGGAGAGAAACATTATACAGCGTTGGTGGTAGATGTGAATGAGTATGGAGCATTGGTGGAATGATACTGACAGGGGAAAACTGAAGTACTGGGAGAGAAACATTATACAGCGTTGGTGGTAGATGGATGAATGAGTATGGAGCAATGATGGAATGATATGACAGGGAAAATGAAGTACTGGGAGAAAACATTATACAGCGTGGGGTAATGATGATGAGTATGGAGCATGTGGATGATACTGACAGGGAAAACTGAGTACTGGGAGAAAAACATTATACAGCGTGGTGTAGTGTGAAGAGTATGGGCATTGTGGGTAACTGACAGGAAAATGAAGTATGGGAGAAATATACAGGTCGTGGTAATGATGATGGTATGGAGCATTGTGAATGATACTGACAGGGGAAAACTGAAGTACTGGGAGAAAAACATTATACAGCGTCGGTGGTAGATGATGAATGAGTATGGAGCATTGGTGGAATGATACTGACAGGGGAAAACCGAAGTACTGGGAGAAAAACATTATACAGCGTCGGTGGTAGATGAATGAATGAGTATGGAGCATTGGTGGAATGATACTGACAGGGGAAAACGAAGTACTGGGAGAAAAACATTATACAGCGTCGGTGGTAGAGGTAATGAATTGGGTATGAGGGAAAACAGTATGGAGAAACATTCAGCGTGTGGAATGTATATGAGTGGACATGGGGAAAAAACCAAGTACCGGGAGAAAAACCTCACCCAGTGCCACTTCGTCCACATCAAAATTGGAACTAAAGAAGGCCAAACCTATCTGACGTACAGTACAATTTACATACTGGAACAATTAGAAGAAGAAATGCATTTAATTTTTACAAGTAAAAAGATTTGCATTAGCAATAGAAATCAGCATTAAGGCTAGTGAGGTGTGTAAAACGCAGTGTACATATATAGAAAATATTTCCATTCTCGGTTTTGTTACGTCGAGTTGGCCTAACTCCACGGAACACATTGCTTCTAGGAAGCTAATGGTTCCTCAGGCAGTCAAAAAATTCACCGCATCTTACGGAACTCAAAGATTCATTACCGCTTTCACATAAACTAGCCATTTGTCCCTATCATGAGCCAGATTAATACAGTTTACGCCCTCCCATCCTATTTCTTTAAGACCCATTTTAGCGTTTCCTCCCATCTACGTCTAGGTTCGCCAAGTAGTCCCTTTCCTTCAGATTTCCTAAATGAATTTCTCTTCTCACATTCCCGGTCCTCAATGTTTCATTTTCCCCAGCCTCCCTTTCCTTCACCCCTCTTAAGACTAAATATTTTCCTCAGAATCCTGCTCTCGAACACCGTAAGTGTATTCTTTCCCTGTATATGACAGACGAAGTTTCACACCCATAAGAAATAACAGGCAATATAGTTATTTTGTATATGTTAATCTTTACGGATTTAGACAGCATAACTCTTATAAGCCCAAATGTCAAAATTGGTTGGCCTAGCCGTCGGAATGTTTAATGCGTGATGTACATATTTAATATCTTTCCAATATATGCATTCTTTAGTTCGACTTTCTCTTACCGTAACTTGATTTGACAGCCACTTGCTGTAACAATGTTAGATGACATGTCCACTGTGAGACTGGAAATCCCTCCTAACGCATTCTCACGGCGGTAGATATTTGTTTGACGTGAATCCAGTGTCATCTAGTGGCAGTTATCTAATCATACGAGCAGTGTTTAACTGCATAGATGGCAGCGCTCTCGGCCTCGTTTAAAATGGCGTCAGGATCACCTTACGTTAAAGACGAGCAAGGTATATTTGGTGTCAAAACACACACTGTTAGATAGTGGAACTTACATAATGGATTACGACATATATTTTAGTTATCTATGTTATGTGCTTGCAATAAATACTAACTGTATATTTTAACATCCATGAATTGTACAAAGTATTATTGGTGTATATTTCCATGCCGTTTGTAGGTGTACGCTAAATATAGCAAGTGGTTACAGGGGTAAGGGGCAAATACAAAAGGAACGAACCAGTTGCATTATCGCTTAGTATGATAAATGTAACTGTTCACCCAAACTTAAAACACCTGATCATTGGAAATTTTATATTCTGTATGTTTATATATAATTAAATATCCGAAGGTGCCACATTTATTGCTGCCAGCCAAAGACCAGACGGCACATGGAGAAAGCCAAGGAGGGTAAGGGAGGGCTACATCCCCCAGGAAGAAGTGCCATTGTAAGAATTGTTTTTTAATTTTTCAGCAGTACTTATAAGAATTGTTCGAAATTTATTTCAGAGTAGGATCTTGATGCAGAGAATTCAATAAGTGATTGATGGAAAGTTAATTAAGTTATTTATTATCAGTTGACAGTGCAGGAAACAGTAAGACACAAAATACCATATTACGCAGCATATAAAATAAGTTCATTGTGTACCTAATTTACATTTTTGCATTTCAATCATAAATGTAATAAAAATGCACTGCTGGATAGGATCTGTAAATTTGGACATGGTGTAAAATGTGGACGTTTTGTAACCCTACATTATTCACAATTACTGCTTCTAGCATAAGCCATTTTAAGTTTATTAAATGCAACTGGTCCCTATTATATACAGCTGTACCACAGTTATCCCACTGTTTGTTTATGTTTCAGATATGAAAGTAAAGGCAAACAGTTTGCCAAATATCAGCCTCAGTATCCAGTAGGATTGTCACCTGAAATTATAAATGCTGCTAAAGCCAAAAAAGAAAAGGCTGATAGGGTGGCATCAAAATCCAACCCAATACCAGGTCTAGTCATAGTTTCCACACTTGAAGGTATTTAAATTAGTGTTATTTCTGTTTGGCACTTGGTATAATGTTACTGCTTTACATTAGTTTTTTAAAGGAAATTCTTTAAGTGCAGTGTTTGGCCAGTAATATTGAAATTTGATATACCCAACTG
Organism: Reticulitermes speratus; assembly: GCA_021186555.1. Lineage (NCBI taxonomy): Eukaryota > Metazoa > Arthropoda > Insecta > Blattodea > Rhinotermitidae > Reticulitermes > Reticulitermes speratus. The sequence goes on from JAJKFL010000010.1 coordinate 20,997,416, forward strand.
TTCTATACAAAGTAACTATTCTTTTGTAGGAATATAGCTTTCTCAGTATTTCATGGAACCAGATAATCTACAAAGTGGATAACTGGGATGTAATTACTTGGCTGTGTATGATATTCAAATTCAAAATTATTAGGAAGTTTAAAGAACAGTAACAGGCATATCTGCTATTTATTTTGTCCATGAATGAATTAGAATAAGCATTAACTTTGTCTAGCATTTTCTCTGCCTTTAAATACCAAATGGGAAGAAATTGGAATTTTAAGTCCAAAAGAACATCTTTAAGGCAATCTTAAAGGCGGACATTACGTGGTTTTGTTTAACACATATATTTGCCTCCAGAAAAGTTACAACCAGGGCTTAAAGAATGGCTGCATGATGCAAGTGATTTTGGAAGCTGCTGAGTAAGAATTCTCCAGCAATTTAAAATTAATGGGCTTGTTATTTTTCTGCAAAGTGTGAGCCATTCTGCAAGACCTGAAGTGCGGCTCATAACAAACACTATAAATATGTTACGAAGAAGGCTACACCAATTTTTTCAGTTCCATGAAATATTTTCAGAATATTCCAATATGAGTATCTGTTATAAGTTTTAAAACTTTCGTGGCGACATGATTCAATATAGTCTTCTCGGGCGCACAGCCGCGTCAATTCGTTTGAATACAACGTTTCGGGGACTAGCTCCGTCCCCATCCTCAGGCAAAACTGATTCAGTTTTCCTGAGGATGGGGACGGAGCTAGTCCCCGAAACGTTGTATTCAAACGAATTGACGCGGCTGTGCGCCCGAGAAGACTATATTGAATGAGTATCTGTTGTTTGCACGTTCAGCTAGTTGTAGGTATCGTGAAGTTCATTTTATAAAAGTCCGTTGCGATTAAACAAGTTGTACATTTTGTTTTTATTTAAAACTTCAAATCTTCAAACATTGAAACTTCAAATACGCTTGATATTTCCGTTGCCAAAAATCGTTACCGTACCTTTATATTGCTGGCTTAAAAGTTAAATTTCCATGTACAGTCTCAAAGAAGGTATTCAGAAACTTTGTCGTAGCAAATTAAAAACTGAGCGAGGAACTTCATCAAGCCCAGATTAGCAATGTCATTTTAATTCAGTTGTTTGCAAGTATCTGAAATAACTGAAATGTTTGATTTCAGGCAAATCAAGTAAAAAGAAAAAGAAAAAGAAAAATGTTACCAGTGAAAATGAATTAATTGAAAGTCTATCCAAAACTCAACTGAGTGCTGAACCAAAAACTCAAAATTCCAAGTCGAAAACCTCAGTCAAATTCCCAACCTAAAACAGAGGCTGCTAAGTCAAAATCACAGCCAAAAGTCACAGCTTCACATTCAAGCACGCAACAGTCGACACCTACGGCTGTAATGCCGCCGACAGATCCTGCCAAAAGAATCAAGAATCTTCGCAAAAGGCTACGTGAAATTGAGTCCATAGAGCAAAAAATTGCAGCTGGTGAACAGAAACTTGAGAAGGATCAGCTGGATAAAGTCGCCAGAAAGGCGGAAGTCATGAGTGAGATCGAACAGTTGACGATTGAATTGGGTGATGAATAAATGAAGAGTTTTATTTGTTGTGTAACTGAGAGCAATATGTAACAAAAATGAATAGAAGTAAATTTACACAATAACATTTTCTATCACACAGCTTTTACTCCATGTGTAGCCATGTTTAAAGACACATTATCGTACAAAGGAGTATTTTGTTATGTACTTTTTTTTTTAAAGTAAAGATAATGTACAAAATCTCATGACTGACATGTAATATTATTGAAAACAGAATTCGTAAGTCGTGTATATATAGTTATATACAGTAATGTCTTTATTGTATCATTTGTAGTTCTTTTTAAGTTTATGCTGTTTGTTGTATCTGCATATTTTAAGTGTGTTTATTTTTTATGGATGTGTTATAGAAACATGTAATTCATCTTGTACAGATACTGAGGTCTGTAACGACCTCATTTTGGTGATCTTCGAAGAGGCAGACCTCCAATCGTAACAACATAGAGAACACACAGTTGTTTTAATTGATATCATCGTTGCTGATTTACTTTAACAAAATGATCCATTGTTCCAGGGGATTACAGACCCAAGATAAACATGGTAAAAATTCTTATGAAGAATATTTCTTGTAGAATATCATCCACAGAGTGATTCATTTTTCTTGGAAGATGTCAGGGTCTCATATGTGACAGCTTGCTTCCTTTTCATAGTGCCAATAATATGAAACACATCTGATTCATGTCTGACGGGGAAAGTACCCCTTTCAGATGTAATGGATGAAAATAAATGAAAAATTTGGGTACAATTCAGTTTATTTTGAATATGAACATTTGGATGTTCTGCCATACTTAGAATATGCGTTATGGTGTCGTAATGTCTGTGTTTGATACATAAACTAAATTACAACTCTGCAGCTGTATGGTCCTAAATCAAAAGAAGGGATAAACTGATAGTTGGGCTATTTACAAACGGACACAGCAGGCATGTGGAGTTGTGATGTCATAGCACAGTCGTTTTACTGTTTTAACATTCAGAAGAGCAACCACTTGCAAACTTCAAATGACAGCTGTCTTTTATGTTTATACACCATGTACATTAAAAAAAAAAAAGGCAGGCTTTATAAGTGATTCTCATCTGCTAAACTTTAGAAGCAACGTCTTCAAGAACATCTTTACATCTACTTTTATATTGTATCTGTTCTTGTGGGCCCTAATTTGTAAATAAAGTGCTATGTATCGTCCCATTTTTGTACATTTACACTTTACACTCCAGTGCTTATATCCTGTATTGTTTGAGTATGGCAGGTACCTTTTCTGAATTTCCCTTGACCCCTTTTGTGGGCCCTTATTATGAACTGGTGCTGTGGGTAGAGTGGCCTTTTAAATCTGCTGTATGGCTCTATGTCTGCCATTTTCATACACGGTGGCCGTGCGGTCAGAGGTGCACGTCTGCAGCTGCTTTATCACTGTGATCGTGGGTTTGAATCCCACTTCGGGCATGGATGTTCGTCTCTCGTGTTTGTTGTATGCTGTGAAGGTAGCGGCCTCTGCGACGAGCTGCTCACTCATTCAGAGGAGTCCTACCAGATATGTCTAATTTTATGTGATCTAGAAACCTCAACAGTGAGGCAGCCTAGACCCAAGTTGGGCTGTCATGCCACGGAAAAAAAATACAGACATGGATTCAAATAATCATAAAGGCTATAACTTAGACCAGCAGTGCCTCATGAGGCAGTCGATAGTAATTTTGATCATTTGGACATAGAATCTGCAACATCCTGACAAAGGAACTAGGAAAAATTACTTAAATGTTAGTAATTTATTAGAAGCTAGGCACGCAGAAATGCCGTGAACATTTCCGGTCACCATCAACATATAGTCATCAATCAGTGAGCACAACATTTAATTACTTAACTTACATGATGAACTGTTTGTGAATAAAGAAATGTTTCCCGACTAAGTATACTGTATTAAACACCAAAGCAGTGCAATATAGCTTATCCAGCTCACATGTCTCGAGAGCTCACAGCTGTATCAACAACTATAGTACGATAGCAGTCCAAGAGTTTTCCCCTGTCTTTGGTCCCCCACCATAGATTCACTTTGCCGAATCTCGATCATACAATCGTTACATGGTAACTGTAATAAAACAATTTAGTTCCATGCCTTGCCGGACCTAGTAATGTGGACATAAAGACACTGGAGTCCACACGAGGTGCACAACCAGGATTTTTCATTGGGAGAGGGGGCGGACCCTGAGGCTATATATTTATGTTATTATTTATGTTTGATTTTAAAAATTATGTTGTAAATATAACATAAGCATAACTGTAACATAATGATGTTTGCAACTGCATTTATATATATACAAATTTATAACTGCATGTTCCATGACTCACCTAGTTTAAATCACAACGTATAATCTTGGTTTTTTTTTTTAATTCCATCTAAGACATCCTAAGTTTTTTATTGTATTTTTCAATATTCCAATGTACTAGTCATCAGCCGATTTCAGTGGCCAGTTAAAGCTGAAAGTTAGATCACATATAACCTTCAATATCGAGTCTACAAAATCTGTGTTTTTTAAATTTCAATTTGGGGGAGGGGTGCTGCAGACCCCCCCCCTCCATTGGGTACGCCTCTGGTCCACATTAAACTGTGTGTCCTCTATGCTGGCCTTATTACCAGCATATTGTGATTTCATGAACTCCTGTCTGAGAAGTGAACTTCTCTTCCTTTACCCAGTGAGCAGATGCCTTGAAGGTTGAAAGACTGTAATGTAACCAGAAGCATTAAAATGAAGTACATGCCCATTGTATTCCTCAGGCATTCTTGTCATTAATCGTTTAGATAAACTTAATTGTGGCTGAACTGTGCAAATTTTGAAGACAACATGGTCAGTAAGATATAAATACCAACATGAATTCAATACTGCTGTCTAAAACACAAGGATTAAATTTTTTCCAATAGCGCAACAGCCCCTTGGGGGCCTAGGCCTCCTCATTATCGAGGCTTCGCGATCACACTCAGACACACCACACTTGGTAGGACTCCTCTGGACGAGTGATCAGCCCGTCACAGGGACCTCTACCTGACAACACACACCACTCCCAAGAGACAGACATCCATGCCCTTGGCGGGATTCAAACCCACAATCCCAGCAAGCAAACGGCCGCAGCCCCACGCCTTAGACCGCGTGGCCACTGTGACCAGCAAGGATTAAAATACACAACTATAATTTTTCCTGTTATTGGGTATGGGTGTGAATCTTGGTCTATCACGTTAAGGGAAGAACATAGACTGACGGTGTTCAAGAATAGGGCCTGAGGAAGATATGTGGATCTACGATGGAGGAGGAAGTAACAGGAGGATGAAGACAAGCACATAACGAACAGCTTAATGGTTTGTAGTTCTCACTAAATATTATTACAGTGACCAAATCAGACACGATGTGACAGGTGGAGCATGTGTCACATACAGAAAGACATACACAGAGTTTTGGTGGAGAAACCTGAAGGAAAGAGACCACTTGGAAGGTCTAGGCACAGATGGGAGGATAATATTAAAATAGATCTTAAGGAAATAGGATGAACAATTCCAAGATTGGGAGTGAAAATAGAATGGGTTCACCTGGCTCAGGACAAGGGCAAGTGGTGAGTCCTTGTGAATGCGGTAATGAACTCTTGTTTCTATAATTCTGCTTCATGGAATGAGTGAGTGAATTCATATATTGGTTGGTTGGTTACTGACAAACAGAGGGTAACTGTGCCGAACCCACTGGCCGCGCGGTCTAAGGCATGGGTCTGCGGCCGCTCGCTTACTAGGATTGTGGGTTCGAATCCTGCCTAGGGCATGGATGTCTCTTGTGAGTGTTGTGTGTTGTCAGGTAGAGGTCTCTGCGACGGGCTGATCACTCGTCCAGAGGAGTCCTACCGAGTGTGATGTGTCTGAGTGTGATCGTGAAGCCTCGAGAAATGAGGCGGCCTAGGCTGTCGAGCCATTGGGGGAAAAAATAGGGTAACTGTGGTAGAACTATATTAATCCCAAAATGATCTTAATGAAACCCATTTTCGTTTATAAATGAAAACTGTTTTCTGTCCGTTCCACACAGTGGGACACAACGCAACGGTCTAGCCATGCTATCAGCATCATATTCAGAAGTCTATATATATTTCTGCCTACTTACTTGGCACTTTCTACCAGATCAAGCATTTATTTCTAGGGTTCATTGGTGACCCAGCAGGGCAATTCCAGGCATGAGCAAAATCCTCAGAATTAGCCAAAGTTCCTTTAACTCGAAGTCTATGCGGACTGTGAGGATCTGACAGAACTTCCTGCAGCAGTGATTCTTTGGTTGTTGATTCACACCACACCTGAGTTTAGGAGATGAAAGAACAAGGGTGAAAATAAGTGATGCCAACACTCGTACAAACTCAGTAACAGATTCTGCATGCGTCACTGTTTCAGAGTCATTAACCTAACTTGGAAGTGTACTACAAGTGATTTGTATTTGTGGCTGCAGCATAAAACAGACCATTGACCTGCATCAAAAGTTAAAGTTTCCCATGTCCACGTCATGAAGGAATATAGGGGGAGGAGAGGCATAGCTCCACTCATTCTAAACATTGGCGCCAGATGGAGGGGTGTGGTTAAATTCATGCCCAGCTGGTTTATCCCCCAGGAAAGAACCCCAATAACCATTGAAGAGAAGGCTGGGTGGGCTCAAGAGCTGGTCTGGACGTTTTGTAGAAGAGAAAAATCTCTTGCCCTACTGGAATTTGAACCCCGGACTGTCCAGTCTGTAGCCTAGACCAGCGGTCGCCAACCGGTGGTCCCCGGACCACTGATGGTCCGCTAGAAAATTTTGGTGGTCCGTGGAGAAATTTGGACATTATTTGCAATTTTTATGTTTATTATACTGTTTCATTATATTCTGATTCGTCTTCGCAACAAATATCACACTAATAATTTTGTTATAATTAAACAAGTGCATTTCATATTAATGAAATGTAACTTTTATGATCATTATTTTATAGATGTTTGTACCTTTTTAAAAAAATTCATGTTAGTGGTCCGCGGGATTCAAAATTGTGAGTTTAGTGATCCGTGAGGTCCGAATGGTTGGCGACTGCTGGACTAGACGCTATGCAACATTAGGAATGCAGGGAGTGATACTGACACAGTCTTCAAATATTGATGGTTTGATGTTTAATTAGGCACAGGGACAAATTTACCTTTATCTTCCATATTACAGATGCCCCTCCCTAATCCAGAATTCCAGATCCAGCACCACCCATGATCCGGCAAAATTAACAAAAAAGCACGAAAAAAAATCTATTATAATAGTGGATCAATTTTCACACTTTCATCTTAGTTTACATTACAGTTTTGCTCTTTTTAATTTTTTTTTTTTCCACCTAAGTTGTGTGTTTATTACAAATTTCATAAATCTTAATGTGTTTTAGTCATGCACAATGCATTCTGGGTGAGCTCGCATCACTGCAGAAGAGTTTATGTTTATCAGTCCTGTTGCAAAGTGGGTGTAGATTTCACTGTTTTGTGCTAGCTCCAGGCATCATTTGAAGTGATCACATTTACTACATTTTTCTATGTGTTTTCTGCTTATTTGCTTACTTCCTTGTCCTTACCTTAAAATGTAGTTAAAATAAACTGTAACTTTTCAGGTTTTCTAATGCTTCCTCTACCTATTGCCTTGTACCAGTGCGTTAACTTTATGTTCAACACTAACACTTCATTTTATGAAGTCTTGTGTAAGGTGTTTTAATACTGTGATATGTTGACTGCCCATGGTTTGTAAAATACCCTGGTCTGGCACTGGCCAGGTCCCGAGTCAGCCAGTTTAGGGAGGTGCGATGTGTACCGCACATTACTAGTAAGCGATCCTTGACAGACCAATTTTCCCCACATACTGTATTCCTTTCCTAGTTTGCCTTTCCTATCCTTGCATCTTGAAACCTACTGTTGCAAATCCAAGGAAGAACAGCTGTTCAGGCGAGAATTGCTGTAAACCCGGCAGGCGTTGGTCGGGCCCGTTGTCCGCCACGTACTTCTTATAAGCCAGAAATGCTTGCCTCATACCACCATTATCCGCCATGTTTTCACCCTGCGTAGTAACGCCATTCATCTGTAACAATACATTCTCTATCACATTCATAGTAACTTTACTATGAAGTATTACTACGATATCCACTTACCTACTTACTCCATACCATATCTTGTAATGTTCATGGCACTGATATGATGCCACGTCAATAAGTCGTAAGACTTTGGTAATGTTGCGGTTTAAATTCCATCTACTGCCCAGGACAGAGGAGTTTTAAACTTAAGCTACCCCAAAATGCACTCATTCTGTATGGTGTACAGAGGCTGGTGTTGAAGGGTTAAGATAAAGTAAGTTAAATTACCCCTTTGGGGCCAGAATTAAATGCAGTTTGTACTATGTAAAAGCCAAGAATTTAAATATTTAAATATTACTTTGCATGTTCTTGGCAATGTCTTTATGTGACTTCGAGCATTTTACCTGTACATTGCATGTCGACTGTAGTCGACTTTCGGCACCAAAGAGTTAATACAGGCCGGCTCAACTGTAGCTCGCAGTGAACACGTTGCCCACAGCACAGTATTGTGTTGCCCACAGGGATATTTGAAATGAGAAAACGTCTTTTATCCCTTTCCCTGGCAAAGCCGATATAGAATACCAAGGCGATTTTTAAAATTATGAAATGTTTATTTACGGAGACATACATTACCTTACTAATTCATGTTGTAAAAATGTGCTCAAATAGCAAATAGCAACACCCTAGCCAAGGTTGTGAATTGCATTTTTAAATTTTTATTCTTATTAACAGTATATTTTCATTGCACATGATGTATAGAAAAATTCACAGGTAAAATTATACATATAATTATTCATATAATTATACATATAATTATTCATTCTCCATTCTGTGTACTGAAGTTTGTGTTGCCTGCATGCAGAGAAAATATTGCCAAAGTTACCTGTGTTACATAAAAGGTTAAGAATGCCTGGGTTAACAGTTTGCCACGCTAATTAAATTGACTGTGTACACAGATAATATCAGGCAAGTGAAATGAAATTACACTTAATTTTTATACATTCCACAGTGTTAGGTACAGTACAAATAAAATGTAACAAACCATCACTTCAGTATGCAGAAGCTCATCCAGTTCTGGGACTCTGTACATGCTGTATTGCTGTATGAAGCACTGAGCCTTCTCAAGATAAGTGTCAATGGTAGATCTGGACCACCACTGAGCAAGGTTGCCATATTTGTCACTCTGACGACCTGTCAAGTTTCAGAATTACAAATTATTTATTAGTGTCTTTCAGTTATATGTGACTGAAGTCTACAAATTTGGTAAAACTCAAAGATTACAGTCATCGTGGGATGTGACACGGCGTAGTTTCACTGTTATCTGTTCCAGTTTAGTTTTAAAACAGTATTTTCAAAATACCCTATTCAAAACTTCCAACAAGCTGAGTATTTTCATTATCATGCCAATAGCAAACCACAATCTTCACACTCTCAGTCATGAGAACCCCAAATCTCACATCAAATTGACTTTACTAGTGAATTCTAAAAGGTAAACAATCCAAGCCGATCCCAGTGGCCACGCGGTCTAAGGTGTGGGTCTACAGCCACTCGCTTACTGGGATTCTGGGTTCGAATCCCGCCTAGGGCATGGATGTCCGTGTGTTGTCAGGTAGAGGTCTCTGCGACGAGCTGGTCCCTCGTCCAGAGGAGTCCTACCGAGTGTGGTGTGTCTAAAAAGTGTCATCTTGAAGCCTCGAAAAATGAGGCGGCCTAGGCCCCCAAGGGCCTGTTGAGCCATTGGGAAAAAAAAAAAGCAATCCAATCCATATTCCTAGAGAAAGCTATATATTTTGAACTGCACTGTCCAGCTTTGCATAAACTGGAGACTGGAGGTTCTCCTAGCGGTGTTACAGCAGATTTGGACATGAAGCAGTGTCAGTGGTTGAGCAGTTGCTGACATGTCAAAGGATACTGAAAAAAATTCAATCTACTGCAAGTTGTGCACCTTTTTAGTATATTGCTATAGGTTCTTGTAACATTTACAGTATGACAGCACTACAGTCTATAGACTGTCTGTGAAGAAAATATTCCATTTATATTGTTTCTCTCTATCGCATGATACACAGTACAGTTGCGGTAACAACAAAGATATACAAGAAGGACATCACAAAATATCATACAAGCATGCTTCTTGGTCACTATTAATAATACATACTTATTCCAAAATAATTATTAGAGGCAAGATATGTATTTACACCTACCCATATCATCAAATCCATGAGTAATTTCATGCCCAATCACGACGCCTATACTTCCATAATTTAACGCCCTGAAATGTGAGACAAAAATTAATTGTAAATAAATTAATGGTTAAAAATGAGCTTGTTAAGACTGAACTCTAATTTGTTGAAACAAAGATTTGAAAAATGTAACCACAACAGCAATCAACTAATTTCATATATAGAGTGATTCATACAGAAGGGCTGGGTTGTTGAAGCCTATAATTTTATAATGCGTGCACCCAGCACCATCCGGTGAGGCCATGGCAAATTACTCACGCACAATACTGGCATCAACAGGCAATGCTTCTGACGCAAGTTCCAATCTGCTTCCGATCATTTGTTCAAGATTTAAGGGTGAAAACGACCTGGGCGTTCTATATGAAACACCCTGTATAATATATCCACACTCAATAATCCAAATAACACATTATTTTCAATAAATTATCCATCTTTGCTATGTGCAGACATAGTTTGTACCGGTCCCTTCTTTGAATATGCACATTAAAGTATACATAAAATACCTAATATTCTGACATTCAGATGCATGAAACGATTTAGAATACTCTCCTTACTCCGCCCACTCCAAACTTTTAATTTTCAAATTCCGGTAAACCTTCAATTTCTAATACTAATTTTTTTATAATGCATTCAGCTGCACATCCGTATTTCCTCCCGTGTCTACACCGACACCAGTGACACTGAAAGACTTTATTGTATTTGTCTCTCAATGATGAAAGTTACAGAAGGAACTTACTCTGGTCTCCCCTTACTAAAGAAGGGTGGTTGCAGAATTCCAGCTGGAAAAGCTACAAGAAAGAACATTGTCATTAGAAGTATTCCTAAACATTACAAATTGTACAAATATATAAAAGTTCAGTGAAATATTTATACCTATTTTATACAGATTCAGAGACAAACATTATTATGCCATAATACATAACATTATGCAGAATCTAATTATGAAATAATTCTTACATGTGTCTCAATGTTATTACATTTTCTTCTTCAGTTTCAAAGGAACCACCCCTCGGCATTCTGACCCTAGCCCAGGGCACAGCTCCGAAACAGGGGTAATTCCAGTGATAAACAGAATGACCATAGTAATGAAATATACATAACACATAACAAGCAGCCTGACGCTGCATATGCCTTAAACTCTTAGTGTGTTATTTAATTATGCTATCAATTGCTGAGATTATATAGCATCAATATTAGATGAATGAATGAGTATGGAGCATTGGTGGGCTGATACTAACAGGCAAAAATGGAAGTACTTAGTGACAAACAAATTACAATTTTCCACCACAAATTCCCACACGGACTGGCCTGGAATTGAACCAGGGCTTCCATGATGAACAACCAATGGCATTTGGCAATATTCATTGCATTTATGTGTTATATAAAGCATAAATACTTACTTATTGAATTAATTTGAGGGTTGTAATATGCATTAACAACATCTGGGCTTGTGTACCACCTGAAAAAGAAAGGGCACAATAGATTGAATTATTAAATTAAACACTTAACTACATTACGTGCAGATGAAAGGACCACAACAGCTTTGATAAACCTCAGAACATCCAAAGTTGTTTTAACACTGATTTTCATTTGAATAAAATCTTTATGTGGATATGAACATGGTAAATTATCCAATAACTTGCCTTATGTTCATATCATGATGTAAGGTACAGTATCATGGCTACCCAGGCAAAAGGACAAGACTATACTAAACTGTAAAAAGTTAATAAGTGACACTGCTGCCATCTGTTATCAGGGTTCTGTATCTTAATTATTAAGTTATCATAGAATGCAGTATCAAGTGATGGGGTTATGTATGTACTGCGAAATGAAACATTGTAGGATAATTACAAACCTGAGACATAAGAGGAAAATTTGTGACAGCCTATTTTAAGGTATTATTTTGGCTTTAATCTGGAGTGAGCAGGGAGGACCACGATTATATAAGTCATCACAATAAATTTGTGACTGGTATCTGAAATGACCGTGTCCCAAATGCAATTCGGATGACTTCATGTAGTATTCATCCACTTGGCAATACTACAGCATGTCCCCTTTATCATGTCCCAGAGCACAGTAGCTGTCGTGGGATGTGCAGGTTGAGGCAGACTTTCAACGTAATAAAGCTGCTGTGCTCAGGAACACCCTACAGAAAAAGCTGTAATTTCTGTAGTATATAAAGGTGGGAGTGATACCTCTGATTTTTTATATCAAATACTGGAAATGTGTTCATGGAAAATAAAAGTGCTTTTTATCAGGTCATTTCAGTACAGTGCTTACAGAATGGCATCAGTAAAATCATAATTCCTTTATCTATTTTCAAAATTTTGGTTGCAATGGGTTACCAGAATAATAATAAATGTGATTTATATAAACATTCCTCTGTGTGAAGCAATTTTTATTTTGGGGCAGCACAATAAATCCAATAACCACAAAACATTGGGACTCTAAGAAGAAGAACAGTTCAGAAACACCTAACAATCAGTATAGTGTGTTCTTTTGTCAAGTACGCATTCTTTGTGCTATACCGCATTTATGATCCAACTAGGCCTGAAAAGAACTATTTGCTTTTATGTGTTCGGATGCAAAGAAACACAAATAGGAACTAATACAAACACTAAACAATTTTAACCTAATTTTAGTAATTGTTTAATATCAAGTATTGATATTTTAACTACTTGACATCGCAATGAATCACTCAACAAATACAATTAACAACACTACGTTTTAGCATTACATGCTTGCTTTGTGTCAACATTCTCCTTGACAATGGCTGTTATTATTAGCTGAAACATGTCAGAAAAGTAATTTATATACAGTACATGCTCACCAACAGATGTGCAATTAGTTGAAAATAAATATGTTCTTACAAGCACCCTAACTTCTACTATTCCAAAAAAACAATGACAGTTTGACATTACTTTATGAAACCTTATCCCTTACACTTCCAAAACTGATCAGACTGATGGTACAACATATGAAAAGACATTTTATTACACTGACTCTCCTTTTCTTCTCCTCCCCCCCCCCCAATGGCTCGACAGCCCCTTGGGGGCCTAGGCCTCCTCATTTTTCGAGGCTTCACGATCACACTCAGACACACTACACTCGGTACGGACTCCTCTGGACGAGTGACCAGCCCGTCGCAGAGACCTCTACCTGACAACACACAACACTCACAACAGACAGACATTCATGCCCTAGGCGGGATTCGAACCCACAATCCCAACAAGGGAGCGGCTGTAGACCCACGCCTTAGACCGCGCGGCCACTGGGATCGGCAGTGACCCTCCATAGTTGATATACTCACCCAATTTTGAATTGTTGTGTACAGTGACCCCTTGATGTTGATAGTGGTGGTGAAAAATACATTTCATTCCTGAATAATTCTAATTAATAGCTTCAATTAATTCAAAAATTTAACAGGATCCATAAAAAATTCAATGTACATGTTTCACTTATGGCATTTATGATGGCTAACACAGAGAGTTAATGTAAACTCTCTCGCCCAATGACATTTTATTTCAGACATGCAACACAACCTGTCATATTTAAGTACTGTATCAGAATGGTTGTCAACCTCAGTGGACTAATGGTTAGCGTGCTCGCCACTGGACCCAAGGTTCGCGGGTTCGATCCCGACCGAGGTCGATGGATTTTTAAGGGTGATAAAAATCCGGAGCACCACTTCCTTCGGAGGGGAAGTAAAGCCGTCAGTCCCATGTCGTAGATTTATGGCATGTAAAAGAACCTTCGGGCATGAAGAAGAAACCCGTAGTGTCCGTAAGCTAATTCAAGCGGCCATTTCTCTCATTCAAGTCTCCTGACTGACTGCCAGATGGCTCTGGCATTCACACCAGGATCGAGTTGAAAAGCAAATGCACGAAGACCTCGTAACCTCAGAAAGAGGAGGCCCAAGCCCATATAGGGCTGTCGAGCCATGGTTGTTATTATCATCATCATCATCATCATCAGAATGGTTAATATGTCTTACTCTGTACGGTCCGTGGGTACATGCAGTTTAGATAGGATCCGACGCATCATCAATGTTTTCAAGGACACAACATTCCTTAGATGACTTCTTCCAACTGAAACCTATACAGAGGGAGGGAAAAACAAAATTACATGAAACAAGTAGCACATACACCATATTTACTCAAATATAAGAAAAGAAAATGTTTCCTAATTCATCACCTGAATGTGGGGGGGGGGTCGCCTTATAATTGCACATGCAGTTAAACATGTTCTGCAAAAGCACTTTCCTGAAAATTAAAAATTGTGAAGAGAGGCTCTCTTATATGCAGGGTCATCTCACATTTCGGCAAATGTGTCAGTTTCACAGACATTAAAACAAACTGAGATATCTGAGGTTCTTACAGTAGTGCTGACAAAGATTCAAGTCTTCTGAGATGTTATGTTGTGTCAAGAGATAAATATTTGTGTACCTTGTTGGTATACATCCATCCAATTGATACTGTTTTAATCATGAAATACGCAGTCTTTTAAGATGACACTGATCTTATGAAACATCAACTTTCAAATAACATTCTGCATCATTTGCTTTCCTTTCACAACATTAACATACTAAACACTTAACGGACAGGTCGTGTCCAACCACCATTCACGATGAAACTTAAAAACAAAAAATTTGTGACTCCATGCAGCATAGTGCAGCATGTCCTTCTCTGATATCCAGTTCCCTGCAGGTGTGGGGGTCAAATTTTTAAGGTAAAAATATATTAAAATCCCCACACTTCCAGGGATCACATCCATGGACCAAGAATTTTCAAACAGCAAAAGATTTCAGTCCATTTCCCCACATACTTGTGGCATTTATCTGGTCGCAATTGACCACAGACAATGAGAACTCCCTGTATAAAGGAAAACAATTAAGCTCTGTAAGCAAAGAATTTGTGTCTGCACTAGAATAAACATCAAAACCAAGCAGACATCAAAACCATAAGGAACATATTTAGGAAGTCTGGATCCTGCAGTCTTTGTTTATTTGTTATCACTTCAAAATGGGAATTCCCCCACTTGTACAAGTTCATTGTCATTAACTTACCATCCTATCATGAGCAACAAACTCTAACAGTCCATACTGACTCCACACTAACGTAGCAAAGTTTATAATGACACACCAAGCTCAGACTGAAAATTACAATCAGGTTTGGTGTCAGAATTTAATAAAATCATAGACACTCACCAGTAAGATATGTGTGACATATGATTGCCTTATGGGTTCCTAAAATATTAAAGGTAAAGTAACCATTTCCATAAATACTCACCCCATTGTAATAAACTTCTAGTGCTGATTTATTTGCTACCAGTCAGGATATCCAATGAGCTCCTTCATAGCTTCTGCCTTGTCTTGTGCTACCTGGCGAGTAGCAGGATCCATCCAGTCGACATCACTTACTGAAGAACTAAACTGTGCCCGAATATTTTCCACCATTTGTAGAGCCTATCGGCAAGAATTTAGATCCTGTATAGTACATCTGTCCATCATTCAATACGACGTAGCAACAAGACTCAATACAGCCTAACACTACTCACATTCTTATTGTCACCCCAGACAACAGCTCCAGATCTGTACAGCTGCATAGCCATACACCAATTCTGTTACATTCTGCTATGGTGACACAGTTAATCTTACAGCAATTCCTGCCCCGATGTGGTTCAAAACATAGAAGTGAGTTCCATACTACTGTATTTATCCAAATATAAGATGATATCCCTTGAAAATTCACAATTTTCACCAAAATACCTACATAGAACATGTTCAACCAGTGGCATAGACAGGGCCCCTGCAGACTGCATGGCACAGGGGGTCTCATGAGTCAGGGGCCCCCCAGAAAGTACAGAAAAGTACAGAATAGTAAAAGGGGTTTGGGTTTTTCCAGAATGGGTTCCATTCTGACGGAAGACAGAATTCTGAGCGATCTGAGAGTAACTTTGCTAATCATTACAGGGGGGGGCCGCAATAATAGAGTTGTGGGGGGGGCTGATTATCGAGTTGCAAGGGGGGCCCTCAATTACCGAGTTGCAGAAGGGGCTCTTATGCACCACTGTGTTTAACTTTGTATGTAATTGCAAGATGACCCCCCAGTTTTCAGATGATAAATTAGGAAAAATTTTGTCTTATATTTGGGTAAATATGCTGGTACTTTATTGACTAACCTACCCCAGTTCATAAAGTAAACCTGTATGTGTTTATGTTAAATGGCTCCTGTTACAGTGAACAAAAAGGTCAATAGGCCAGATGGAAAGATGGCATGGAGACAAATAAGACATGGTGGTGACGGAAGGCACAGCAATTCTCACAGGCCAGGTTTGGGTATTTAAACAGACAACTAATGTACTAATTTTTTTTTTTAATGGTGCAACAGCCCCTAGTGGGCCACGGCCTCCTCATTATCGAGGCTTCACGATCACACTCAGACACATCACACTCGGTAGGACTCCTCTGGACGAGTGATCAACCCAACGCAGAGACCTCTACTTGGCAAAACACAACACTCACAAGATAAAGACATCCATGCCACGGGATTCGACCCGCAATCCCAGCAAGCAAACGGCCGCAGACCCACACCTTAGACCGCGCGGCTACTGGGATCAGTGTACTCAATATTTTATCGTGTGAAAAATGAAGGGGTCACCTTATAATCGCACACAAAGGTCAACACACTCTGTGCACATATTTATTGCAGGCTGTGTCAGGGTTGTTTTACATTCAGGGTCATCTTTTATTTGAATAAATACAGTATTCACAACTTCTAAAAGAATTATCCAAGAAAGTCTGGAAACCACCAATGCACTTATCTTGTGTCCATAACTGTTTTGAGTTTCTGCTTCAATATCATTTATTCTGATGGTGATATTTTGTAGTTTTTCTCAGTCCTTCCATATGAACTACCTACAAATCACTTCCTACCCTATCCTTTTCACTTTAGTATACACAATCATGACCTCTTCTCATGTTATATTAGGTAACCTCTGCATTGATGTAGCATAATTCAATAACCACACATAAATCTCACTACAAACTCACTTGCACTATCACTATGACAGATATTACCCCTCTCAATATACAATATGGTTACTGCTAACTACACAAAATGTTTATTAAAAGTTTAAAATGTCATAGTTATTTATAACTGAACACAGAAGTTGTGGGAAAAAATACCACAATACATATTGGCAGTATGCTTACCTGAACTTGAACTGAGATTATGAGGATGTGACTTACTGATTTCTTGGCCTCATTATCAAAGAATCGGCTAACGTACGAATAGCCGACAGCAAAGCTTAGCATACTGCTGGTCACAAACACACATTCCCGCCACCTGTTGAAAAATAAACGAACAGCACAAGACTGATATTGTCAACACTACTACAGCCCACACATAACAATGTTAATGGAACACTCACAATGGTAGTTTTTCCTTAGTTCCACTGTAAACTCTGTCAAAATGAAATGCAAGTTCCTTCAATTTCTGTGTGGTGTCTTTGCCAAGTGTCGTCACTAGACGCCACTGAATGTAGTTTGCTGAAATTAAACCACAGAACAAACCATTTCTAGCACTGTACATTATGGCTATTGTCATATTTAAACTACTAATTGTCAATAAATATTAACCTTTAGCTTATGGCCTTTTAAATGTCAAATTTATGCTGCTGGCTAAAGCACTATTCAATTTAAATGCCCACTGTGGGACAATGTCTCCATTTCAGATGCAAAGGGTGTACATTTAATGGGACAACTTGTTCAATTATTCCAGTAAAGGCTAAACCATCTACACGCACATTCAAATATGCAACCATATTTTACGTAGCTCACTCTTACATGTTTTGACCAAGCTTGGTTGTCAACATGGAGGTCATAGGTGTAGGCGGTAAACAAGTCACTACTGTAACCGCACTTCCACTCAACAACTGCTAATATTTAACTGGTGTTGGCCACCAGAAGTTCAGCACGTCTTGTGTGAACGTACCGATAACTCTAAGGGGTGTATTGTCCAGGAGCGTCACAAGATCTGACAAATACTGCACCTCCTTCACCACAACCCTCTCCTGCGAGCTGAACGTTACATCAACATCTGCAAACACAGCTTCAAAGTACTGCTGCCAGTTTATCTGAAAATACAAAACGCTTCTTAACCAACAACAAAATTATAAACATGTGGAAAACAAAAAAATTCTCAGTCCGGTAATTAATCTGGTATAAACGTTTAGATATAAATGACTGTATATTCACGTACATCCTAAGACAATTACTTGGTTTAAGTTTTAAAACTTTCGCGGCGACATGATTCAATATAGTCTTCTCGGGCGCACAGCCGCGTCAACTCGTTTGAATACAACGTTTTGGGGACTAGCTCCGTCCCCATCCTCAGGCAAAACTGATCAGGTTTGCTTGAGGATGGGGACGGAGCTAGTCTCTGAAATGTTGTATTCAAACGAGTTGACACGGCTGTGCGCCCAAGAAGACTATATTGAATTACTTGGTTACTAGTGAGTTAAAAGTGGGAAACATGACAGTAATTTTAAAGCATGTAACAATTTGTTGAATCCTCAGTAATTCACAAAAATACTAGTTTTGATAGCCAGATACTTGGAAACATTAAATTAATGAATTATAAGAGTAGCTTGGCTTAACACACTGATTCTGGTCTGAACATATAAATGCATGATATTGAAATATTTCAGTGGGCAGTAAATTTGAAGTTACACACATACATGTGACACTCATAAATGTATGAGTATGCTAGCTTATATTATAATTCTGTAGTTCATGTATAATGCATACGTTCGTGTTGCAAGTTGGACCTCCTTTCTTTGTTGAAGTCTTTCCAATAATTCAGCAGACATTGCATTTGCTGAGGATATAAAAATCCTAACAGTATATGTAGGTCTTAATATAGCAGCAGGAAGCGAGTACATTGTGACTCGTTAATGTGCTATCCTGGACACTGGCACGTGGGCTGGAAAATGGAGTTCAAAATGAAAAGGAAGGAACGTTAACCATCACATTTAAACATTGTTTTCTGAACATATTAAGTACAAAAGATGGGAGCATCAATGAGCAGAAATGGTCAAACATTCTACAGAGACTAAAACTGATATTGACAGAATATAACCTGTAGAACACGTCCACAATTATTGTCCCCACATCATCACAGAACCATCAAACATACAGAAATCCCTGAGAATATTAACCAAGAAACTGGACATAAAAGACAACTATTCTCTTTACCTCTGCAAAATTTGTTTATGTATGTGTTGAGACCAGTTACCAACCAGTTAATCAAACTGTCAGTATAACATAATTTGTTCTTATTTATTTTAAAAACAGATTAAAGTCAGTTTTGTGTTCAGGACAATTTAAAAATGGAAGAAGGAATTGTGTGTCAAATGTTACACCACCTGAATATGATGTTCAATTCTTGATTCCACTAAAATCAGAACCAATAAGCCAGTTCAAGATTACCTTGCATTTCTATGACATAAAGGTAATATAAAGTTGGACAGGCCCTTAGGGCTCCAGGAGGTTGAAGTTCCCAGAATTTCTTGACAAATGGCACATGAAGGTGGTAAGGTTGTCAGCCCTACGCACCGGCCGCCTTTACCCCCCAGGAGATACCCCTGGTACTCATTTTTGTTAGAGGCTGAGTCAACTCCAGGGCCATAGTGTGTCCGGATGGATCAAGTCAATAAAAAATCCCAGTGATCCCATTGGGCATCAAACCTGCAACCTTCTGGCTTGCAGCGCAGTGCCTCAACCAACTGCACCACTGCGTACCCCTTTCTATGACATAAAATGAATTACAGACCTTGGCATGAGAACTTGAGATCTGAACAGAATCAGTCAAATGCTGAAGTTCTTGAAGTGTCATATGGTTGTACATTCGGTACGCATTGCGCCTCCTCTCGTTGGGAGTTGTCACCTACACACATTCAAGAAAACTCTTTTCACAATACAAAAGTACCACGTTATAATTTCTTACAGAGTCCAATATACAAAGTGCATGGAGCAGAATCCTCCTGAAGATACCTGTCACTCAGCAAGTGTCAACATTTCAAGTCTTTTACAAAACTCAAAATTTTCATTTGTGCCCACAAGAGCCTGCCACCCATCTCTGTTCTGCACCAGCCCACATCATCCAACGTATTTCTTTAAAATTCATTTTAATATTACTCTCCCATCTATGCCTAGATCTTTTAGGTAAATTCTCCCATTCAAGTTTTCTGACTAAAGTTATGGATTAATTTCTTATCATTCCCATGCATGCTATTTGCCTCACCCATCCCATCTTCCTTGGTTTCATCACCCTATTCAAACAATTAAGTTGCTCATCGAGCAATTCTCTCCAACTCCTGTTTCTTCCTCCCTCTCATGTCCTAATATCCTACTCCACACCATGTTCTGAAAGAAACCACATCCAAGTTCCCTTACAGTACAAAAGACCATGTATCACACCCATACAACAATTATACAGGTAGAATTACAGTGAGAAATATTTTAACCTTCACATTTTCAGATATCAGACAAGAAGACAAAGGAATCTCAAACAAAGGCATCAAGAATTCTCTGCATTGAATCTGCTTTAAATTTTTTCTTAAATGCAATTTTAATTTGTTACTAATACCACAAATGTCTGAAACATGTATTTTTTAAAATAATTCGTTAGGTACCTTTATATAATAATTTTTTCCTGCATTCTGGTGATAAGAATGAAGCACATTATCAAGTAGCGATTATTCTGCGTTTCTTTTAGACAAACCTCCGCACTGGGGTCTACTATTAGGGTGTTTGGGTTTTCATGCAGTAAACTATTATCATCACCGAAGACCACAAGCTAGTACATCCCAGTGAGTTCCAGAGTATCCTGATTGCAGTATTCACTATACTTGACTGAAGCAGACATCACAAGATACAGTAATTTAGCATTGGCAAGTAAAAAGATATTTACATGGGCCAGCTCAATCTCAAATTCAACCACTTCAAATGCATCAACACTAATTCTTGTCACCGGAACTGAAGCATTTCGAGCCTTTACAACTTCCATAGCAGTACCCACAATCCAACGACGGTACGCCTCCAACTGTTTTCCGTACGTATATGGGTCCACCAACATAGAACGTGGCAACACCAATGATGTTTGGTCAATCTGTTGGACGTACATTAAAATTACTTAAGCACACGAAAGATAAACACAGGAAAGGTAAAAGGCAAAGCAATCCCATTACAGTCCTGGACAGGCCCTTAGGGTTCCAGGAGGTTGAGGCTCCCAGATTTCTAGACAATCGGCACATGAAGGTGGTAAGGTTGTCAGCTCTACGCACCAGCCGCCTTTACCCCCCAGGAAATACTCCTGGTACTCATTTCTGTTAGAGGCTGAGTCGACCCCAGGGCCATAGTCGACCGAAAGGATTATGTCAATAAAAAATTCCAATGACAGGCCGTTGCATAGAGCTGACAAACTTACCACCTTCATGTGCCGATTGTCTAGAAATCTGGGAGCCTCAACCTCCTGGAACCCTAAGGCCTGTCCAGGCCTGTAATGGGATTGCTTTTATACTAACTGTGAGTTTTAGCATCTCACCACATCACATTCCAGAAGACAGTAATATTTACACATATAAATTTTTACAAACAGTACTTAAATAAGTAACACTGAATTCTCCAAGTATAACTGAGTAATGTGGACTAATTGACATGCACAGGGAACAATTGCACATGAGTCAAGCAATACAGAGCATAATATGTGCTAGTAATTATTCTACACAGGCAATGTAACTTACCGTAATAACACTTCGAGTGGAATTTTTCCTGTCCAAATAAACAATCAAGGACACAAGTGGAGAAAGGCCCAAATGTCTATTTAATTGTGCAATAGCATTCTGCCAGTCGAAGTCTTCCTCCTTCCAACTGTCAGATGTCATTGGCCAGTCACCGACACTTTCAATTATGTCCAGTAGGGGTTCCAAGCCTTCAGACTCCAAATAGTCTGCAAGTAATATGCCATATGTCATGAGCATTGTATAACAAATGAGTTAAATGAGCCTCAAATCTGAAATCCAGTGCAATGTTTTGAAAAAAAAAAACAAAATACGTATATGCAACACCAGTTTTAATGTCACTTCCTAATTTCAAATCCTCAAAATCCCAGTACACTAGAATTTTTTAGTTTATGGATCATTACCTGTCATCACACAAAGCACAAAAAAAGTAAGCAATGTTTTGAAAAAAAACTGGTGTGTCTGAAATGGGTGTTTACTTTTTGTGTGTTTTTGGATGAAGTCCAGAGGCCAAGTACAGTAAAACCCCGATTTAATGTTCCCGCATTTGGTGAAATCCCGGATTTAGTGATGATTTTTTCATGTCCCGACAATAGCTCCATATAAAAAATGTAACCTCCATTTAATGAAAACCTCGATTTAGTGAAATATATTCTAATCCCCCAGCAATTCATTAAATAGGGGTTTTATTGTAGTTCCAAGTGTAAAACACTATAGTCAAACCTCAATCAAATTTCCTTAAAGCTGTTTGTTATTAATGTTTTCAATCTTTATTAATATTAAAATCATGTTTCATTTAATGGACTCTGTATTATTGATGAAAGTAAGGCGACACGGCACTGTAATGAAGCATGACAAAAAAATCCATGTACTAAAAATTCAATTAATGGAATCAATTTCTAAAATTCTGTATTTTAAATAGTTGTAACATGTGGGTATATTTAATTTTAAATCAGACTAAAATGAGAGAATTTAAATTATGCTTGTACAATGAACAGTAATGATGAAGAGCAAAGCAAAAACAAGACAGATAAAGGGGAATTTACAAAAATGCATACACTAGATCTTATTAATACAAAATTAACCAAGCAAAAAAAACACAAATAAAAGCCAAAGAATGTCTTATAATGATTCACCTGTGTCCATACAAGCTTGGTATGCTTTCTTGGCAGCTACCATTGGGGAAGGTTCACCTGGCTCCACTGCTTCTTCAAGAATTTCTGTTAATATAATTACTTCTTGTAATGCATGAAAACAATGATAGAAACAGTCTACTCAGTTTTACTAAGGGTATCCTACGTACTATATGCAGATACGTAAAGATGCTCTGTGTTAATAATATCACGATAATAATTAGTAGAGCTTAACACAAATACATTTATTATAAAATCAATATCTTTCTTTGTACAACATAGTTACATGTTTTGGTAAGCCTTGGGTTATCATCAGGCCTCAAAAATGTTTAAGAAAAGGTTACTTGTACAATTACCAGTGCCACTTCATGGACAGACATATCTTTACAATATTTTTTACTGTTACTTTTAGTAATTGTATCAAAGTTAAGCTTATTGTAGCCTAAGCGATAAAAAATTGCACCATAATTGTTATTATTATTGTCCCTCCGGCCGATGTGTAATTGCGGCAAACTCTATTTGTAATCATATGGATGTTTTTAGAAGGGAATTTGTTACACTTAGTCAGATGTAATATTTTATTACATTATTTTAAGGAGTTTTATTAATTATCTAAGTAAGTTATTGTTTGTTTATTTATTTGTTTTGGTTGTGTTTTTTTATTTTGTCTGTATATTGTCCGTTGTTATTTGTGTTTGTATTTGTGCTGTTTGTGTAATTGGCACCTGGCTGTTGATTCGGCACATTAATAAACAGAATTGAATTGAATTGAATTATCTATTATAAAAACTTGAGACTTGTTAACTCTAAGGATATATTTAAAGTTAATGTTCAAATTTAGAGATTGTAATAAAATTATAACAGCAAGTCTTTTCTTCAGTCACTGTGTTATATGTTAAAACAGGTTATCTATTCATCTATCCACAAGTTCTGAGACATATTAATTTAACAACGGGTTTGAGATAATAAGCTATAGCTCACTCACCCAGAAGCAGTTGTTCTTAAGAAGCTAACAGCTGTTAGCTACAGTCATTCAGATAATCAAGAAATTTGTCTAAATTCTACTCAGTGGGATGAGCCAAAGAAAGACAAGTCTTTAGCATTACCATGAACGCTACCAACACACCTCCTGCGAGTAGTATAACGGTAGAGTTCACCCTACAACCTGCCATGAAGACACAGAGGGAGAGTAGAGGTACAGCTCTACTGTTTCTTTAACCTCGGCATTAGACTGGGGTGGGTGGTCAATGCCATGCCCTGGCCACTTTTCCGACCCCGGGAAAGAGACCCGGTACCCCCTGTACAGGAGGCTGGACGGGCCTCAGAGCCAGTCTGGATGGATGTGGAACATCTTTGCCCCACCGGGGTTTGAACCCCGAACAGTCCAGCCTACAGCAAGTCGGTATACCAACTACGCTATCCCGGGCCACCTGTGAGTAGTATGACAAACTAAGTGTAACAATTACTGCTCTGTTGCTTCTCAGTCACCTCCATACCTTTCAGTTCAAGGTCTACCTTCTCCATGACGACATCAAATTGATTCCTGTGCGCCTCTGTGGGGAGCACAGGATGTCTCTTCACCCAACCCCCACAAGCAAACTCATAGAAGTCTTCACAGGGGTCCATACTCGTGTTTAGACTCTGCAGCAACTGCGTAGCTATGGGGGGGAAAAAATACATAAAAAATAAGAAAATTTTTTTGCAAACTAAATCATATTTGTCACTTCAGATAATAAAACATTTCAAGGATCTGATCAATCACCATCTCAAAAAAAAAAAATTATGCTTACCAGCTACCTTACAGTCTTCTCTTTCACAAACATGACTGCTATCATGTCTCATAATTTCCAATGGCCATGGCAGAAACCCTGTAACACAACACGAATTACAAGAGTTCTGATTCTGGACTTATTGTACAACATTCCATAGTGGTTATAAAATGCAGAACGCAATGCCAAAACGTCATTACAGTGATAACTACCATCTTGAGCATTCCTGACACACAAGCAGAATGTGCAGCACCTTGTATGGATGTCAACTGTATCAGTTCTGCTCTTGGAGAACAACAAATACTGATAAAAATTTACATTTAAGAACTTACGCTATAATAAAAGTCTACAATGAGAAAGTAAAGTTTCTCAGGAGTGTTGTAAGAATCAAGTTTTCTGGGATGTGACGCTATGGTGTAGGTAAATAGTTCTCTATGTACCAAAGAATCATAGAACCTTCAAAATGTTGGCAACTATTTACCCAAAGACAAACATCCTTGAATTCTAAAAGGTTTTGATGATGGTATATAACATTGAGAACCACTTGTCTTTTGGACTTTGTCCATCGTCTTGGATAAAATATAAAATATAAAAATCACAACGTTTCGGAAGATGGCTCTTCTTCCGTCTTTAGGCGATGCCTCTCAGACAGACAAACTCACTGATGAGCTCTGCGAGATTGACCACGACTGGGAGCGGAGTGCTACAGCGAAGAGGAGCGTTATGGCATCCATGAGGCCTTATCATGAAATTTTGATAGAAAGAAAGAAGAAATCACGACAGTCCACACTGCATGCTTTCTTTAAAAAACGTGACAATCCTCAACCAGGGACTTCGTCAGAGAACTAACGTTGCTTCATTACGCCATTGCTGGTTGTAAGTGTACAAAATATATTTTTAAATTCCCTTTATTATATTTACGTTATTTCAGAGCTTTAAACGCAATGCCATTATATTACTCGTCAATGTTTGGGTGCCGGGAACGCATGTCATTGACTTCTCACTGATTTACACGATTCCGATTACGCCGGTTCGTCCAGGAACGCATCCCCAGCATAAATCGAGGGCTACCTGTACCTTCCATGTCTGTACATTGATTTTACATTGTTTCACGAACTATTCTTCTTCCTCCTCCTCCTTCTCTTTAGCACTACAGCCCTTTAAGTTTGGCCTTGGCTTCCCTCACGACAGTTGCCCATTCTGTTATGTCCACAGCTCTTATTCTCCATCTTTTCACACCCATATTCCTCAAGTCCTATTCAACATCATCTATCCACCTTAGTCTATGTCTTTCCCTTTTTTCTCCCTCCTTGTGGTTTGCCTTCCAGTAACTTCCTTACTGTCCTTTCACCATCCATTCTTGCAAGACGCCCAAGCCATTACATACACATACATACATACATATACATTTCTTAGATCCTAAATCTGTCACAGGACAGCTGGATATGAAACAAGTCATTCCAATCTACATACTTTAATTACAATAACAATATCTGAAGATTTAAATTTATTATAACATTCTTGATCCATTTTTATTCTCCAGTAACCATTTTCATATGATGGCCCATATATTTTCTTCAAAGATTTCCTTTCCCACATCATCAAGGCTCTTTCCATTTTATTCATTGGGGTTCATGATTTCCTATAATCATTCCAGCATATTCCTTTGGGCTTCTCTAACACTGTAATTTTTTCCACAATGAAGTTGTCACCCTCATGCCCAACCCCCAACCTGGAGGGCCAGGGTTTGATTTTCAGGTGTGATCCCCTAGGGAAGTTGGCAAACTTCTAAGGAACGCTCCCTAACCCCTCTAGCCCTTGTTGTAAGACACTCATTGTCTGGCTCCTCTGCTGAGACCTGTCCAGCTTAGACGACCCAATCAGTAGCTATGCTATGGCTGGAATAGCCCCCAGCTTGAACTATTATTACTTCATGTCAAAACTTCCACATATTATCTGCCTCCATTTTGCATTTTTCTCACCTTGTCAATTTGTTAATAATAAATTAATATTAGTGGCTACAGTGTAATTTGAAGCAATATCTTGGCATTTACCAGGAGGCACAGAGGGAGACCACAATCGTCACTGCCATGGAGGAGGAGGCAGCAGGTTCCTCCAAAATGTTGGCAACTACCTACCAAACTACACGTTGTCACATCCCAGACAAAACTCTGACATGAGAACTTCAAATATTTAAAACACATTACTTTACCTTCATTACTGTGAAATGCATCCACAGCAAAGACATACAGAAGAGTTAATGATGTAATGAAATGTACTTTTATTAGCAAACAGCTGCTCCTGAAACAAATAAATGTGATGTGCATAAATGTTTACAAAAATACAGTGAAACTAGTTCAAAACACCACTTAATACAATTCTCTCTGTAAGCTAGTACAATAATTTGGTACCAAAACTGGGTTGACCCCAGAGCAGGAATATATAATTTAAAGAAGTGAAAAATCTCTTGCTCCTAAATAACATACTTTGTTTATCTAGAATTCCAATGACACAATTTAACAAACAAACTATTTTGGACTGCAGATGCTGCTGACTTACCCACGAAGCAGTTCCATCTTCATTGTGGTTTCTGTCTACGTGGACCCGTCTCTCTTCACCATCACCGTTGGTGTGATCAACTGCTCAGCAATCTACATATCTTAGCATAGCACTGTACACCAACACTTGCAGGCCCCAAAGCAAAAATGATTTAAGTGCAGTGCTGAAGACCACAACACCACTGCAGGCACATAGCAGAGTCCTCCGAGGATCCCAATGTGTATACTGCAGCATACTGAGGTTCTTAAACTGCACACTCAATTCCTTTCACATATTCTGCTGATATATAACATTACATTCAAATATCAAAAAAGAGGAAAGAAGTTATATAATCTGAAGCTTCCTCAGTGATTAAAGGTAAAAAGACTCTGTTGGGCTACCAGCCATGTCAAGTGGTTAAACAGCAAATCGAGAACAGAGATGTAAGTTTTAAAACTTTCACGGCGACATGATTCAATATAGTCTTCTCGGGCGCACAGCCGCGTCAACTCATTTAAATACGTTTCAGGGACTAGCTCCGTCCCCATCCTCAGGCATGTCTTTCAACCACCTCACATAACTGGCAGCCCAGGAGGGCTCCACTAACTTCCACAAGAACATACCTGCAATAGAAATTTTTGATTAAAAATGCAGATATTAATGTGTACTGCACTGACAGACCAACTTACATTGCCAACATAAAAACTATGAGAATGAAGGTCAGCAATGCAAAATTTTACCAGGAAGTGCAATATGTAAATTAATTCTTTTCTTTTCTGAACACACAAAAATCATTCAACCCTTGAAAGCTCAGTGGCAGCTATATGTACCACCTGCTGCAACATTAAACACTCTGCATTTTGACACACAGTGTGTTTATACGTCTCATATGAAGTTGATGAATGTTTTACATGTATACTAATTTGACGTGTCTGGTGTCATGTGTATGACTAGATGGACTGAATAAAACTGCAAGCAGTGAATACTTTTCACAGGATTTCAGGATACTAAAAAGCAAAAGTGCATCAGGAAAATAGCGATACTCCCATCAAGAATGCTTACAACGGTGTGCTTGTTTATAACAAACTACCTAGCAAAATTAAAAGTGTTAAGTCCATAATAAAATTCAAGAAGATACTTAGAAATTTCCTACTTGAAAAGAGTTTTATTCAGTGGAAGAATTTATGACAGTTAACTCTTAATTTGTAGGAACTGGGTTAAAGATGTATCTCTGTATGGTAATTGCCAGTGCTTTCTTTCTTATGCGTATTATGTTAATCAGTGTCTTGTGTGGTCCTGTACATGTATGTAATTATATCAGATTTACGTATTTGTTTGCTTTTACTGTAATTCTTATACTGTTTACTCTTTGGTTGTGTCCAATATCATTCTGTAATGATTTCTAGGACGAAATAAATGATGATAACTCTCACAGCAAACAGCAATTAATTCCCACAACAGCATTAACAGACTGATTTTTATAACGAAGATGGATTATGCTCTATGTGAGGCAGTAACTGAAGTTTTACATACAATTTAGATAAATGTCAGTTTCAAAAGGTTAGTCAACACATTTAACTCATAACTAACAAGTTACTGAGACAGTTTCCTTAATTACTCCTACAATTATGTTTGCATTCAATTTTATATTCACAGAAACTTTCCACATGTTCTAAACAGGGGCAGCATATTAAATACATATCACATGTTTATTAAAATCCAACTAAATACACTTACTAGGTTACATACACCTTCTTATTTTACATTAGATTATTTGCGACATGTTTCGGCTCATACTGAGCCACCATTACAGAGACAAATACAAGGCAACATACATATTATTTTACAAGTACCCTGGACAGCACTACATACATACATACATACATATGCATCTCTTTGTATACAAGGTGTAGTGATGTCAGATATAGTCTAAGTTTACACTTTTCTGTTAATTAAATATTTATATCAACACATACGGATGTAATATATCAATGATTAAAACTGTTGAAATTTTTGTTAAAAGTTTAACATATTTAATTGTCATATACATACACATAGTAGTGGAGTCAGGATTTGATTTTGCATCCAAATAGCTATGAGATGTCATCAATCATTTTTAAGATTTCCATACTGCAGAAATTATTAGTGCTCTCTCCAATGTAATTTTAAAATCATATGTATATTCTCCTACATTTGTCTGCCTGATGATGGCTCGGTATGAGCCGGAATGTCAGAAATACCATAATGTACAATAGAAAGGTGTATATAATCGAGCAAGTGTATTTAGTGGGATTTTAATAAAGTGACAACATACATGGACAATGCAAAATATTAAGACTATATTACATATTTGCAAAGTGAATACTTGCAGCAATAACACGTGAAAAAAGAGCTTACTTTTGTTCCAAATGGGTAATCTGAAAAAAAAAAAAAAAAAAAAAAGGCAATGAAATAAAACTGGCTACATAAATAAGACAGGTCCTTTTAATTACCCGTAAAAACAGCTGTTTAGGCTGGGCATGTTTGAAAGCAGCTTTTCTGTAAGCCTACAAGAAATTATCCATAATTTGGCATCACAAAACGTTTCCTCTTTACATCATGTTAATTGCCATATAAATAATTCAGCCTAACATACCATAATTCACTCTTGCTGTAAACCAGTGCGGTTCATGATAAACAGTAACCCACCCCATTTATGACAAACAAAGTGGGCGGAGAGGTGTGGGGAAGTTACAGTGCAGCATTCAATAAATGTGATTATACACACCGGAAGTACCGCACACAGATATGCACTCACGTCGACATTATCACTGCTCCCTCTGATAGCAATGTTATGGCACGCTTCCCTTGTAGTAACACAATTAAGTTCCAAATTGTGCACACAATTACAGGAAATGATATTTGCCCCAGTGATAGTTAATTTCTTCATGCTGCTATTAAAGGAAGTTGTCATTCAGTCCTTCATACTAAACAATAACAATTGCATACTTCAGCTTAGTGGTTAGCATTACAGTTTCATATTGGAAAGACACAGGAACCAGATCGCAAGATAATGTGCATCTTGAAGTAACATAACAGACCTCCTTAATCTCTGCAAACATGGAAACAAAACATTAAATATGTCATAATCACTATTTACAGGATATTCTAAACCACCTACCCACACCTGTCCTGCCCTTATCCATTTGAAGCTAACATACATAATATATGTAAAAAGAAAATAGCTATTAAATGGAAGTACAGAACAAATAATGTACAATATCGAACTCACGTAATGCTGCAGTTACATCTCCAAGTTGCAGGTTCAGTTTCCAGATTCTTGTGGCTCTTTGAAACAAACAGTTGGGTGGCAGCACACAGCTTATCATCTTACCAATTATTACTACCAACATTTAAGGCATTAAAACCATCACAGTTTCCGTAAGTATGGTAACAAAAGGGTTGGTGTTAAACGACACAAATTAATAAATTTCAGTACTTAGTACCTGCTGGGTGTCAACATGACAACAGCAGAAACTGCATATGTTATCTGTGTGCGAGAAATGGCCCACAGTTACGAGTACTTTACATTAAACTTCTCTATGACCTGACAACCAACATGAAACTCCTACAGCAATGAATAAGGTAATATCATTATAAACAGTATTCATACATTCAATGTCTTTAATTAATTTCACATAAGAAAATGTGACAACTAATCCTAATCTACAAAAAGCTAAGTACCACATCTAAATACAATAT
This sequence comes from Reticulitermes speratus, assembly GCA_021186555.1. Lineage (NCBI taxonomy): Eukaryota > Metazoa > Arthropoda > Insecta > Blattodea > Rhinotermitidae > Reticulitermes > Reticulitermes speratus. The sequence goes on from JAJKFL010000010.1 coordinate 21,028,287, forward strand.
CTGCGTTACTCAGCATTCTGATAAAATTTAAATCAGGGAACTGAAAAATGGCTAATAATACCTCAGAGGACATACAAAAAAAGGTAAGGTTTCCCCTGTCCAGGCCAAGAAGGTATACAGGTGGGAGTAGAGTTATAGCTCCACTTATTCTTAACCCGGGCACTAGATGGAGGCAAGTGGTCAACAACATGGCCTGACTGCTTTACCCCCAGAAAAGAACGCCGGTACCCATTAAATAGGAGGCTGGGTGGGTACCAGAGCCAGCATGGGTATTTTGATGAACAGGAAGTGCCCCTGCCAGGATTCAATTGCCGGATCGTCCGTGTGTCCTCGACAGTACATCGACTACGTTATCCTGGCTCCCAGGGGACATATAATATACATATATAAAAGTGCCTCTGAAATTCATAACCACATTTTTGTTTAATTTAAACTACCAAGTAAAAGTTACGATATTTAAATACAAAGTTTTCTTAAGCTCCCTTGTGGCCTGCATTAACCCACTGGCATACTTTACTGATTTTGCATGTCTGCTTGTTTGAGTAACATCAGCTACTTTCATGACTTTGAGGGATCTGGAGAACAGATGTAGTATGCCTCACTGGAAGATATACGAAAGTCTGCAGCAACTTATTTTTAAATGCTGCAGTAATCTATTATACATGATGAGGCAAAGTAAAGATAAAACTGTCCCTGTCCATACCATGAAAGCATTGGGGAAGTGGAGGTACAGCTCCACTCATTCTTAACCTCAGCACTAGACACAGGAAGTGGTCAGTTTTATGCCCCAGGTATGGTGTCTCTGGAACTCAATGAATACAAGGCTGGATGGGCCCCAACCCCATTCTGAATGCTTTTGAAGGAAAAATCTCTTGTCCTTGCATGGAGTCAAATCACAATCCTCTCGTCATCCATTCTGTAGCCTAGTCACTATATCACCACCTGCTGGAAGCACCAACCATATTTCTGGTACATGTTTATCTGCAGCATTAGTTCAGATTAAGTCAGTGAATACTGACATCATAACGAGCTCATTAACAATCATATCACCAGACCCGTAGGAAGTACCGCATTAGTTCCACAGTCAGACTGCAGTACATGTCAATGACCATGTTCAAATTGACAGTATGATAACAGCTGATCATACTGCTAGGAAGCAACGAATCCAAAAACTGGTCACTGTGGCAATGAACAATACTAATTGTGAGGACAGTATTATAATCAAGTACGCAAGGGAAAAACTAGTAAAGTGCTACATTTGGAGCAGAAGGAATTAATGTTTATACAAAAATATGGTTTCAAAAAATGCACATGAAAAAAATACATTTGGCATTCAAAGAGGTTTGAAATTGGATTAACACAGGATGATGTATGCAAGTTTTGGAGCACCAAAATAAAAAAATAACACACAACTTCTTTATTCCTTTCAGGATCATATACCTGTGTAATATTTATAGCAATACGAACATCTACTTAGTAAGATGATAAGATACGGAACAGTAATGAAGACAATCCCGGGTATTTTACATGTCTTTTCCCTCCAATAACAAGAGACTAGGACACAGGTTTGCACATCTTCCTCTTCGATATTTGCATTAACACTTAATGGGGTAACAACAAAGAAACATAACCCTTATCACAATACGTGAAAGTAAATTTATGACACCGTGACCTTTAAAGTTCTCGCATTGGTGTTGGCGAAGATTCACATCTTTGGAGATGTGATGGTGTCATTGGGCGAGGAGTTCCCAACATTGCCTTCATCTTGAGGCTCAAGCCGCCCAAGAAGAATTCTTCTTGGGCAGCTTGACCATCATGTTGAAGGCACTACAGTCCTCCGAAACAATGGGAATTGCCTGATAATACAGCGTCACATTCCAGAAGACCAACGTTCAGTACGAGTGCTATGAAAACATCGATCTCACACATCTTACAATATATTTTTCACATTTTAACCACTCCTAGTGCTAATCACAGTTTGAGAACCAGTGGCTAAAACTTGCATGATTTCAGGCTTTCACTGCAGTGTAAATGAGATCTGCAATCTTTTGGGATTTACGCAGCGTAGCGTAAAATCCCAAAAAAGCACAGATCCCTGGCTGAAACTTGAAACAAAGTACAGTTGTAACCTTTACTTTAAACATCCTGTTGTAATAATATATAAAGGTAAAGGTCACCCTAGAACAGGCCATGAAGGCCCAGAGGGGGAGCAGAGGTATAGCTCTACTCTTTCCTTAACCTCGGCGCTAGATGGGGGTGGGTGGTCAACGCCACGCCCCGGCCGCTTTACCCCCCGGGAATGACCCAGTACCCATTGTACAGGAGGCTGGGTAGGCCCCAGGGCCAGTCTGGATGGGTGCTGAAAATCTCCCTCCCCCCCCCACCGGGATTTGATCCCCGGACCGTCCAGCTCGTAGCGAGTTGCTATACCGACTACGCTATCCCGGTGTAAAGAAATAAACCGCCAATCACAACAGACCTTTAATTTTTCAGAGATTTAGTGTGTTTTACAAGATGTTTTGGCCAACTTGAAGATGGCCCAGTTGGTTGAAACATGTTGTAAAACACATTAAATCCCTGAAAAAATAAAAAGTTTTGTTGCGACTGACAGTTTATTTCTTTACACGTCAAAGCATAGTCGAACTCGGTTATAACGTCATGAAAAGGACTGAATATTTTGTGTTGTTATAAACGACCATTGTAACCGAGCAGGATAATGTTATGGTTAACAGCCAGGACTTAATTGGTACCACAGAATATATGACGTTATAGACAAGGTGTCACGTAAACCGATGTCGTTACAGTGAGGTTCCTCTCTACCTCTGCACAAGATTTAAATTAAAGTGAAATTAGTACAAGTTACATATTTGACGTACTTGTTACACTCAGCACAGTAAAATGCAAATTCACATTACATAATATACCAGAAAGAGACAGAATATAAAATTCCACGAACTACCTTCAGTGTGAGGTTTTATACTTCCTATCATTTGTTACTGTCTAGCTATGGCATATTAAAAGCAAGCGTGCTTTGTAACTCATCACCACTTGTTCAAAACAATCTGCCACCGCACCCCCCACCCCACCTCAAAAACAAAGAACCCTAAATGATAGTCATCTTTTGGGTTTTTACACCATGTAGTGTATTTGGTTTGTGCTGGTGTTTCAGAGAAACATACTGCCGTCACCTGCAGGGTGACTAAATCTGTTTTAGGTGGTTCCTAAAGTGATTTGGAGGAAGAAAATGTGTTGCTTATATGGTTCTAATTGGCCAAAATTCCCTCAAACCATCCTAATTCTTCTACAAAACTTTGGCAACATGCTACATGGTGTAAAAAACCCAACCACAACCACCACCAGCTGAACAACAGCTACTTCGAAAACCTGCAAACTTAAAAATTTTAAGGTCACATCCTACATCATATATTACCACCATCTGATAGTATACTCACATCAAGATATTCTTACAAGCTCCCCATAATTATGTACAAAATTACGCACACAAAAAATAATAAACAGTTTTTACAGTACATACATATCGTCTTCTGTAGTCACTTCACAACTGCAAGAGCATCTGGTACAGCACAAAAATGAATGCAGAATATGACAACAGTTCCTTTCTGAATGAGTTAAATAGATTATAGAGCAGCACTCACTTTCACAGTCAGTAAATGACCATTCACGACTAAGACGATAATCATATTCACAAACAGACATAGAAACCTTACACAAACACGCATCCAAGCCCTGTTGGATAACTGCTATACAAATGTCCAGTGCTGCCTTTCTCCACAGATGAAAGTGGCATTACTGACATGTGACAAGTGGAAATGAAAGGGAAATCAAAGCAACCTTTAAGCTTTTTGATGAAAATAAGCATTCAGAGTACGAAAAGCAACATTGTTTCTGCAAAATGAAAGTAAAATAATGTTCATATACCTACGGACACATTTCCTAAGAGACATTAATTTGGTTTCACAGAAAAAAATGCTGGAATAACATAACACTGTGTACCACTAGAACACAGCTGCACGTTTTACTCCGTAACACAGTACACACTACCAAGACATTCTTCAGTTTCAAAATGTCATACAGTTTCACAGTACACGTGTAACTGTAATTACATTTATGTCCACAAGAAAAGTATGGCCTTTGCTGTGCCTATTTTCACAAAAGTCACAAATGCTCCAACAGCATTACGCAAAGATACACTGTAGTTCACCCAAATCAGACAATAAACATGGCAAGTATGGATAGAAACTCATTTATATCCCTCAGTGAAGTACGACTTTCACTGTGCTGCCTTTCATGAAAATTACAATCATTTACTAAATTGTTGTGGATATCTCCAAATTTCATCTAAATCTGATGAAAAAAATGTTGAAAATATGAGAAAATTTTCATTCACATTCCTACATAAAGTACGACTGTCATTACACTGATTTCCACGAAACTCAAAAATTGCTCCGTGGCATTAGGCAGATATCTATACAGAATATCACCAAAATCAGTCAAGAAATGTGGAAAGTACAGGTAAAAATTAATTTATGACTGCAAGTAAAGTATTACTGTCACAGGGCTGATTTTCAAGAAACTCGTGCTTACTCAGCAACTAAATGTAAAGAACTACTGCAACAAATTTCATATGACAAATGGTTTAGAACCTGATACCAGGTTACAGACACCCAGAAAGATGGATTGGCAGGCATGTCTCCACATCACGCACTCCTTTATATATTTCATAAAGAATGCCTTAAAAAATCTGCAGAAGCAAACAGTACAAACACATTTACAAAGTCATTTGCTGTGTTATAAAGCAGAGTGCCAACTGAGAAGCTACTTCCATCACATAGTCTTTTAAAAAAATGTACACAAGGAATTATATTTGGAGGGAAGTTGGCGTATCTTCTGTCCTAACAAAAACAGAGATACTGGCAACTAATAATATACACAAGAAAACTACTGCTCTCTTTGTGTGTGGCTAGGAACATACATCAATGACCAATCTATTGTTTGAAATCACTGCATCAAGTACTGATAACTTCTACTGACAACATAAAGATGAACTATAATAATATGCAGCGGTTGTACAATCAATTTCAACATATCTGTGAAGTGTAAAATAACCATGTAGTATAATATTGTAGTTTGCTACCATATTCTATCAACATCTAACTACCAAACGGGAAAACATCCATCAGGTCAAGAGATGTCACATATGCAAAGTTAACCCAAACTTAAAATAATAAGCCACAAAATCTGACTCAAAGTATTGCTTGGTCCAGCAATCATTTAGTGAGATGTGCTTCATAAGTATATATAAAGCGGAGTAAAGGTGATGTTGGCAGATAAATTTTCGTAACAAGTGCCAACACAACAGGGGCACTTCATAACTGTCTGTACCATGTAAATTCATATAAAAATTACCGAAACGAAAACAAACTCAATATTTAGTGATGGTTAATCTTAACTCACCGTGCATTTTTATTATTTAAGATAAACACCAACAAAATGTAAAGCACCTTTTATAAGAGGAAATAACCCCTGATGATGGCTCATGAAGAGCTGAAACGCGTAGGGTAAAATCATGATATAAGGAGCTGATTTGCACCTTATAATTTGTGCATTTTGTTGGTGTTTATCTTAAATTTAGTGATGGGTTTTGTAACTCTTGACAAAATAGTACCCATATATAAGACAACCCCCCCCCCCCCACCCTTCACAACCTTCAGTTTTCAGGAAAATGCATACACAGAAGGCGCTCAACTTCATATCGGACTATAATCACAAAAAAAGTTCTGATCTTATATAAGTGTAAATATCTTAGATCTATACTGAGCTGAAATTCACACAGAAACATACAAAAGGTCCTTTTAAGACACTCAGTATATCATATACATTTTTAACAAGAAAAATATCAGTTTAAACAATCATCAAATACTGTACAGTACATCTAAATCTCAAAAACACAGCCCCTTCATATCCAAGTGCACTAACACATGAAGCAAGTCCTGTGAAAATTTTTGTAAACTCATATTTGTACTGGGGTGGGGGGGGGACCAAATTTGTCACCAGTAATTTAAATGTGATAACAAAAACCAGTTACTTTCATCCCTAAATGCTTATCCTTAAACTCTACAATGCCCAGCTCTACATGCCCCTCTTCCAAAATCAATGCGTCCGCTTGACTACTTAATGCGAATGTGTGAATTTGCAAATACTGTGCCAACAGTAAGTGATAATGACAGCATTTCAGTAGCAAAATGCTGTATGTACAAAGATACATTGATCAAATTATTAAGTAGACTTTAAGATCATTAGCTTCATGTCTTTGTCCATTTTCTGGCACTTTAAAATTAACCACTACATTCTGGAGAGAGAATTTTTCCCTGTCCTCATGATAAAATATAAGACTGGGACCTACTCAATCATGCCCGACATGCAGAGCTACTCTCAACCTCTGGGCTGAGATGTTGAGAGTAGCTCTGCTTGTCGGGCATGATCGAGTAGGTCTTATTACTTTGACCTGAAGACGGGGACCAATCCTGTCCCTGGAAAGTGTTTTATTTTTTTTTTGTTACTTTTAAAACACCAGTGTGGGCAGGAATAGAGCAGTCGGTATAGGGACTCATTACGGACCACACGGCCCAGGGACCAAATCGCTGTTGGGGCAAGATTTTCCACACCTGTCCAGACCAGCCCTGAGGCCTACTCAGGCTCCTGTAGAACAGAGTAGAGTTATACCTCTACTCACCCTCTGGGCCTTCATGGCCTGTTCCAGGGTGAACTTTACCTTTGCCTTTCTTAAAACACCAGAAGATGGAAAACATCCATAAACCTAATGATCTTACATGTGATGTACGATCATCAGAGTCTTACAGAAGTGTTAAACAAACTGTTTAACTGGACAAATAGAAAGTTAAACACAACTAAAAACGTATCTCCTTTAAGGTTCAAAGCACTTTAACACATTTTAGTTTACACTTAATAACACTTTACCAGTAAAAAAAAAAAAAAAAGTTACTCAAAATGAACTGCAACCAAATATTTAAACATGCTTATTTGGAAGACAGATCACTCCCATTCAATTATACACATACATATAGTGTATATACATACATATATATACTTTGTGTAAATAAGCGAAAATACAAGGTGGGGCCATCAAGTGACAGTGAGTAACAGCTTCTTCATTTCAAACATGTACAAACAGTATAGCTAACAGTTCTCATGTTCATGGTGTTGAGAAGTAATACAGTTCAATAATTGCACACCCAAATATTTCTGTGAGCACTTCATTTGGGACAGTAATGACTGCAAATTCCACGAGCAAAATGTTGGCTAAATCAAGTACGTACGCATGAACAGTTAAACTCCGAAACCAACAACAAAGAACTGCTAAGTAATATTTAAACATTCATGTATGTAATACGTATTAACACACTTTCGGCCAGTCCTGGCCAACACCAGCACTGGCATTCCGCACTCCTTACGTGAGGCTTGAAAAATTCCCTTATCATCACACTTTCATCTTCCAATATCCTTTCCATGGTACTTCTGCAACAAACGCTGTACTGACGGCTGTCTATCCTCGTCTAACACATTTCAAAAAGTACACAGATGTAACGTCTTGCTGGTAGACGCCACATGAAGTCTAAAGAATCTCTTGGAATTTATTTTTCTGATATTGGTAAAATTTGTGTAGAATAACCAATTGACAGGGACTGACAGCCTTTATACCAGACAGGGAATGTGTTGATGTCAAAGAAATGTATGATATGACTGAAAACAATCCTGATTGCATTTTCTGTTATTCAAGAAAACAGTGATTACTGTCTAATACATTGTGTCCTGGGGAAAATACAAAAACCACTAGCACAGCACAAAACTGAAGATGTGGCCATGCTACGTGAGTAGTAAACATTACTGCTGTTCAAGATTTGAGGCTGTCACAGTGGCATGGCTGAGGATTTAGGCCATCTGCAATACCATGCCGAGTCTTTGGGTTAAGTGGTTTGTGTTGCTTTAAAGGAGCAAAATGCCTTCATCTTCAAAGGTCCAGAAGTCTTCCTTCATCACAGAGGATGAAGACAGTATCTTCCTTTGAAATGCTAGGAACCTATAACCCAGTGACAGTGTCACATCCCAGAAGACCTCGGTTCTCACCACACACTACTGTTAATAAAATCTATGAAGTTCTACAGTGTCTACAATCATTTTCACTGACAAAAGAAGTGTGAAGTCCTCCAACAAAGGATTAATTCTGACAACACTGAAAGAATGTGTATGTGTGTGCACACAGCAATTCACATAAAGTTCATCAGACAGATCAATTATCTACATGTATCTACTACCATATAATCTCAACACATGTGCACTGTAACACATCCATCCTTATGCAAATGAAAACAGACTTTATTTATTTACGTACGTAGCAGGCTGTGTATGTGTATAAGGTACTGTACACGACAAAAAAATGTTTAGAATAATCTGACACCAAAGATCAAAATATGACAGATTTTCTACTAGTGTCCAATATAACTACTTCCTACATAATTAACCTTTCAATGACTGAGATGGTATTTAAATTTTAGTGCATGGTTTATGAAAAACATATTATTTGAACAGAAAATGATAGAATAATGAAATAAACGGCACTTTGCAGGAAAAACAACAGAAATTATACAGCATGTGTTAAAAAATGTGGTAAATTTCCTTGTTTCCTAAATATCTAAAATGAAATTGTAGGGTTTTTTTTTTAATGTGTGTTTGCATATGCAAACACACATTAATTTTAAAGGTTGTAAAGACAAAGAAAAATAACCAATAGAGTATGCCCTCGATTTAACGGACTAAATGGGGGAAGTGGTGTCCACTATTGCCGAAAGTCCGTTAAATCAAATGTATTTTAAAAACATATATTAATAACGAACTTACAATGTACAGGATGTATCAAAATGTTATTATAATGTATAAGTATGAATAAAATATTATTATAATATACATTGACTAATTTACACACGCCATAAAACATCTGTTAAAAATATAAAAATAAATTTACGACAGGAACCAAACTTTATTTTAATTAAACACATCAAATTTTTTGTCTGTTAAATCGAGGGCCTACCGTATAATAATATACATTACATCAGACACGAAACTCAAGAGGCCTAGGCATGCTGTCCTCAATGAGATATCATTGACAATATATCACTTACAATGTAATTCCTACTCCTTTTATATGTGAATAGGGAGCCTGAGTAACAGTCACTACAGCGACTGGGCTATGGGATCATCGGTCCAGGGTTCGACTCCTGGTAGGAGCAAGAGATTCTTCTCTCCTCCAAAACATCAACCCATCTTCCTATTGAATGGGTATGTGGCATCTTTCCCAGAGGTAAAGCAGCCAGGGCATGAAGTTCACCACTCACCTCCACACAGTGCTGAAGTTACGAATAAGTGAAGCCTTATGTCTACTCCCCCTACAGCCTTCATGGCATGAACAGGCAAAACTTTACCTTTTATAGCTGAATAGCATGGATACTTACCGAAAAAGCAAGCTATACCATGGCTCAGATGGTTTTAGTCACCAGCCTCACTGCAGAGGCCTAGATTCAACCACAGGTGGTGGACATAGCTGCACTGGGACAGGGTTTTCTCCAAATAATTCAGTTTTCCCATGTCAGTACTATCCCACCAATGCTCCATACTCATATTTCATTCATCTATCACTGACGCTATATAATCTTAGCAACCAACAGCGTCATTTAACCCTTCGACACCCCCTCTCTGCGCTGTCCAATATTTAAATCCTGATGTCGCCATCACCAGCCTCCATACACCACACTCTCGAGTACATTTTTGGGTAATTTAAATTTAAAACCCATCCGTCGCAGGCAGTAGTTTGAATTGTAACCCCAGCATCAGTGAAGGGTTAAATCACACACACAAGGAAAAACCAACAAAGGAGTTACCACACACCACACACAAAAGATAAAGTCATTCAGGCGTGAACATTCATCATAGTAAACAATGTAATCTGAAACAGACAGAGGACATAATCTGCTACAACTGAAAATAACCATGTAATTAAACATATATTAATGATGTAAATGTTATTATGAAGCTTCACATTGAAAAACGCATTTACTTAGCTCCGTTAAGACATTCTTTTCCGTTTTTCAGGAAATACAGCATTGAAAACAGTGAACCTTCAACCCAGAATTGTAGCAACTATTATGCCAGTAGCAATGAGTGTGTGCGTGGGGGGGGGGGTTGCATGTTGAAAATATGACATCACTAGCCAAAGATTATGGCTGGGTCATAATAATTTACAGTATGAACAAAATGTGCATACCAACTGTTGGTACAACCACAAACATACTAAATAGGCATACAACTTGTGGAAGATCAAGTTTTGTACATTAAATGTGGGAATTCTACAAACTGAAATTCATAAGTATGAAAAAAAAAATATTGTTTATAAAGGGCTTTGTTTCAGACCAGAAAAAGTCTTCATTAATACAGCAGCATATCATTAAAACAGGATTTCACAGTAATTATCAACCTTGAGGAAGAAAGTTGCTAACAGATATCAAACACACCAAATTTTTCAACTCAAAAATTCTCCACGATATGTCACGACATTGTCTGATGCATAACGACAAGGGTCATTCCACTAACATACCCCAGCAGTAATCATAGTTGGAATGGCTAACAATCGAAGGGTGTAATGTTCGCTCCAATGTAAAATTAACAGCATTCTGCTCATATTTCAGCGAAGTTTCTTACGTCTCAACTGAAACATTTCCTTAAAGGGCTTCTGTTACGACACGCATCGTAACACTTGAAAAATTCATCTGAACAGATACTGCAATACACTTTCTCTGTATTCCAGAGCAGGCTCATGTATCAAACACATTCAATGATGGCTTTCAGGGAGACGACATGTACGGTGACTGGCAAGTAATAGTAATTCACTGGTGTGAAAGTGATCTGCTGCATTGTGCAGTCAAGTATCAATGACAAAATTTTATAATTGAAGGTTCTGAATCAAAATTTAAATCCTATTTATAATTCAGGAATTTTTGGGTGATGGGACCTTGTATTCAGCATACCTGCACTTCCAGTACTGTAGGTCATTTTTGATTTGAAATATCACGCTCAGAATTACACAGAAGGAACAACAGTCTTAGAGAAAATTCCAGTTCACAAACACACACACACACACACACAAAAAAAGATATATATATATATATTACTTCTAAAACTGGAAGTTCTATTAGAATGGGTGGGTGGTACACAAAATTCTAGTGCCATTCTAGGTTCATTATATTTAATTGCACAATACTACTGTAATACACAGCTCACTACATTACTTCGTATGTCACATCATCAATGACAATAAGAATGAATCAGTACTGATACTCGCAGCATATTTTTGATCATATAAATGTGAAGTCACGCAATTAAGAAAACGCTTTAAGAACACGGAACAAAACCTCTCATTTAGAATGCTAAATGACTACAAAAAATTACATCCCATTCCTAGTTTAAGATGTTAGTCTAGCTATCGAGGTATGTATAATGCATACCTAAATCTTCCACACACATAAAATAATGTAAATCCTCTGGTAGAAGATTCAACAGTTTGAATGAACATCTCATCCCAAAAAACAAAATTCTAAGAGTTATCCCAGCGACTCTTCTTGGCCCTTCGTTCCGTCTTTGCTGTTGTTGTCGTTGTTGTTGGTGGTGGAGGTGGCGGTGGTGGTGGTGGCGGCGGCGGCGGCGGCGGTGGTAATGGTGGTTGGGGCTGCTCACGTGTCTGCTCCCAGGTGTGGTCAGACGATGCTGTAAACTGCGGAAATGACTCCACTTAACACGATACAGTGCAAAATAAGGCATTCCAATCACAGCTATATATCATGAGGAATGTTCACGTACATCATTACCATTTTAAATGCAGCTCATTTATTCCACTGAAGTATCATTATTTTCTACCATAATCCCTGAGCACACTGATGCAGTGTCCCATAATGGCATGAGTGTAAAAACACTGTCACACTAGAAACTGGGCTCTTGAATTTGTAACCACTCATGAACAACCACTTCCACTTCCTCATTATTGTGGAATTGGTGACCTCCTAAGTGTTGCTTCAGTAGCCCAAACAATAGGGTGGAACGTCTTTGATTGGCTTGAATGTGTGGGTTTGCACTGTGGGGCTGAAGGATCAAACCTCATGACAGATCATTTATGCAACCTAAAAGGTTCACCACTGCCATCCACCGAAGCTCACCTATTCTCAACCAGATGAATCCATACCACATACTCATAATCTGCCTTCTAAGATGTGTTTCAGTATTATCCTCCTGTCTACAAAGAGGTCTGCAAAGTGGTATTCCTCCTAGTTTTCCAATTAAAATTCTGTATGCATTTACCATACCTCCCATGCCTGCAACATGCTCCCATTATCACGTCCTCCTTGAACGGATCACCCCAATAATTTCCGATAGAGTACAAATCATGAAGCTCCTCATTAAGCAATTTCCACCAGCCTCATGACCTCCCCCCCCCCCCCCCCCCCCCCCCCCCCCCCCACATCCAGACATTCTCATTACCACTTTGTTCTGAAATATTTTCATTCTATTTTCCTCTTTTAACATGAGGAAGAGAAAGTATTTTTTTTTTACTTTATAATCTTCACATTTTTAGTCAATTCCTAAATTGAGTGGTGGCATGCACCCCCAAAAATTTCAATCCATTTTCTCTGTTCAGGATAAGAGAACAATTTTATACCAACAGTAACATAAACACAAAACACAGACATTTATAGTAGTGTCTTCCCATCTGAAGCTTAAATGTTATATATTAGCAAGTATACACAAATTTCCCCACTTGTTTTGACAAAATATACTCAAATGTTTAATTACGAGGGCGAGTCAAATGAAAACCAGAAAAGTATGCAAATAATCAAGACCGTACTGTGTGCAGCTGTAGACACAGCAAGTCATCAGCATGGATTACAAGCATGTGCTGTGTGTGGAGACTGTACTGTGTGCAGCTGTAGACACAGCAAGTCATCAGCATGGATTACAAGCATGTGCTGTGTATGGAGACCGTACTGTGTGCAGCTGTAGACACAGCAAGTCATCAGCATGGATTACAAGCATGTGCTGTGTGTGGAGACCGTACTGTGTGCAGCTGTAGACACAGCAAGTCATCAGCATGGATTACAAGCATGTGCTGTGTGTGGAGACCGTACTGTGTGCAGCTGTAGACACAGCAAGTCATCAGCATGGATTACAAGCATGTGCTGTGTATGGAGACCGTACTGTGTGCAGCTGTAGACACAGCAAGTCATCAGCATGGATTACAAGCATGTGCGTGTGTTGGAGACGTACTGTGTGCAGCTGTAGACACAGCAAGTCATCAGCATGGATTACAAGCATGTGCTGTGTGTGGAGACGTACTGTGTGCAGCTGTAGACACAGCAAGTCATCAGCATGGATTACAAGCATGTGCTGTGTATGGAGACGTACTGTGTGCAGCTGTAGACACAGCAAGTCATCAGCATGGATTACAAGCATGTGCTGTGTGATGGAGACGTACTGTGTGCAGCTGTAGACACAGCAAGTCATCAGCATGGATTACAAGCATGTGCTGTGTATGGAGACCGTACTGTGTGCAGCTGTAGACACAGCAAGTCATCAGCATGGATTACAAGCATGTGCTGTGTGTGGAGACCGTACTGTGTGCAGCTGTAGACACAGCAAGTCATCAGCATGGATTACAAGCATGTGCTGTGTGTGGAGACCGTACTGTGTGCAGCTGTAGACACAGCAAGTCATCAGCATGGATTACAAGCATGTGCTGTGTATGGAAGATCTGCAAGTATGCTAAAAAATGACAAAGCTGTACCAAACCCTGCTGCACTGACTTCACTGCCAAAAAAATTTAAGGTTTTCACTTTACTCACCCCTGTAACTGTACAGTTCTGGTCATATGACAGTTCTTGCATGCAATATCCTTACCTGAGTCATATACTGGCTTTTAAATGCCGCCTTCATTGCAGAAAGCCGGTCTGTACCTGGACCAGTACGAACTGGTTTTGGTATTAGATCTGCGATGCTATTAGGAACCATGCCACTGCCTGAATTAGCCTGACTGTCTGATGCCCCCAGTCCAGGCCTCTCTCGGTAACCCAGGCCCCGTCCTGATATATTCACTTTCTTCCCCTTTCCGCTTTTGAATCGAGATTTGCGGAACCACGCACTCTGCATGGCCAGATCTAGAAGATTCTGGGGAACTTCTTGATTTGCACCCTCCAAATTTCGCACCAGATGTCCTGCAAATTCTTTGTCTTGTCACTAACTAGTGTATATGCAGTACCTTTCTCTCCAGCACGACCTGAGGAATAAAATCACATTCAGAGTCTTAATTCTGAAACACGATGTGTGGCTATTAAACAGCGACATTGCACGTGCAGCTCCTCACCCAAAGTACGAGGGTTATCCAGAAAGTAAAGATACAAAAGCAATAAAAACTTTTAAAAATATTTATTAACCAAATCGAGTGAAAAAACTCTTAACACATACCTTTAGATATTTTTCAACATAATCACCACCTTTGTCAAGGCATTTGTTTAGCCTGGGTACGAGTTTTTGTATTCCGATGTCATAGAACTCCGCCCCTGTGCACCCAACCACATAGTGACTTCGTTTTTCACCTCTGTCTTCGTGAAACTTCTGGCTGGCCAGATGTTTTTTAAATGCAAAAACAAATGGAAATCGCTGGGAGCGAGGTCTGGGCTGTGAGCGGGATGGTCTGAGGTGATTTCCCTTCCCCTCCCACCCGTGTTGTATCTTTACTTTCTGGATAACCCTCTGTATTATATATATATATATATTAATTATCACTGAACCTTCCCCAGTCACATGCGAAACACATTCTGTTTGATGCAGCATCAAATAATGAATTTTCTTTTAAAAAAAATGCTTCTTCTAACTTACCAAAATTATGTACAATGAAAAAATTGAGTAATAAACACCAACATCAAAGTTGAAATTGATGCAAACTGCTACCAAAACCTTCAAATTGTTATATGAGGTGTACGGAGAAGATGGCAGACATATTGAAAGCAGCCACATAAAATGACTTAGGGAAGGTTCTAGGGCTGGAGGATGGTATGGAGTGCCTGACAAATTATTCTGAAGAAGATAACATTTAGACACCATTACTTCATTAAGAAAGTACATTTCTGAAACTAATCTCATTATTTAAGTCACACAATGCGTTACGTTATTTCACCATACGCTGTTCTACTTAAAAGAAAAATTACTGACACTGAAACAGATACCAATGACCAGAGACTGCTCGGTGCACACTGACATTTTATAATTTAAATTACCTGGCAGGAAGTGACAAATGATAGGTGTCAGGAATCATAATGTCCCTGTATAAAAATATCATACTATTTATGTACCTTTTAAATTTATGGTATCATTACACCTACCTGTCCTACCAATCCGGTGTGTATGTGTGTCAATATCTCTTGCCACATCGTAGTTCACCACTGTCCTGATGTGAGGAATGTCCAATCCACGAGCTGGTTAAAAAAAAAACATTATAACTCAGTACATCAGAATGTAACAGTGCACAGAGATAGAACACTGGGTATATTACTGCTGGAAATCTGTTGCTGTGCATGCCACAAATGCATACGGGGATGTGTACATACACCTCCACTCATTTTTAATCTCAGAAATAGATGGGGGGGTGAGAAGTCAGTTTCATGCACCAGCCACATTATCCTGAGCTTAATTTCCCCCTGCACCAACTGAATAAGAAGTTGGGTGGGCCCAGAGCCTGTCTGAATGCTTTGGAAGAAATAAAAATCCCTTGCCCCTTTAGGAATCTAACAATTCCTCAGCTGTCCAGCTAACAGCCTAATCACTATATGTACTATGGAATACCAAAGTGTTCAGCAAGAGAAGCAATCAAGAACTGGACTGAGTGTCAACATTTAACTACCTGGAACAGTATACCAGGTCACAAACATGGTAAACTTTTTATCAATGGACCATGCAAGAAGAAAGCTGATGGCCTGATTAAATTGAGCAGGAATCAACTTAGATCAGTAGTAGCATTCCTCACAGGACACGCACCTGTGAGGAAAGCACTTGAACATTATGGGCATCTTCGAAGGAGATCCGACCTGCAGATTTTGTGGGTCGGAGACTGAAACTGTGCACCATATTGTTTGTGGTTGCGAGGCACTGGCTCGACAACGTTATAAGCTCTTTGGGAAGATGTTCGCTGAACCAAGAGATATAACTTGGCTCCACTAAAAGACCTGTGTCTCTTTATTAGTAGCACAGGGTAATGAACCAATGCTGAAAAAAGACTAAGGGTGAGCACAATAAGCCTAAGGCTGCGGTGCATCCGGAGTGAATGCCGACGGGCCCTTGGAAAGAAGAAGAAGAAGACTATATGTACTATGCTATCCCAGCTCACAGTTTTAAATATTTCAAGATAAATATCACTAACATTGTAAATGCGACTTCAATGAGGAACAAATAATTGCGCTCTCAAGCTTTTTTTTTTTTTTTTTTTAAATAAAGAAGGTAACAGCATCTTCAACCATCAAAAATTCAAAAGAGACACATCCACAAATGTGACAGAACTAACGTACATCACCTACAACCAATGCATACTTACAAATGTTTAATTACAAACGTATAGATATTTGTCGTGTGGCTAACAGCAGCAAGCAATCTTGTCACTACAGAGAGAACGCAGCTACTGAAAGATGGACGTAGTTAGCAAGGCAAAGATAGGTTGTCATCTTATTACACAACTATAAGTTTTAAAACTTTCGTGGTGACATGATTCAATATAGTCTTCTCGGGCGCACAGCCGCGTCAATTCGTTTGAATACAACGTTTCGGGGACTAGCTCCGTCCCCATCCTCAGGCAAAACTGATTTCAGTTTTGCCTGAGGATGGGACGGAGCTAGTCCCCGAAACGTTGTATTCAAACGAATTGACGCGGCTGTGCGCCCGAGAAGACTATATTATTACACAAACAATTACAGTTACTGGCAATGCAGTACAAGAGAAACAACAACAACACACTACATTTCAGTTACTTGCCTGCAACATCTGTAGCCACCAATATGTTTACTTCTTGCTTCTTGAACTGTGTAATGACTTTGTTCCTCTCGCTCTGATCCATGTCTCCGTGAAGAAGAAGTACGTCAAACTCCTTCAGTTTCAGGTTGTTAGCAAGTTCCTCAGCATTCGCCTTCCAACGAAACGGCAAAAAGGAGAATGCTTATTCATTGATATGTCATCGTACGTTGGAATAAGGTTAGGTTGGAGACGAATATCTATGGTAACAAGCATCTACCTGCAACATTGCAGGCAGAGATGTGGAAACAACCTGTGCACGGAACACGCTGCATAACCTGACAAGCCGCCACACACGTGTAAACCAGTCTGCCACTCATCATCGCAAAATCTATTTCCACTACAAGAGAAGATATAAAGTCTTTCTTTGCCAGAAAGCCCATTTTAACTTCTGATAACCGTTTCCTCAAAAACATCTTACCATAATGAAGACGTACACATGCAATAACAACCACCATGCCTAGAATTCCAAGTTTGAGGTGAAAGTAAAGTGGCAGTCCTGACTGGGTAGTTTGAGCCAGAAGTATTGCTGTTGGTTTAGATTTAAATAGGAAGCTCCCGATTTTGTTATCAGATTCTGTATATAAAATACAAAACTGCTAGAAAACCCAATAAGAATTCAACAAAAACATTTGACAAATACCATCTCTAGATACAGTTTCCACAGGCAATGCTTCCACTTCTCCATTCACAGACAATGGCCAGGACCAAACTGTGCTTTTCTCCTATGTCATTAGATTGTGATAGAAGAAAAACATGCACGTACTGTGTGACACAAACCAAAACAATGAGCATACAAAACTGAGACATCAAAATTAATACTGCATTCACAATGGGTAATAATATTTACAGTTTGGAGAGTATACGCTTCCTTACCTGCTACCTGCCCAACCCATCTAATCCCCTTGTCTTTTACTTGTAACAGACACTGAAAACACAGTTTTGTATGCTTTCACAACACATTACAGCCCATAGCAAATTCACTGGTATCACAATTTCACTGAATATGCATGCTGTAAAACTTTAAATGTCTTGGAAAGATACACTGACAGAATAAGCATTGCAATAATAGTTTAAAACAGGTCTGATAAACCTTTTACGTGGTGCGGGCAACTTCAGAAAAATTTGGTCCGTATGCGGGCAACATAAAACCCAACACACAGAATGAAGAATAAATATGTACACATATAATTAATTAGTATAATTTTACCTATCATGTGCAATAAACAATATACTAATAATAACGGTAATAGGAACAATTCACAGCCTAGGCTACAGTGTCGCTGTTTTTAGCATATTCTTACAAAATGAACTAGCAGTGTAATGTCCGTCTCCATAAATAAACCGCTCATATGTTTTCAAAATTTGTTCTGTGTTCTTTCTCAGCTTTGACAGGGAAATGGTCAAAAGAAGTTTTCTCATTTCCAATTTCCACGGCCAACATAACACTGAGTCACGGGTTGAGTGGACCTGGTCTAAAGGTACCTTTATTCACTAATGAAACACCTGTTCTGTTCATACATTAAGTAAACCGAGTTTACTTAATTTTGCCTGCCAAACACACACTACATGTAAGAAACATTAAACACAGCCTCCTTCAAACACGGTAAAAACGTGACAGAATAAGCAGTGCTGAAATGTGACCTACAGGTAATTTTCTCTTCAACTATTAATACAATAATACCAACTACAGCATGCATTCCAGTCCTGCTTAATGCTGCCATCTGGTCCTGCTACTGTAAGCAACTAAGTGTTTGATTTGGTTTTGAGATTAAACTCTGTATAATAATTTAATTATGCTGCCATCTAAAAGAAATGCTCAGTATGAAAACAGTTATCAACTTCACTAAAACAGGGACATCACAAATGTTGTTCAGTACATTCAGCACATGCAAGAACATAACCACATACCACATGGGGGGGGGGGGGGGGGGAGATTTAAAAACCATGACAGTGAAAATGTCACACACAGATGCAAATTCTTTCTTTTACCTCCATTATAATTCAGCTCTGATTTTAACATATAGGGTATCTACCCAAATACAAATGAGAACTGTTGCCAATTCATCATCTGAAAAGGTAAGTGGGGAGGGGTTGCCTTATAATATGCACAAAGTTAAACATGTTTTGTATACGTACTTTTCTGAAAATTGATATTCTGCAGAAGGACAATCATACATGCAGAGTCCTCTTATATTTGGGTGCATACAGTATATAAAATAAACTCAAAAATTTCAAACTCGCTATCAAAGGCAAGTTTTTTATCCCCACAACACACCTTTTTTGTTACAAATATAAGAACACTCCCTGCAGATGTGAACTGCACAATGCTATTCAAGAGCCAATTCCATTTGGCTCCTCCAGCCGTCAACAACTTCACGATCTGCGTCACATCAGTATTGGCTTCACCAACATCTCCCTGCAACACAAAGCAGCTTATAAACACTGAAGACATTTTGACGCAATAAAATGCACACAGACACTGACACAAGCTGCACTAAACACAGAAAAATGCTTCCATCTTCACCTGTTATCTTAATGGTAATGTTTACATGGAATTTACCGAATGCACATTGTGCAACATGACAATTACACAATCAGCACTCCACAGCTTTTTTTGCAAAGCAATGTTGCACGCGCTAGGTGGAAAGATGATTTACAGAATGTCATAAGAAAGATGAGAATTATTAATTGGAGAAAAGTAGTGCAGGATAGGGATGGATGGAGGAGAGCAACTGGGGAGGCACTTATTCTTCTTGGATAGTGGAGCCACAGGAGGATGAGGAGGAGGGGGAGGATGAGGGGGATGAGGAGGAGATGCTGAACGTAAGTAGGATTAAAGTTCGAGATTTGAGGTTCTCACAGTGGTGTTGCTAAAGATTAAAGTCTTAAGGATGTTATGCTGTATCATTAGGTAAATAGTTCCTAACTTGTTCAGTGATTGTTGTGCCTTCAAAACATCAAGAAGTATTTAAGCAATGACACAGCATAACATCCCAGAAACTTTAATCTTCAAAAGTAAAGTTGTCAATATACATACCATGAAGGCATATAGGGAATAGGAGGTATAGCTCCATTCATTCTTAACTTCAGCAATTAGATGGCATGAATGCTGTGAAATGCTGTGGAATATCATCATACTCCAAAAATTCAACAGCACGGCTGTGACACAACTGACACCTAAGTGTTCCATTTCTGTCTCCACTAACACATGCTGACCTTCAATCACAATTTGGACCAAATAAACAGAAATGGTGTAACTGCTGTATCAAGTACACTTAACCGTAAGTACATTTCGCCCAACCACCCAAGTGAATCATTCACAGATAGACAGGACATAATACAAAACTCAGTTTTCAAAATTCATTCTACAAACGCAATACCAGTGCCTACAGTTACATACATGAAACTATTCAATAATTTACTATGAACCTGGGTTTTCAAAAATCATCTCCCCTACATGCCTGAATCTAACCTTAAAATCACACAATGCAATTTTTAAGAATCCAAAACCAAACACAGTACAACACTAAATTTCAAGCAGGAGAGTCACCCTGACAGTAATGCTTCATTTCCTTTCTTTTAAAATAATGTTTTATTACAACTGAAAGCAAAAACTTGTATAAAAATAACTGCAGAGATCTTTTACAACGGAGTGTCTTGATGTACGTCGCCTACGTATCATATCAGTAAGTGTCGAGAAACACAGTAACTTTTACTGAATTTGCTGTGCCCAGAATATTACAGCCGAAGAGCTACAAAGTGTACAAATAACATTCTTTTCAGGATACAAACCCAAAGGACGACTTCCATGATCGAAACACCTACCTGTACTATCCTGATCGGATCTGTCAATATGTCTCTTGCTAGTCGTTCAATTTTCTTCTTGAACGTCGCGCTGAAGAGCAGAGTCTGTTTATCGGGTCGCACATGATTACATATGGATCGAACCTGAGGTTCAAACCCAAGATCAAACATCCGATCAGCCTCATCCAGTACAAGAAACGTTACCCGCTGAAGATTGGTAGCCTTCATCTTGATAAGATCAATCATACGTCCTGGAGTCGCTACTACAACTTCTGCTCCGCCTTCAAGAGCTTTCGACTGTTCCCACTTAGAACCACCACCATAGCAACAAACTACTTGAATGTTATAAACTTTACCAAATTTCTTAGCTTCATTATATATTTGCAGAGACAATTCTCTTGTCGGAGCAAGAATCAATCCAATGGGTCCATCTCCTGCTTGAAGTTCTTTTTGATCCATTATATGGACCAACATAGGCCAAATGAATGCCGCTGTTTTGCCACTGCCAGTCTTTGCGATGCCTATCAGATCTCGACCATTGAGCGCTGCAGGTACAGCCTGCGCTTGAATTGGCGTTGGCTGTGTATATTCAGACTTGCGAACTGCCTTCATCAATGCTTCATCAAACCCAAAGTGAGCAAAGCTAGAAACAGGGTGTGGCGGCAGGGGCCCCGTCACTTTAATGCCAAGTTTTTGACGTAACTCGTCAACTTGATTCTGCGTAAGTTTAGCAATTTCTTCGTGGACACTGTAAAAATTCTTCTCAAAATCAATATAATCTATTTCTGAATGATCAATCGGAGGTAGAGGATCAATTTCTTTGCTCTTCTTTGGAGCAATAGGATTACCATCTTCATCATACTCTATCTCCTGATCTGACTCATCGTTCTGAACACCTGCCAAAGGATTTTCTTCCATATACCTGAAATAAAGTTAATGCAAAACCATCTCTTGCTGTTACACAAAATGGGCACATTTATTCTTGCAACTCTGCATACCAAACAATACCTTAATAAACAACACAGGTTGTTCAGCAAGTCTGTCACAGCTATATTACTTCATTATCAAAAATGTTCAATATTGTGCCACATTGCATATGCAAAGTAAAATCAAAAAGAATCTTACAAAGCATGAATCATTACATACATTAATACTAAAAGATTTTACTGTTTTCTTCATTTTGAAGATTCATTACAGTTTTACTTTGCACATAAGAATATATTTTTATGCTGTCAATCCAGAACCATATAGATGGTACTCTGCTGTGAATCAAGACACCTCTTCATGAAAACAAACGCAACACCATTCACGACTTCAATAATGGGGTGGAATCTCACGTGGCTCAAGTCAAGGTGATGTAACTCTAGGTCTGAAAAAGCCACAAATTAATTTGTGTGTCTGCTGAGTAAAGGGCAAAATCAGAATCGTGTTGATGTGTGTCATCCTACTGACGGTTCAAACATAGACGGTGAAACTGACGATGGCAAGGAAGGAAAGATGTGAGATCATCATGATGCATCAAGAACAATTACAAGTTACACTTGGCAATTTCTGAACACAGGACTTCTACGAATGCTTCCAACAGTAGAGAAATTACTGGACTTGCAGTATTGCTGTATCACCTTGCATGCTCACTACATCAAATGCAACAGTGGGTATATGCGGTCAAGAGAAATAAAAATACAATTCACAAATTATTTGATCACACCACACATACAATTAGAAAAAGACATACATGACATACCAAGACAATAAGCTCATAACCCAAAAGAATGGAAGGAATAAAGCAGTTAGGACCACAGGGCTAACCAATCACCTATATCGAGTGCTGAGGTGAAGAAGATATGCAACTTACCTTCACTCCACGATGTTTGCACAGAGACCAACTAAAGCTTTTACCTTTCATTTCATTCACTGCAGCCATGTTCCTCATTAAAACACACAAATTAGAAATGCCAGTATGCTCCGCCCACAACTCACTATTCTTGTGCAAAATCAAGAGATATAGGAGGCTACAGTAACAAAGGAGGAGATAAGGCATGTACACGTATTTTTTTTGGTGGATCTACCTCATGGAAATTGCCACTTGGATGACCAACGAGATAGTAAGACATTACGAAAAAATGAAATAAATTTTGAGAACTGGAGGTGGATGGAATTGTCAAGCAGCAGATTGTGACATTAGTGCCAGAGTTAGGTGTGTTAATAATTTAGTTGCTTATACCTTCAAATTATGGTACAAACACGTGTAAACCACAGAAACTGCTTCAGACAACTCGTATTCCAGAAGCTGATAGTCGCAACATTTATACGAAAACGAAATTTGAAGAAGGGGACACACACATACACACACACCTGGGGGTTCTGATCCTACACACCACTAATAGGGGAAAAAACGTGCGTGTGTGTGTAAAAAGGTAAACTGTTGTCCCTATGCATGCCCCGAAGACATATAGGAGAAGTACAGACATAGCTCCAGTCACTCTTAACCTTGGCACTGGATATAGGTAAGTAATCAGCCTGATGCCCCAGCTGATTTACCCCTCAAGAATGAGCCCATTTTACCCCCTCAACAGATGGCATGGTAGGCCCCAGAGTCAGTCTGAAAATTTTAGAGAACAGACAAATCTCCTACCCCTACCAAGAATTCTACCCTGGATCATTGAGTCCATAGCCTGGTCACTATACCAACTATATTATACCAGCTCTTACATAAGTGGGTATTCGTGTGATAACAGAGAACTGTACATACCTGTAATACGATTCTTCTACATCTTCCTCCTCAATGTCATCTCTTATTCCTTTCTTCTTATCCTCCTTTTCTTGAAATTTATCAGTTTCTCTCTGCACCTCACGTTCAATACCAGCCATGAAAGCATCCAGAGGATCCTCCTCAGAATCAGAACTCTGACCGCCTTGTTGCTGATATGACGGGCTACCTGGCGCTGGTATGTATTCCAGTGTTGTTGATGTTGGTGTCACGTGTTCATCATCCTCATCAAAATACCTAGCAAATGGACAACAACGGAAATGAAGAACGAAGTCTTCCGGGATGTAACATCCACAGAACTTGCACCTTCATGAACATAACTTTCAGAACATCGAAATCTCACAACCATGGAAATGTAAGAGAATAATTGAGACAGCTCTCTGCAATAACACATCTGAGAGGATCAAGTTACAACTAAGTGGCTCCTACTGAAGATCATATCAAGATGTATCCCGTATTGCAAAATTACCTACAAAAATGTGAGTTATTTAGCAATGTTCTCAATTGCTAAGATTATACAGTGCCAGCGATAGATGAATAAATATGGGCCATTGGTGGAATTATACTTCTTCTTCCATGACGTTACAGCCTGGGGTGGGCCAAAGCCTCCTTCTTTTGGGATTTCATCCCGAAGGTTTCCTGGTCGGTAAGTGTGCATTCTGTAGTGAGTGACCGCTCACTGACCGCACAAGTTTTTGCTCCATCCTGATGAGACCGCCAGAGCCATCTGGCAGGCAGTCTGGAAACTTGGGTGAGAAATGGCCGCTTGAATTTTGCTTATGGACACTACTAGTTCTATTCATGCCCGAAGGTTCTTTTACATGCCGTAAATCTACGACATGGGACCGACAGCTTTACTTCCCCTCAGAAGGAAGTGGTGCTCCGGATTTTTATCACCCTTAAAAATCCATCGCCCTCGGTTGGGACCAAAACCGCGAACCTTGGGTCCAGTGACGAGCACGCTAACCACTAGTCCACCGAGGGCGACGGTGGAATGATACTGATTGGGAAAACTAAAGTACTCAGAGAAAAACAAGTCAAAGTGCCACTTTGTCCACCACAAATCCCACACAGACTGGCCTGGAACGGGACCCCATCATCTGTGGTGAGAAGCCAGTGACTACCATCTCACAGCCTATCTATTAATGACACATGGCGGATATTACTGTTATACAAAGGACATGGCATCATCCTAGAAGTCTCTAATCTCAGTACTTAGAAACATACAGTTATGAAGAATACAGAGGTAATTTCTGTACAATGCCATTTTTTTTTATCATTCTCCTGTTACTTCATCTCTCTCACATCTAGCCTCCTCAACACTGTAACTCTCAACATCATAATACCTGTCACATGCAAAAAAATAGTGAGAAATAAAGTTCCTCTTCACATTAATCCATTCATGTGAAACTAATCTTATAATCAGAATGACACATTCACTGTGACAGCAGTTCAAACCTCACAAAACAAATCAGAAAAAAAAAACATTCCCTCCTAAATTTTTAATTATACTGCGTAAACCATCAAAAAATTCCCCTGACAGGCCTCCACAGCACAACCCATACCATATGATATCTGTTCTGTTTACATGTCAATGCATGTTAAAACACCACCAATGCACTTAACCATACGCATGATAATGGGAAGTTCTCATACCAACCTAAACAAATGTAAGAAACTGGAAACACAAAGTAAAAATCCAGTAGTATCTTGTTACCTTATGAGCTACCAGACTACATGGTGTCACATCCCACAGAACTTCAATCTTCATAGTCACCGCCATGTTAACCTCAAATCTGAGTAAGATAGTCTTAATTTTCAAGAACTCTGGGAAACAGAGACTAAGATGAATGCAGATGAACTCTCACGAACCATTCACGTTTCAATGCCAACAGATGATGATGGAAAAATAATCACTGATCCTTCAATTACTCCATTCCATCCACACAACATATGTAAATATTGCTAGTACACCACATGCACCTAAACTAAACCCAACTGATCCGACATAACCTACCCCGCCAAGTCCTGCTCCCTTCATTTAGATTTAGAAAAACAGACATTAATTTACAATACATGCTTCTGAAATTCTTTGTGTCATGACAAATTATCTAAATGCCACAACAAAGTACCTATGTGTGATGGCAACCTGGGAATCAGGACTGGTCGAGCCCTGAATTACTAACATGTAGTTTTCATTTTGTCACTTTAATATGCTGACAATCACAAATAACTACTGCAGTTGAGTTGATTGCATATGCATTAATAAATTTTTACGTAGTACTGACATGCTAAGAATACAGATGTCTCACAGTTGTGCCATGATCACAGTACTTACCAATGAGTAAACAAGGTGTCACAATTAATAACCTACCAGTATGACCATCAACCTTTTGTTTAATTGGAAACTTCCATTTGGGTGAGCTTAGTTTTGAGAAAAACTAGTAATATTTGTATGTAATGTTCATGACACTGTTTTTAGACTGATATATGGTACGGCGAGGTTCACACAGTTGGGAGAGTCATTATCACTATAATTTTACTACAAACACAATTTCACACTTACTCTTCCTCTGTCTTGGATCTTTTTCTTGGCAAACCATAACTCGCAGCAAGTGCATTTTGGCTGATAGCTGACATTGTCGAGTACCCATGTTTGCTAATTGCACTTGAAGGTGGAGGTGGCAACTGGCTTGCTCGATCGCGTTTTAGTTGAAAGCCAGAAAATCCAAATCCACGCGGCTTCCCATCACCACCTCGATTGAAACTCATCTTTTGACAATTCACAAAATGTGTTTGGTTTGGTACTGAAAAATGAAGAACACAAATTGCAGTGTCCCCCTCAAAATACATTAAATAGACCATTACTAAGCAATATCTGGCTTCAAATTAAGTATGTTTGTCACATTTAAACATAAATAAGATCTGCACTCTCTTGGCCCCATGAGGCTGCAATCATAACTATATACCGGTTAAATTAATATACAGTTCGTTTCGTATGGTTTAGTAATACCAAATCAGTACCAGAGTATATCTGTCGTTTGTAAATGAAAACCAAAATTCAATACCATGTAACTCAACTACGCCTCACTCTTGATTATACACAAACCCTAACCACACAAACAGACAACTGCCACTGAGCATGGCCTACCGCTGTGTGCGCTCAGATAGCAACACCAAAAATAAACATGTCCGTGGTTTAAATTGGCGCAAAATTTAAACATTGGAATATTTGAGCTATCTCAACTGTGTATATTACTGCGTTAAAAACGCTATTCGGTCATACGACATCAAAGTAATTAGTTAGATCCTTTTTTTTTTTACATGTTTCGGTTATTTACATAACCGCCATCATGGAGGCTTACAAGTCTACATACCGGAAACAATGCATTTATGTAGCTTGTATATAGTATAGGCCTACACATTCAACAATTTAAGAGTGTTACTTTAATGGTGCATAACTGAACAGTATTTTAATAGTAATCAGAAAGCTACAGACATTAATAACATTAAACCATCTACTAGTTAATGAGGTAGAATAATACACTTGTAAATAGTCTTTCCAGTAATTTTTAAAAATTCACTGCTGGCAGTCAAGAGTATGGAAACTCACAATTACGGTCAGAAAGAATTCACCATAACTTGTATTGTGCATAAAGAAAGAAAGTGACAAGCAACTGATGAATGGACAAAATTTATTTACTATGAACTTCAAAATTTGTATTGTCAAAATAATTGTGAGGGTTAAGTAAAAAATGATAAGATAGATGGTTGACAACAATTGATTGGGATTAAACTCACTAAGAAGAAAGGTCAATTGACATTTGTGAAAACTATGCTGAACATTCTGATTCCACAAACGCAAGAAATTTCTGGACCAGCCATTCGACCATTATCTTTTCAAGGGAGGTCCTATGTCAGGAGTGTTTAACCCTGTAGACAGGAAAGGCACATTGAAAGATATAATATACTATAACAGCTGTAGCATTCAATACTATCTGTAACATACCCAATACAGAAACGAGCATTAGATTACAAGTAGCCTAAACTTACATTAGTAATATGAAAATTGGTCTTGTCTTTACTTGGCAATGGCATTAATATTTTATTCCATTTCTGAAATCCCAATTCATATTACATAATGTAACTTCAAATCAGCAGTTCTTCAATAAAACTTTGTTCACATGTATATGTGCTAAAAAAATGTAAAGCTATCCCTGGACAGGCCCTGAGGCCTCCAGGAGGTTGAGGCTCCCAGGATTTCTAGACAATCAGCACATGAATGAGGTAAGGTTGTCAGTCCTATGCACCGGTCTCCCAGGAGATATTCCTGGTACTCATTTCTGTTACAGGCTGAATCGACCCCAGGGCCATAGTGCGGCCAGAAGGATTAAGTCAATGAAAACTCCCCATGACCCCATCGGGAATCGAACCCGCGACCTCCCGGCTTGTAGTGCAGTACTTCAACCTACTTTCCTATTTATGCAGTAATTAGAAAGGCAGATAAATGAAATAAGTAAGAGAAGTTTATTCCAGGCATTTAGTGCAATTTCTGTAAGAAAACGAGGTGGGGTTTTCCACTTCGCAATTTAATTTGGTGACTGACATCGTACTTGCGAATGAATTTGGCGTCCTAGTGTTCAGATCCAGACTTCGAGATTACAGCAAAATGAGTATATAGAAAGTAAAAAAAAAAAATTTTTGCGCTCAAGAAATTTTAAATTGTTGAGTTAAATAAAAGGAAATTAAACAACATTTTAATTTTTTAAGCTCATAATTCTTTTGCTTGTCCCGGGAGCCAAAAAATCAAGCTACGTCACTCGTTGAATACGAATATAAGTACTTGTTGAAATGATACCGACACTGTAAACCCGCAGGACGAGGTGAAGTTCACCCCAGAACAGGCCACGAAGTCCCAGAGGGGGATTAGAGGTATATGTCTACTCTTTCTTTAACCTCGGTGCTAGGTGGGGTGGGTGGTAAACGCCACACCCCTGCCGCTTTACCCCCGGTCAAAGAGACGCAGTATCCATTGTACATGAGGCTGGGTGCGCCCCAGGGCTGGTCTGGACGGATGCGGAAAATTTCGCCCTCACCGGGATTCGATCCCCGGACCGTCCAGCCCGTAGCGAGTCGCTATACCGGCTACGCTATCCCGGTCCCCCGGAAAACCGCAGCAATTGCAGAAAAAAAAATACCATCTCATTCCGTGCACTAGTAGACAGCCAGTGACGCCCAACGCTTATGAAGTCTGTGATGGAGTCAATAGTAATTGGCCGAACGTATTCAACCTAAGAAAGAGCATGCGAGCCGCAGCTACGCGCTGTGCCTCTGTCCTCCACTCGCAACACCACGCTCTGTCGATCGATTGGAACATCCTCCTACATATAATATATATAGAACGTGGCTACCCAGCACCAGACTTGCGTAGTAAGAGTCAGGGTGCATGATGCCACTCCAGGTAGCAGATTTAACAGGATTTTCTCTAAATTAACATTTTATTCAGGTAAGAAATGTAGAACAGTTGTGTTTTTAAAACGAAGAGAATTTGCAAAACATTGCTCATAAAAGTCAAAGTGTTCAAATTGGAAACGGTGTTCAATACGGTACAAAATTTCTGCCTTATTACATTGTAAAAACATAAGAATATCTGTAATTTTAATGTCTGCTGTAAAGCATAAAGTACATACGTTTAGTTTACTCAAAGATTTAAACCATAATTTGCATTTAAAACTTGCAGGTGTCCACTGAGTACTTCGGAAATACTGATGCACAAAATGAGGGTTATCGATTTTTTACAAGAAGCGAGATTCTTTTAATTAATCGATTGTTAGGGTTTTGTACAGTTTCATCACAGTTTGATCGAGATTGTCAGGCAATAATCATAATTCTAGCGCAGAATGAGACGATAATGGTAAACATATGGTGAATACAGTTGCTGTTTTTATTAATCAATTGTTGCAATTTAGGTCGCGACTATATTTAATATGTAACTGTAACAAAATGGGATAAAGTTTTTATTCTTAAGCTGACACTTTCAATACGTTTCATGGTAAAAAAGAACTTCCGATTGTATAGAAAACCGTTTTGCTTTGTCTTTCTTTCCAGCTTGTAGCCAGTGCATAACACAACAAACCATGTAGCATTCTGATGTCCTGTTTCACAGGTAGCTAGAATCAAAACCATAACCATGCCAAGTTCTCGGAGGATGATTTTAGGTCATGTGGTGACTGACCTCAGTTCCAAGATGAACCGCACGAAGAAACTGGGTGCTGACGTCATGGAAACACCACTCAATCGTTGCCTTAATACTTTTGACATCACGTTGCTTGGTACGTAACTACTCAATCCACGTTATAACGACTTCTGAGCACGTATATACGTATATAATGAGGGTTCCAACATGGCTGACAAAGATTAATTGTAAATATTTTTTTATAAATTTTTATCAAGAATAAGTGCAGTATACATGAAATAATTATCACGAATTTAAACTTGGGGTGGGGGAATAAAGGAGTTTTTTTCATAATATTAAAAAGAACTATGAAAAATATTTATGATTAAGGAAGACTAAAAACGCCCCTACCTCTTATCGCATTGTCAGCCACACCTCAACAAGATTTTTCAGTGTGGACAGTGGATATGACGTGGAGGTCCAGTCAATTCGCCTACACAATCCCCTGACCTTAATTCTCTGGATTTTTGGCTGTGGGGACACCTAAATACTTTGGTGTATTCAGAGCCGATCTATGACTTAAGACGCAGAGAATGCTTGTCAGAAGATTTGAGTGAAACCAGGAATTTTTGAAAGGGTACGCACTTCTGTGAGAAGAACTGAAAGTTGTGTTGACATGCATGGCAATCACACAGACTCGCTGAGAGACAACGCGAAAATCGCCCATATCTCAGCAGGTATTGTTTTTTTTGGGGGGGGGGAAATACCATGATTGGGATGTTTTTTGCTTATTTCAGTGAGTACTGAACATTCTTAAAGTCTGTAACACATTTTAAGGGCTTTGTCTAAGTCACAAAAAAGCACATATTATCTCTGTTATCTTTGTCCGTCTATGTGCGTGTGTGAACTCGGGGAAACAACTGAACGCATTTCGGTGAAATCTTACGTTGGGACTTTTACAAAAGAAAATATTTTGAGAAAATACAAATTTGGTTAAAATCAGACAAAAGTATCTGGCACTTTACGTGAAGAAGTAAGTAGGTTTTATTTTTGCCGGTGACATTAATTCGCCATAAAATCGCTATTTTCATGTGAAATTGTATCAGGCTGTTAGGATAGCCGAGGAAGCAACAAGCATTACAAAATATTTTTAGCTTTACAACAATACTAAAGAGAATGCATAGCAGTCGAGTTTCAGTGGCAACGCGTTCAATATTTAGATGCTGACAAAAAGCTATGTAGGTATAACCACAAAAGAAACATTGTTGATCTTCTATGGCAACAATGTTTAGCTCAAAACAATACCAGGAAATCTCATTATTGCCGGCGACATATCTTCTAGTGAAATTGTATTAAGCTGTAAGGCTAGCCGAAGACGTATAAATATTTCACAAATATGCCAGAATGTAATATTATACACACATCCCCATCTTGTTGCTAACATCATCCATATATATATATATATATATATATATATATATATATAATTTACCCTAGAACAGGTCATGAAGGCTCGGGGAGGGAGTAGAGGTATAGCTCTACTCTTTCTTTAACCTGGCGCTAGATGGGAGTGGGTGGTCAAAGCCACACCCCGGCCGCTTTACCCCCGGGAAAGAGACCCAGTACTCATCGTATAGGAGACTGGGTGGGCCCTAGGGACTTTCTGACGGGTGGGGAAAATCTCGCCCCCCACCGAGATTCGATCCCCGGACCGTCCGGCCCGTAGCGAGAGAAAATGTTCATGTGTGACAGCAACGAGAAAAAAAAAAAAGCAATTGACTGCTGTTTACTTTACAGAAGATCAAAATTTGCTCATTTTATGGTTATGGCAGATCATAAATACGCATTGCAGTGATGTTTTTGTTAAAATATAATGTCGATCTTTCAGGTGTGGGCCATATGGTTGGTGCTGGAATCTACGTCCTGACAGGAACTGTAGCAAAGGACATTGCAGGTCCTGGCATTGTGCTGTCCTTTATTCTTGCGGGGATGACGTCACTGCTGGCTGCCCTCTGCTACGCCGAATTTGGTACTCGGGTTCCAAAAGCCGGATCTGCATATGTTTATACATACATCAGTGTTGGAGAGTTCTGGGCTTTTGTAATTGGCTGGAATATTATATTAGAACACATGATAGGTAAGAATTATACTTTATAATATAACTAATTCTGGTAATAATGACACATTGCAGAGATGTGACATGCACAGGGGAAGAGAGAAATGCACACAGGGTTTTGATGGAGAAAGCTGAAGGAAAGAGACAACTTCGAAGACCTAGATGTAGATGGGGGAATAATGTTACAATGGATCTTAAGGAAATAGGATGGGAGCTTGTAAACTGGACTCATGTCGCTCAGGAAAGGAAAAAACACCAGGTTCTTGTCAACACAGGAAAAAAATTTGGTTTCCGTAAAATGTGGGGAATTTCTTAACTAGCTAAGGAACTCTTAGCTTGTCAAAAAGGATTCAGCTCCATGGAGTTAGTAAGTTACAGTTCCCACTTATTCTACATCCACTGATTCTATGACAGAAGCATTATAGCAAGCAGCACTGGTAACTTGCATGCACAAGCATTCAGCGAACCCATTCACCACAGCGGACATCTTAATCAGGAACCTAAATTTCCCCACAAGTCTTAAATGACAAAATCACAGTGCATTCCATCTCTACTGATGAATAACTGGAATTTTTTATTTCATTGTCTAAAATCCATTAATTTATTGTGCAAACTCAGTCAGCAGTTTCCAATATGTTATAAAATCAATCCCATTACAGGCCTGTACAGACCCTTAGGGTTCCAGGAGGTTGAGGCTCCCAGATTTCTAGACTTTCGGCACATGAAGGTGGTAAGGTTGTCAGCTCTACGCACCGGCCGACTTTACCCCCCAGGAAATACTCCTGGTACTCATTTCTGTTAGAGGCTGAGTCGACCCCAGGACCGTAGTGCGACCGATAGGATTATGTCAATGAAATTCCAATGACAACATCGGGAATCGTCCAATGTGTTATACACTTTAATTAATAATTTTCATATCAACTTATTTGCACTCTTAAATTTTGAAATGTCCAGTTGTATGGGATAATCAGATGCTATTAAATATACAGCGTGAATTTTAGCAAAACTCAGTTAAATTTTCTTACTTATTTTATTCTAGGAGCTGCGTCAGTGGCCCGTGCATGGAGTGGTTATGTGGATTCACTAGTCGGATTCGCAATCAGTAACACCACCGTTTCCACAGTTGGTGAAATGCACGAGCAGCTGCTTGGGCGTTACCCAGACTTCCTTGCGTTTGCAGTCTGCCTTGTCTATTCTTGTCTTCTTGGTATTGGGGTGAAGGGATCAGCCGTATTTAATAGCTTCTTCACCATAATCAACCTCAGCGTTATGATGCTGGTCATTTGCGGTGGCTTTTATTATGCCAACATCAAGAACTGGAACACAGGCAAGGGGTTCCTTCCATTTGGCTTCTCAGGGGTCATTGCAGGAGCAGCAACCTGTTTTTATGCATTTGTTGGATTTGACAGCATAGGTAAGTATGCTTGTTATGTTTCATCTCGTCTTTGTTTTCAGTGACTAAGAAATCCCGTTGAATATTGTCTTTGTTCAAATCTACCACATTAACCCGAATATAAGATGAGACAATTTTCATAATACATTCATTCTGTAGTCTGTCTTACGACAGGTCCGTAGCCTCTTCCAAAGCGAGTTCTCCACAGGGTGCGATCTAGTGCTTCCTCTTTCAATTTCCAGTATCTTCTCTTTTCCTTAAGGTCATCCAGTAGCTGCTTACGTCTTCTCCCTCGTCTTCCCATCACTTCTTCCTTCTAACTTTCCTTCAATCACATGTTTCAGAAGGCAGTTTCTACGCGCGATGTGACCAATCCAGTTAGCCTTTCTTCTTTTTATTGTATGTACGATATTCCTCTGCTCCTTGACTCTGTGTAATACTTCTTCATTTCTCACATGATGTTCATAATACATCACCTCAAAAATGGGGGAAGGGGGGTTCCCTTATAATCATTCACAAAATTAAAAATGTTCTGTATAGTCATATTGCTGCAAAGTGAAGATTATGGAGGGGTCATCTTACATGCAGTATTGTCATGTACTTAGGTAAATGGGCTAGTTGCATAAAAGGTACAATTTACCGGGAAAACATTTATACAATCAACTAGGGTCAACTGAATGCACTAGGCAAACTAGGAAGTTGCCTCAGGTGGCAAAACTGGCGGGGACAAAGTCAGGACACAGGAAAACTAAATGACTACACTTCAACAAGCAAAGAAGAAAGTGTTTACTACTATTGTTTTAAATTGTAAGTGTGTGGTCATTGGAAATTATGTTATTGTGGGGGAGCAAACCTAGGTTTCATCTAGGGTGGCAAACACTTTGATTGGCCCTGATATCATCTGTGCAAAATGTATCGTGTAGTTCGTAAATGCAGTAAATAAATGTCATTGCATTAAGCATCAAGCAGTTTACTGCTATTGACAATGAATGTTGATGCACTATTGTTCTTGGCTTTACTTTTGGTTAATACACACATAACAAATATCTTCATTGTGTAGTATATTATGTGAATGTAAAGAATAAATTTTGTTTAGACCAAATTCATGGATCACATATACATTTCCAAAATTATCATTATCATGTGTATAACGAAATGAATTTAAATAAATAATAGCATTTTTGTGTTTGCTTCTAGTAAAACATACAATAGAATTAAATATGCAGTCAGTATTTAAGAAACACTTGGACAAAGAATGTGCATTAGGTAATATTATTACTGGATGAATATATTTTTATCTCAAAATCTTGGGTATGAGAGGTTTAAGAAACTGGATTTGTAATTAGGTTACCGAATAACACTTAGAAACAATGTGAAGGACAGACATTTTTGGTCAGTATTAAGGCAGATGAAAAGCACGAGTCATGGCAAACAATGTAACTAAGTTTTTAATGCGCTGTCTTCAGAATAATACGGAAAAAGTATTTAGATTCATGTCGTCTGGGATGTTAACCTGTCGTTTGGTCAACAGTACCTGTGCATTGAAGGTCCATAGGCTTTGCACTAAGGATTAAGATCCTATCATCCTTTGAAATGTCGGGAACTATTTACCCACAGACACGTCATATCCCAGAACACTTGAATCATCAGCAGTCTTGACCTATGAACCTCAGATCTTGCAAAACAGTAGATGTACATCATCATAATCTACTGTGACACACATGTCACATTATGGTGACAACATCGAGTAAACGAAACAGAATATTCAACACCCACTCTGAAAGTCACATGAATGTTGTTACAGCTACCTCTAGCGAGGAAGCTCGGAATCCAGCAGTATCAATACCTGTGGCAACCATCATATCCATGTGTGCAGTGACACTTGGGTATATCCTTGTAAGTGCAGCCTTGACACTAATGGTGCCTTACTGGACCATCAACACAAGCGCTGCTTTGCCAGAAGCATTCTCGAGTATCGGTCTGAACTGGGCCAAGTATGTGGTGTCAATAGGAGCTCTGTGTGGAATGACCACGACGCTCTTTGGCTCCCTCTTCTCGCTTCCACGGTGCATGTACGCCATGGCTTCCGATGGACTACTTTTCAGCTTCTTGGGATCCGTTAATCAAAAAACACAGGTTATCAACAATCAACAGAACTAAAATTTTGTTTTTTATGGGTATGAAACTTTGTCTGTCACATTAAGGGCAGAACATAGACTGAGGGTACTCAAAAATAGGGTAAGGAAGAAGATATTTGGGCCTTAGAGCAAGCAACAGGAGAAAGGAGAAAACTGCATAATGAGGAGCTTCATGAGTTGGTACTCCTCATCAAATATTACTCAGGTGATCAAATCAAGGAGAATGAAATGAGCAGGGCATGTGGCACATATAGGGGAGAAGAGAGGTGCATGCAAGGTTTTGGTGGGGAAACCTGAAGGAAAGAGACCACTTGGAAGGCATAGGCATAGATGGGAGAATAATATTTAAATGGATCTAAAAAAAATAGAATGGGAGGGCATGGATTGGATTCATCTGACACAGGATAGGGACATGATAATGCACCTTGGTTGCATAAAGTGTGGGCAATTTCTTGACTAGCTAAGGAGCTATTACCTTCTCACTAAGGACTCTGCTCCATGGAGTTAGTTGCTTAGTTCATTATGTAGCTAGCTTACAGTCAACTTTGTCTTCCTTCAGTAATGCATACTGGTTACAATATCTGGTAATGGAGACATTAAGAAAAACGAGTGGAAAAGTGAACCCCAGTTTGATCCATACAAAGTTTCAAAACACATTTATGTTTTGTACACAGCCTTTTTTTTTTTATATGTGTTATACTAAAACTGTTTGAAGTTGAACTTACAGACTTAAAAACACATAACCTTGAGATGATTTTTCAAAAAAATTTTTTTTTCTAAAGTAACAGCTGCAGCACACTGATGCGAAGGAAATGCAATTCTTCGCACAAGATTAATGTCAAATAAGTGCTCCAATGCACTGTTTATGCATATTTATTCAGGTATTGTAATGTGAATGCTAAGACTACCACTAAGCATATTAATTTAAAATAAATGTTGAATGAAAATCCAGTACACAATGATAAAATAATCAAAACGTTGCTCTGCTCCATAATTTATGTACCAGAATCAACAATTACTTATATGTATCATAATAGGACAAAGGAATTAGCATGTTAAATAATTCCCTTCTCTCTTTCTCAGGTCCCATTAATTAATCTAGCAGTATCAGGAATTTCCAGTGCTGTCATTGCTTTAGTGTTTGATCTCGAAAAGTTAGTAGAATTCATGTCTATTGGAACTCTCTTGGCTTACACTATCGTCAGTGCTTCCGTCATCATCCTGCGGTATCGTCCTCCAGAGACAGAGGGAACTGCTATGCTTGGAGTTGGCGCTGCGACAACTGATGACAGCTCGCAGTCAGGGACTGAGCTTCCGTCGCCTCAGTCAGATGTAACTATTGTTCCTCTTCTTTGGTTATGTCATGAATTTAACATTTACATTTCTACGGTGATAGAGCTAGTTTTTCAATACAAACTTTGGAATGACAGGATATGGGGTGACCAAGACAAAGGTGGAAAGAATAAGAACACCTTCAGCGAGTTCTTCAGACCTAAAACCTCGAATGTGTTCATAATTATCATAAAATGTGTGGCCTGTAAAGCTTACCTAAGCCAGTGATATGGTTTGCCAACCTCTATACTAGCACGTCAACATACATTATGTATGTTTGGAATGTAATTTACCAACGTTTCTTACAGAAACTCAAATTCTGTCTCCCTTACTAAAAGTCTTTGAAGGGTCAGATATGGACTATGACTAACGCTCTAGGTTACATATTATTTTACTCAGACAATTAGGACTGTTGGGCAGCCCACATGCAACATACCACAACAGTTACTTCCCACCATCCTCCAACATTTCTCAATTTAAGGCCAGGAGTAAGAAAAGTAATCACTATATCATAATTGCACCTTATTATATGAAATATGCATCTTTTATATGTATAATCTATGTAATGATGTTCTATGATATGTCTCATAATTTTAAACAATTATATGTATGTGTGTGTCTGTGCATGTATTTATGTACAGCAGAATTCTTTTAATCCGGCACCCACGGGACCAAACAGGTGCCAGATTATCAAATAATCTGGATTATCAAACTGTAACTATACTGAACTAAGTTCTTACAGGTAATGTTTTGTTACTGCTACTACGTTTGGGCTGCAGAACTAATCAGAGAAGTATTTCATTTGGATGTCGCCGTCAACCGCTGGTTCAGGGGCATCAGGGTCTCCTTCTGTGTTTTCTGGAGTGTTTTCAGTTTCTACCAGGATTGCTGAAGGGCCAGGAGACTGTGGATCAGTAGTCTTCATAGTTGAAGAAGTTGATGGAATAGGAGACAGGGTGTCAGGAGAAAACCACAACGGTCGATGTAGAGACACCCTTGCAGGCACTTCTGTAGGGCTTCCAGACTTGGGACTATTTTCCGTAACTGCTGAAGTATCATGATTTCTGGAGTATCAGCACCTGGATTAAAGGAATTCTACTGTACCTACACAACAATTCTGCCACAACTTGCTAAATGAATGTTCACTAATTTGGCAACATTGACAAAGTATGATCTCAATCCTTAAAATTCTGCATTCTTATACATGTCACAACGTGAGACAACAAAGTAATCAATGAATCAACAGATGAATGAGTCACTCATCTAACAAACAAATTGATCAGTCTGTCAGTCAGTTACCCATGATTCCATACATCTTACAACATATTTTAACTCTGTGGTTTACAGATTGTGGAGTTAGCAACAGCTGGGAGGCTGAAACCAAGTTTCCAATGGCTGAGTCCACTGATTGGTAACTGTGAACCAGGAGGAGCAGTATCAGGAGCAGTGTTTGTTTTCACATGCTTCAGTGCTGCCCTCTGCATACAGTTGCAGTTTTCATCACACGAAATGAGAGCTGGTGTCTGGTGGACGGTTCTTTTGGCTTCATTCTTCGTTATCTGCCTAGCAGGATGTACGTAAAATGATGCCTGTATCTCCTGGTGTCCTTTGTAGCCTGTTTTTCGTCCAAAAAAGGTAGCCTTATGAGATCACCACACACTGTGTGTGTGTGTGTGTTCCCCCCATTTCAGCTTTAAAATTTTTTGACAGATTTATACAAAACTTGATATGAAAGTTATGTCTTTGGAGGACAACTCTATGCTTTATATTTAGTTTCCTACAATTAGTAATAATATAGAGGGCATGCAAATTTGTGAGGTGGGAGCAACATTAGCACAACTCTACAGTATAGTAACAGATCTGTGAAGAATATGGAACTTTTAGTAAAGTAATATTTTGCATAACATAAAATAGCAAGATGGCAAAACATGTGAAACTTTTCTGTAGCTCTGACTTTTATGTCCGTAACTAACGTACCATTGGAGGTAGGCACATAAAGTTTTATACAGAGATAAACCATCAACATATATTTACATACATAAGTATTGTGTATGAACAATTGTCTGTAAATTTATAGGTACAAATATGGCAACGATGTGAAATTGTGAGATTGTATCTGACAAATTTAACATATACAGAATCTGTACTGCAGTAAGTTCTTCAAATAATCTACATTCAGCTTCTTGTGAGGCACATTTGGGCTAATATAATTACAGATATGCTCAAAGGATTATTAAACTCAGAATATTAGAAGATTAAAAAATTAATGGAGCAAAAAGAAGGTTGTCTAACACAGCATAGAGTACTATTTCTTTATTGCAGTTGGTCAGCAATAGGCTATATGTTTCGGCTGTTCGTGCGGTCATAAACACGCAGTGTCTTTACAAGGAAAATGATGATGCTTTACCATCTATACTTGCATGTGGTGGACTCAGATCTCAGTCTTGTTGTGTGAACATATTCTGACGTGTTAATTTTTGTAGGCAATATGTTGAAGACAGGTGGCAGGTGCAAACATAACAGGAGTAATTCTTGCAGATAGCACGTGTCAGAAATTATGCCTGTAGAGGTATTCTGTGGGACAGTCTTGCTCACTTTAAATCTGGAACATTATGTCATTTATTATGGTTAGAGAGTGCGAACATTAAAATGACATGATGGGGAAATGTGGAAGTTCTCACAGCATTGACCGCCAGAAAATCTTATAGTGAGGCACAAGGCACGTAATCTGAAGTACAGTAAATACAGTTCACAAGCCTCAGTGAAATATGTGGTCTTCTGGGTAATTACACGGCGTCGTGTGGTAATTATTTACCGACATTTCGGGACAACGTATTGGTCCCATCTTCACGGGTCAAGATTCCAAGAGTGAAGATGGGACCGATACGTTGTCGCGAAATGTCGGTAAATAATTACCACACGACGCCGTGTAATTACCCAGAAGAGCATAGATCACATCAACATCGCGGTGGAAGCCTGAAATCAAGGTTACACAAGCCTCAGTGTTCAGGGCGCGAACCTTCCGCTGTCACACATTTAGATGCCATTGTTTTGACGCTTCATGACTGGTTCTGATGAAAAGTGATGACACCACATGGCTCGCAGGTTGGCTTCCCCCCCACTTTCCTGCTACTGTGCAAATCACTCTTCAGTGCAGTCTTTCACCAAGTGAGGTTTATAAATTTCATGCTTTTGAATGCGACTCTCCTTCAATCACTGAATATATTTAATGCTTCCACAAAGAACGCGTACTTTATCAAAAATAAATGTCAAGGCTTTTTATGATTTTTTGGTTCATTTAATATTTTTATTGCTGGTATTTCATAAAAACGGGTGTTTTACATTGGAAATGGATATTGATGTTTGTGACAGTCGAATGTAAATCCCTTTAAAAGAAGGTGTTTTCAACATTTGCATCAGTTCTGTTTCTTTTACGTCATGCCTCGTACAACTGTTTATGCGAGTACATCTTAAAGTGAAAATGAAAACAACAGTTCTGCCTTTGCTGAGGTTTGGACTTCCTTAACCTCCAAATTTTGCTACCATGCTACCTAAGCAACAATCTAAAAACAAAATTCTGTAATTTCAGGTTTACTGGTCATAATGGCCCACCAACAGAACACAGTAGGCCTACGGTTCAAAGTTCCACTTGTTCCATTAATTCCAGCACTCAGCATCTTCTGTAACGTTGAGTTGATGGTGCACTTGAAAGCACTTACATGGGTTCGATTCATTGTTTGGATGGCACTAGGTAAGTGTATACACTAAACACCACCCAGAAGTAACAATGTATCATGGCTCAGTCTTCTGAAGATGTAGGCAGAATGTTTGTCTTCAGACTCAACAATTCAAGAAGAATTTTTCTTGGATTGTTGAGCCTAAAGATGAAGGCACTATGATCCTTCAAAGCAATGTGATACTTGCTTGATGACACAATATCACATCCCACAAGACTTCTAGTGTGTCATTGGCAACATATCTGCTTCTGTAACAGACAGAGGAGGTGTGTGAACTACTAGTGACATCTTACACAGACAGGTGACAACAAAACTTACATCTGTCTACTTACTTCATAGGTCTGCTGGTCTACTTCCTGTATGGAATTCACCATAGCAAAGAAAGTGACCCTATGAACTCATATTCATATTAATGACATCATCTGAAGCTGGAAAAGGAAAATGGGGATCAATGCACAGCACAGGCCCTGTACCAATTCTGTCCCCATCGGAAGAAAAAGCTCCACCACCACCAACAAAACCTCCAAACGATATTTCTACTGATGACAAAAGGCCAATTGTTGATGAAGAGGAAGTTGTGCAGTAAACAGAAGGCAAGACTGAAGTGGACTACATGCATAAATACTGT
The DNA here is from genome assembly GCA_021186555.1 of Reticulitermes speratus. Taxonomy (NCBI): domain Eukaryota; kingdom Metazoa; phylum Arthropoda; class Insecta; order Blattodea; family Rhinotermitidae; genus Reticulitermes; species Reticulitermes speratus. Next base: position 21,069,573 of record JAJKFL010000010.1, read on the forward strand.
AATTTTATAGCTGCTGATCTCACATACCAAAGAAAATGTTAGGCCTTACACAGGTATACAGAGTAAAGTATAATACAGCTATACAGCATGTATGTAAAGTTCTTGTGCAACTTTAAACTTTAATAACTTTGAATGTACACATGATAGAAGCACATTGTAAACACCATATAAAAACCATAATTCTTACAGTTTCAAGGCAATACAGTTCAGATTGTTAACCTTCAACATAACTGCCATAATTTAGGACACATCGTTCAAACCGATATTCTCACTCGTTGAAAACATTCTTCAGTTGCTGCTCACGTGACTTCATGAATTGCATTTGTGATCCTGACTTAAGTTCATCCAAAGGACATGGTTTCAATGAATACACAACTGTTTTAACATGACCCCAACAAAAGGTGTCCAATAGGGTTGCAAAAACACTCTGTATTTCTTAATCATTTGTGTGCACACTACATGCATCTGGTTACTATACTGGAAATTGCATACTGTTCATGAAGAACTTAAGTCAGTACATAAAATGGATATCGATATTATGTATCTGTAGACAGAGAGCAGATGTCTACGGTTAGAGTCAAAACATCCTGCAACAAAATACCGAGTGATTGAAACACTCATAGGGAGAAAATTCAGGTAAGATCTTGAACAAAGGAACCTGAATGAATTCTGCTATCGAACCCTTAACTATGATCTATGGATTGTCAAATATCTACAGCAGTGGTTCTCAACTGGTGGGCCGCAAACTTTTTGCAAAGTGTGCCACAAGGCTCAGAATATAAGGATGATTATAAAAAACGAAATATGCAAATTAAGATTTTACAAATCAAAAACTGATAAAGGTGTTCCTTAAACACATGCACAAAGTTAAGAAAGGTGGTGGTTGTTCAATTAAGTCTTTGTTAAGTCAAGGGGGCACAACTGTATAAAATTTTGGAAACTACTGCCTTTCCTCTAAGTTTCCAAATTCATATTTTGTCTAATCATCATCTTTCTACTTTACAATAATTTTATGTTTTTACACAATAATTGGTGTTATGTTAAAGTAGCTTAATTTAACCCCCCCCCCCCCCCCCCCCCCAATGCGAGTACCAAAAGGCTGAGAACCACTGACATAGACTGATATGCATACTGAAGGCATAGTGTATTCATGCCTCCTATGACATTTGGTTAAAATGTCAACATTAAAACTACGCTACAGTTACTTGCTATAAGCTTTACATGTTCATGCCGCAGTATGTCCACGCATATTCAGCTTAAAGCAGTAGAGCTATTCTGTAGCCAGCACATGGATGTCACATTTTCTGCAGAAACACAATAATGCCATGCAAAACTGTAGTGGACACACCAACAACGGACTGAACTTATTGAAGGTCTTCCCATTACTTCAGTCATTTATTTTTCCACAGCATATTCCATTTTTTTACATACCAAGTTCAATTAAATTAAATACATAATTAAACATATAACATAAATTACACCTTTTTCCTTCCTTCAGCTGTATATTATTGTTTAACTACTCTCTTCCCATACACAAGTGCAGCCCTTTCAGTTAACACTGCTCACATTGGTTTGTTCCAGCCTCCTCTGGTGTTATTGTGCAGCCCCTTTCAGGACCACAGCGGTCCTACCCATAGTCAAAATCCTTGTCTCCTAAATCCTATGTCACTGTTTTTTTTCCTGCACAGCTACTTTCTCTAACTTGAAGATGGAGGCAGTAAATCTCCCCAAAATGCCAGTATATATCACTCACACAACACAGTGTCACATCACAGATGATAGTAATCTTCATATAATAACGTTTCAAATTAGTATACATTCAGGTAACACAATAGTTAAGCAATATCAAGTGTTATTGTTTACATTTAAGAAACACATCACTGGGAGTTTAGTCCACAGTGACGATGGACGTGCAGATCTCTCGAGACAGAAGCTGCTGATATTTTCCTTGCATACACAAACGAAAAAACCAGAAATACACAACATCAAATGCCATGGCTGGCAAAATTTGATACAGATCGACAATCATGGTCAATAGCAGAATTGCAGCATACAAAAACATACTTGTTTCTAATGAGTGTGATTAGCTTTAAGTGTGGGGAAATATATATAATACGAACAAAATGACATAAAAAGCATTTAACTAAAAACATCTGAATTATGAAATAATTTGTCCACATGATGTGTAATGGCTGCACTTTATCTTTAGCAACAGACTATAAAAATAAGATTTTCATACAATGGCAATACTCAATACCAAGTAGTGTCTTTATGTGGTATACAATTAAACACAGGAAATGACCAATTGGTATTGTTAAGTGCAGGCAGTGTCAAAATGTTATGTACAGTGAAGGTTCAGTAGTTTAATTTTCTTCATTGTGACGGTCATCAGATCATTCAAGCCCACTTCACAGCTGCTGCATATTAATTATTAGAAGCTGTACTTCCATTCACTTGTTTTCATTAACTGTTTGTTTGGAAAGTTAAATAACTTGCCCATGCATGTAACTTAATAACTGCTTCATATTTCCAAACACGGGGATAATCAAATATGGCAATTCTGTAAGAATGTCACAAGTTATGTTTTGTTATAAAATGATTTGAAATTAAACATGGAAGCAACAGGCATGCTATTGCTTGTGAGTCATATGATATGTCTATATTAACATAAATTACCCCAGCTACCTCAACATAAGATAAAAATTAATTTCCTCATTCATCATTCGAAAAATGTGGGGAGTCATCACCTTATAATCGCAAACAAAGTTAAAATATAAGTTTTAAAACTTTCTCGGCGACATGATTCAATATAGTCTTCTCGGGCGCACAGCCGCGTCAATTCTTTTGAATACAACGTTTCGGGGACTAGCTCCGTCCCATCTCAGTTTTGCTGAGGATGGGACGGACTAGTCCCCGAAACGTTGTATTCAAAAGAATTGACGCGGCTGTGCGCCCGAGAAGACTATATTGAAAAGTTAAAATACGTAACCTTGTAAAAGAAAAGATTTACTCTGTCATATAGAGTAACATTTCCTGAAATTAATGTTTTCCTAAATATGATTTTGCCTTTGAAAGGACACACACTCTTCAAACAGTTCATTCTTAAATATACCACATTTTAAAATAAAAACAGAATCTGACATACTGCAGACTGTTCTGACATTATTTATTTCATGCATTTTGATTGAATTACACTGTTCATTCATGACACCAACAAATGCAACTCTGATACATACAAATAGTCTTATACCACTCCTACAAGTTTCAGTGTCAATTACGCCATCCTCAGGGAGCTTTACACCAAAGCTGAGGACAGTGTGATGCTGTAACACGTAGGAGCTATATAAGACTGTATTTGTATGTATCAAAGGTTAATTTGTTGGTGTCATGAATGAACAATTTAATTCTACCCCAGACTGATTTGCATTTAAAAGGAACTTCAACACATACCAATCTGTACAGTGACTAGGATATATGCTGTAAAGCAGAGGAAGTGGGGTTCTATTTCTGGCATGAGCAAGACATTTTTGTCTTCTCAACAAAGTGCACTAAGCCTCCTGTTCAATGGGTAATGGGGGAGCCTTTCCACGGAGGTAACTCAGCTGAGTCACGAGGCTGACCACATACTTATATCTAGTGCAGAGTTTAAAAATCAGTGGAGCTATATCTTCACTCCTCTGTACACCTTCATGGTGTGGCACTTAATTATGCACAGGGACAACATATTCATACATCATTCAGTGGTCATTTCATGTCAGTCCATTAAGATTACGGTCTTTTGGGGTGTGATGCCACATAGCTTTGCAGATGGGTGCCCTCAATGACGGAAGGAGCGTGTTCTGCCGAAACACTGGCACCCATCTACTAATGCAGGGCTGGCCAACATGCGGCCCTCGAGGGAAGTATTTGCGGCCCTCAGTCACCTGAATAGTTCCAGTAATACAATTTAACAAACATAATACAATAAGCCTAAAGAACATAATATCGCAACTTTAATAGCAGAGATAATGTTTACAAACTATAACTCATCACTTTTAAGACAGCACACAGTAAACCAATCACTCTTTGTGTTTCACGAGCTTGCTTGTCATTCAACCGTACTGTTAGCGTAACTTATTGTTTGTGAATAACGGTGTTCTAGTGAATTCAATCCTCCCCCTTCAATATATGTATACACAAGGGCAGCGCTCAGGCGAGTCATTAACGAATTATGTAGCCCTCCTGTGGGTTGAAGTTGGCCAGCCCTGTACTAATGTATACCATGCAGTTTAGTACATTATCCATCTGACTTCCAGTAACACCTGTAACGATCACACCTCACTTGAGAGATTAAGAATAGGTGCAAATGTTATATAGATTAAACATAAATCATATTTACAGGCTCATTAAAAATATTTTAATTTTCACCTCCAATAGTTATATAAGATAGTTATTGTTTGTTGTTGCATTTATGTAAAAAATGTTTATAAACATGTATCGTCATTTTAAGACTTGATTACAGTATATGCTTAATGTCTAGAAATCAATGGTGCTTGATATGGGCTATGTCAAACTACAGAGTCCATATGATGGCTATATGTACACAGCGTTATAACAGCTGGATTCATCACAAGGGGCTCCTGGTGACAATAATATCATACCTTTTTTGAAAGTATTTAACACATTTTTTCATTAATTTGTAATAATTTCAATACAGGCAAAAGTTTTAAGAATATACCTAAACAGATTACCATATCTATTATACACATTAATAAAAAAAATAACACTGTATACAATTTCAGACTGTTATGTTTCAGACATAAATAGTGGCAGATGAGATGATCCAGTCACAATTATAATAACGAATGTGGTTAAACTATTCCTGCTACAATATGCAACAAAAATTCACTTCAATTTGAAACACAACAATCAGGTACATACATGTCAAATATTATGGAACAAACACAAACTGTTTTAACTAAGAAATGAGTGCATGACTCATTTTCTGTAACAAAAATCACTATCCAAAATGGTCTTGTAGTGTTGTGTTTCAATTGAATACTTTTTGGTCTATAATTAAAGCAAATGAACTGTGTACTCTGAGGCTGGGATAACCCAGCTGGGCCAAAACATGTTGGGAGATACTATAAAACACTTGGGACTCCCAGCCTAAGGCTACACAGTTTGCTTTAATGACTATTGAAAAAGTTAAGTTTCTTTAAACTCTGTAACATTGCAGAAACAAAAGAATTTATAATGTTAAGAGTACATATAATGATGGTGCAATTTATATAAAAATAGTTTGTTAAGAGGGAGCCAAAAAGTGATATTATAGTCTAAAACTAACACGCAAAAAGAAAGCAAGTGCCTTTCAGTAATATTGTTTTATTTCGATCAAAGTGTCCAGTCTGACCCACTGTCTTTCCAAACTATACAAGTTCTGCCAAGCAGTGATTACATGGTGGCACCGTGCGAAAAAGAAATTGTGGAGTACGGCAATACAACAAAAATAATGCCAGTCAAAGAGAGACAATTTTTAGTATTTTCCAACTAATACAACAATTCAGCTTTCTTTATGCAGTTTCCAGACAGTGAATACTTTGCAGCTCCATCCCTTTCAAATACCGAATTATGTAACACTGCTACCAATGTGAACTGCAGACAGGGTAACTGGTCTCAGTGGCAGCCACATTTGGACCTCCTGAAGTGTTATCAGATCCACTGAACTAAGCAAAGCTTTGTAAGTACCACTCAACAGATGTACAGTGAAGAAAAAATATCTTATCATATCAGCAGACAGTTAATTGACACCGGTTGTCCAGTGACTGCAAAGAGATTACAATCTTTTTAATCCTACTCAGCAGATACCAACCAAATCCACCCCACTGCTCCATCCTTTCACCTGAATATGGGACGACACAGTTCCCAGAAAGATGTGTTGCTGTTTGAATTAAAGACAATGGTCAAAATCCATAAACCAGGTAAATGTAAAACCTTTTTGTTTATTAAACATAATTTACACCAGAAATCTGTCTGGTTATGATACAGACCCATTCACATCTTCATATGTAGTACTAAATGCTTTCATTGTGAAATCAAATGTATTAGCTGAAATGCAACTGCGAACAGGTTTGTAAAATTGATGTGATTATTTCATGGTGGCAAGGAGAATTGTCATAGCATTAGTAGATTATATGGAACAAACCACAACTGTATACATGATTAAAATGCTGTATATTCTGTGTTTAGTTATGTAATTACTAAAGGAGACAGTATGATGTGTTTAAATATTTACTGTGAAGAATAAAACATATTTATGATATGACCTGTTCTTTACCTTTTAATAAGACAGGAAGTTGGAGAAAAAAATGCAAAGATGCACAGGTTTGGTTTTCTTCTTGTCATTTTCTTTCTCATTTTTTTAGGAATCCCTTTATAAAGTTAGACTGGATGATAGTCACACATACATACTTCCTAGGAGAGAGAAACAGGGAGTGCAAGACCTCTCTTATTTGCTGACATCAATTTCTAAGATTATATAGCATTGATGGTATATGAATGAATGATTATGGAGCATTGGTGGAATGATATCGACGGGGAAAAACCCAAGTACTGGGACAGAAACATTATACAGCATCGGTGGTAGATGAATGAATGAATATGGAGCAATGGTGGAATGATACTGACAGGGGAAAACTGAAGTACTGGGAGAGAAACATTATACAGCGTTGGTGGTAGATGAATGAATGAGTATGGAGCAATGGTGGAATGATACTGACAGGGGAAAACTGAAGTACTGGGAGAAAAACATTATACAGCATCGGTGCTAGATGAATGAATGAGTATGGAGCGTTGGTGGAATGATACTGACAGGGGAAAACTGAAGTACTGGGAGAGAAACATTATACAGCATTGGTGGTAGATGAATGAATGAGTATGGAGCAATGGTGGAATGATACTGACAGGGGAAAACTGAAGTACTGGGAGAAAAACATTATACAGCATCGGTGGTAGATGAATGAATGAGTATGGAGCGTTGGTGGAATGATACTGACAGGGGAAAACTGAAGTACTGGGAGAAAAACATTATACAGCGTTGGTGGTAGATGAATGAATGAGTATGGAGCATTGGTGGAATGACAATGACAGGGGAAAACCGAAGTACTGGGAGAAAAACATTATACAGCATCGGTGGTAGATGAATGAATGAGTATGGAGCAATGGTGGAATGATACTGACAGGGGAAAACTGAAGTACTGGGAGAAAAACATTATACAGCGTCAGTGGTAGATGAAGGAATGAGTATGGAGCATTGGTGGAATGATACTGACAGGGGAAAACTGAAGTACTGGGAGAGAAACATTATACAGCGTTGGTGGTAGATGAATGAATGAGTATGGAGCATTGGTGGAATGACAATGACAGGGGAAAACTGAAGTACTGGGAGAAAAACATTATACAGCATCGGTGGTAGATGAATGAATGAGTATGGAGCAATGGTGGAATGATACTGACAGGGGAAAACTGAAGTACTGGGAGAAAAACATTATACAGCGTCAGTGGTAGATGAAGGAATGAGTATGGAGCATTGGTGGAATGATACTGACAGGGGAAAACTGAAGTACTGGGAGAAAAACATTATACAGCGTCAGTGGTAGATGAAGGAATGAGTATGGAGCATTGGTGGAATGATACTGACAGGGGAAAACTGAAGTACTGGGAGAGAAACATTATACAGCGTCAGTGGTAGATGAAGGAATGAGTATGGAGCAATGATGGAATGATACTGACAGTGGAAAACCCAAATACTGGGAGAAAAACATTATAGTGTCGATGATAGATGAAGGAATGAGTATGGAGCATTGGTGGAATTATAATGACAGGGGAAAACCGAAGTACTGGGAGAAAAACATTATACAGCATCGGTGGTAGATGAATGAATGAGTATGGAGCAATGGTGTCAGATTGGTTTCCATTCTTATGACAGAAGGCAGTATTCTGGATCCCTGGGAGTAACATTGACAATAATTATAGGGGGGGACCCAATTATCAAGTTGCAAGGGCAACCAAATTCCCAACACAGCTATATAGCAACTACAGACTCATAAACACTGCACTAACACTCTGAAGCTCAAAATTCATGTACATAATATTTCAAAATCCCATTCCTACCTCACAGAAAACACACTACCCCTCTGTCACAAACACCAATTTGTCAATGGTGTTCACAAAAGTAATCACTGTTTGCTGTAAGAATTATATACAACCAATACACAGATTCTGTAGCCACAGTGTTACAGTCTTTTAATGCTCAAACAGGCGATATGCAATAGTAACCACTCTGCTTTAAGGTTTATGAAAGGAAATACATCTTGTTATAGACAAGAATTTTAGGGACAAAAATAATTTCTAAGAAGTCAACAAATTAAAATAAACGAACTCCATGAAAACAGCAAATGACAGACAAAAATATCACAGAACACAAACAAATGCACAACAGTGGAGATTACAGTAAGGAAACGCAAGAATGAGGAAGTACTGGTCACGTTATTACATGCAGTTAAATATTCTGTAATATTTTTCAACAGGCAACTGAAAACTGATCACAAAAGCTGTACAATACTGCCAACTATAGAACCACGTCTACAGGGAATAAATTATCAGCTGCTGATACATGCAGATCCATAATCTGAGGGTCCACTTATAAGCCAAACTCCACTTGAACAATACTGTTACAATTATAATAATATATGACTATAAATGTTATCCAAATCATATAACAAAACTTACCCTTCACAGAAACAATGAAAATAGATTAAAAATGGTAAATAAATCTTTATAAATACATATTATTGTTGTTATACTATGCATATAAACACATCTGCCAAATACTACATGCCCCTGTGTAACATATTGTCTAGTTCTCATGAATGAAAAACAGCCTTTTTTTAAAAACAAATCAACATTACACTAGCTGTAAGATCTGAGGTTCTCACAGTGGTGTTGCTGAAGATGCAAGTCTCCTGTAATGTGACACTGCATCGTTGAGCTAACATGTAGTTCCGGCATTTCAAGGCACTACTGATCCTCTGAAACGTCAGGAATCATTTGCCCCACAAGACCTGAATCATCACTTTTTAACGTACATATCTGAGCTTGCTCAAGACTCCTGTAATGTGACACTGCATCGTTGAGCTAACATGTAGTTTCCAGCATTTCAAGGGCACTACGATCCTCTGAAACGTCAGGAATCATTTGTCCCACAAGACCTGAATCATCACTTTTTAACGTACATATCTGAGCTTGCTCAAGACTCCTGTAATGTGACACTGCATCGTTGAGCTAACATGTAGTTTCCCGGCATTTCAAGGGCACTACGATCCTCTGAAACGTCAGGAATCATTTGCCCCACAAGACCTGAATCATCACTTTTTAACGTACATATCTGAGCTTGCTCAAGACTCGGCACCACACGTTATAAACCACAACACATGACAAACAATATACATATGGTTTAACATTGGCATAAAGTGTTATACTATAACATGAAAATTATAACAGCACATATCTTACTTTGAAAAGCAAGCAAGTCTAATGAGAAATAAATACATTAAAATTGTTCAGTACAATATGAAAAATAAAAACTATGATAAGTCATAAATCTGTAAATACTGGCTGACACCCCCCCCCCCTACTTTCCACTGAATACGTTCCATTCCCTTTCACTCCATATTTCAATGTCCCTTTCCCTTTGTGGGTTCCTTGAACCTCAGTTTGTTACAGCTGACTTTACTTTAATATGGAGTAAAGACAACTCCCATTTTACAGAAGCAATCCCCTCCAACATCCAAGCACATTCCACTCCAATCTAGCAAAATTTGTGACAAATGTCAAAGATAAGTTCCATGTTTTTCAGAACAGGACTCCAAATTGTTATCTGCACAGCCTTCCAAGTACTTGGATAATATATACGAAAGATGTTCAATAGGTAACGTTACCTAGGTGATACAATTAAATGAAATACGAAAGATGTTCAATAGGTAACGTTACCTAGGTGATACAATTAAATGAATATACGAAAGATGTTCAATAGGTAACGTTACCTAGGTGATACAATTAAATGAAAAGTCATTATGATGTTAAATGCAACTAATTTATCCCACTCAAGTATCACTGTTTTGTAACATAATCCCCTCCAACAGATTGATGCACTTGTCCCATCATAACACTTTCCACAACAATGGAAAGAGTGTAAATGGCAGTTCATAAATGGTAGTGAATGTAAGAAGCTCTATTTCCACCATGCTACAATTTTCAAACTCATGCCAAGATGGTATAAATGCATCAATGCCCTTGTGAATTACATTTTCATGATTTGTCAATGAACGTTTATGACCTACAAACCCTACTTACTTAACATGCTTCATACCTACACAGTCTGTGTGCATACATGGGGAACAGAATGTGTACAGACTGTTCCTTCTCCTTCTACGGTACTTCAGCACATTTTTGAGTCAGGGCCTCCCCAGTGTTGCGGTTTCGAGACAATTTAGTTTTTTACGTGGTTAGAATGTCAGCCTCAAGCCCTGGAAGGCCAGGGAATCTCTCTTTGTCTGGCACCTCGCTCAACACCTGTCCGGCATGGGTGACCCCACCAGCAGCTATGCTGCCGCCGGCACAGCTTTCGAGCCTAGAGTCTGCAACTGATTACTAACTCAGAGAAAACAATTTACTAAATGTTCTGCAGTGTGTGGTGTTGCGATGTCCTGCCGACAATGCATGTGACTCCCGAAAAGAAACGTCCTGTTCAGCACTGTGTATAACCATGGTTGGATACAAACACAAGAAATGCTCGCGGATGACTCGTAAGAAAACTGAATATGCAGTGGTTCTTGAAAAACAAAAGGCACACTTCTCATCATCACACAGTCCATATATTTTAATACATGACTCACTGCATTCTGACCACTCACAACTTAAGCTGAAACAAAATTCCGTTAACTGTGTGATCAACTGCTATTACCTACACCGCACCATATTAACATACAAGGGTGATGAAATGAAAACCTTAACAGTACAAAAAAATTAAGACCCTACTGTGCGCAGCTGTAGGCACAGCAAGCCATCTGTATGGGTTAGAAGCATGTACTGTGTATGGAGACCATACTGTGTGCAGCTGTAGGCACAGCAAGCCATCTGTATGGGTTAGAAGCATGTACTGTGTATGGAGACCGTACTGTGTGCAGCTGTAGGCACAGCAAGTCATCTGTATGGGTTAGAAGCATGTACTGTGTGCAGCTGTAGACACAGCAAGTCATCTGTATGTGTTAGAAGCATGTACTGTGTATGGAGACCGTACTGTGTGCAGCTGTAGACACAGCAAGTCATCTGTATGGGTTAGAAGCATGTACTGTGTATGGAGACCGTACTGTGTGCAGCTGTAGACACAGCAAGTCATCTGTATGTGTTAGAAGCATGTACTGTGTATGGAGACCGTACTGTGTGCAGCTGTAGACACAGCAAGTCATCTGTATGTGTTAGAAGCATGTACTGTGTATGGAGACTGTACTGTGTGCAGCTGTAGACACAGCAAGTCATCTGTATGTGTTAGAAGCATGTACTGTGTATGGAGACCGTACTGTGTGCAGCTGTAGACACAGCAAGTCATCTGTATGTGTTAGAAGCATGTACTGTGTATGGAGACCGTACTGTGTGCAGCTGTAGACACAGCAAGTCATCTGTATGTGTTAGAAGCATGTACTGTGTATGGAGACCGTACTGTGTGCAGCTGTAGACACAGCAAGTCATCTGTATGTGTTAGAAGCATGTACTGTGTATGGAGACCGTACTGTGTGCAGCTGTAGACACAGCAAGTCATCTGTATGTGTTAGAAGCATGTACTGTGTATGGAGACCGTGCTGTGTGCAGCTGTAGACACAGCAAGTCATCTGTATGTGTTAGAAGCATGTACTGTGTATGGAGACCGTACTGTGTGCAGCTGTAGACACAGCAAGTCATCTGTATGGGTTAGAAGCATGTACTGTGTATGGAGACCGTACTGTGTGCAGCTGTAGACACAGCAAGTCATCTGTATGTGTTAGAAGCATGTACTGTGTATGGGGACCCTACTGTGTGCAGCTGTAGACACAGCAAGTCATCTGTATGTGTTAGAAGCATTTACTGTGTATGGAGACCGTACTGTGTGCAGCTGTAGACACAGCAAGTCATCTGTATGTGTTAGAAGCATGTACTGTGTATGGAGACCTACTGTGTGCAGCTGTAGACACAGCAAGTCATCTGTATGTGTTAGAAGCATGTACTGTGTATGGAGACCCTACTGTGTGCAGCTGTAGACACAGCAAGTCATCTGTATGTGTTAGAAGCATGTACTGTGTATGGAGACCCTACTGTGTGCAGCTGTAGACACAGCAAGTCATCTGTATGTGTTAGAAGCATGTTCTGTCTAAGGCAGATCTAGCAATGTGCTGAAATATGATAAAGCTCTACCAAACCTGACTGTAGTAAATCAGCTGACAAAGAAAATGTTAGCACTCTCATTTAGCTCAGCTGCATAGAACCACAATATAAAAACCCAGTCAATAATACAAAACAAAACCCAACCCACATGTGCCTGTCAACATATGTGCTACAACATGCAATCGTGTCAAATGAATATTCATGTCTTATCAATCACGAAACACATTACCTAAGACTATGTTTCGAGATAGGGTTAACTTCGCTTCTCCTGTCTGACGACTTGCCAGTCCTGGTGGTCCCGTGCCTGTAGTTCATTTATCTCACGTCTCCCCCATTGGAGCCATAACCATCCAATTGCAGTACACAGCAGAGTTTCCAGGTAGTACCCATCCAGCAAAGTATCACATGTGCCTCCAACTTTCAAACATGCCTGAAATTAATTCATATCTCACATCCACTGTTATAATAACAAACATTAAAATACAGAATTATAAGCACTGGATGCACTATACAGTACCACAAAAATATTATGAAGCCAGGACAGCTCAGTCAATATAGTGACTTAGGCTGTGGACTGGATGGTCCAGGGTTTGTTCCCAGCTGAGGAAAGAGGTTCCTGTCTTCACCAAGCAACCAGACCAGCTCTGGAACCCACGCAGCTTCCCATCCAATGAGTACAAGGTGTTTTATTCCCAGGAGGAAAGTGGCCGAGGCATAAACATGACCTCTCACTTCCATCTAGTGTGAAGGTAACAAAAGGGTGGAGCTGTACCTCTACTCCCCTTACACACCTTCACTGCATTTACACCTTACTGATGTGCCAGCAACATCACATAACGTCACTCTCTTGTTCTACATACAGTCCGCCTCCCAAAGAGAGCTATGTGATATCTTTATGTAAATAACTGCCCTCCTGTTTGTTGTTTAAAGATACATGAATAAGCACTGTAGTGGAAGTGTAAAAGTTATGATATGACAGAAGAATATTACATAATTCAGTAAATGGTAACAGTAAGGGTAAAGTTGTCCCTGTCTAAACCACAAAGGCATATATGAAAGTGGAAGTACACCTCCACTCATTCTTAACCTTGCCAATGAATGGTCAGCTTTGTGCCCTAGATGCTTATGCTTGTGAAAAGAGCCTAAGGCAACAACTGAGTACGATGTTGGTTGGGCTACAGAGCAAGATTGGATGCTTCAGAGAAGACAAAAATCCCTCGCTCCTGCCAGGAGTCAAACCACAATTCCTCGGGTATTAAAAGGGTATATATATATATATAATATATTTATCAGAGTCCAAGACCTTATTCATAAACTTTGCTATCTCACATCACCTAAAGCAAGTCTGCCTTCTTGATATACTCGTATAACATGCAGCTGAGACCATCCATTACATGAACTATAAGATATTACAAAATGCATACATTTTTATTATGAGAAATTTCAGCAGTTAAATTATAACACATCAAGTTCCCTTGCGCTTCACGTTCAGCCTATTGCACGTGCATGACGATTGCTGATACTGATCAATCACACCCTGCCTGGCTAGTGGGGTTTATTTTTGATGATTTGGCGTAACAAATTATGAATACATATTTCTTGAATTTCCAGTTGTAAAATAAACAAAAGTATGGAATCAGTTCCTTCTGTAGTCACAGTGATAAGATGCAAATGTGGAAATGTCACTAGTGATAGTTTGTGAAATTATGCTGTTACATGGATGGATTTGAGTCCCAAATAATTTTCCTTACCCTTATGAAATTCCTGTACATCTCAAAGAAGACCCAAACTCATGCCACTGCAGGAAAACTTGCATATATAATTCCTATCATACTTGGGGAAATCTCAACACTTTACTTTAGCGATGCTGACAGGATATCGGAAAATATGTACAGAAAATTCCTGTCATGCTTGGAGAAAAACAAACTATTTAGTGAGGAATTTTCAGTGTGGGCACAATATTAAAACAGTAATTAGCTGTCTGTAATCACTCCCCGCTTGCCTTCTCAAACGTAAGTGTGTAGCAATCAAAGAGATTAACTATGAAAATACAAGTCTTCGTGGATGTGACACTGTGTCACTGGGCACATAGTTCCTGACATTTTGAAGGAACATAATACCTTCATCTTCACGGTCAAGTGGCACAAAAATATTTGAACTCGAGCCAGTGATAAAGGCACTACAACCCTTTCAAATGTCAGGAATTAATCACCCAACAACACAGCATATAATATTCCAGAAGACTTGAATCTTCAGCAACACTACTGTATGTTCCTCAAATCTTGGCAGATTACCTCAGTGTCCTCCGCTGTTATGCACGTGTTGTTTTGGAGGCTGGGCGCGGAGCACTGTTTGTATGTGAGACTGTCCACCAACCAGAGGGCAAGTGTACTAGGCCAATTTCCTCCAAGGTTTGATAATGTATTCAGCAGAGTCATGTAAGTGCCGCCCACTGCTGGGTCGCTTACTCTTGCAAAGAAAGCCATTACCGCCACATACATACTATAAACTGCTATCTGTTGAAACAGAAACAAATGTCACTTATCAGACTCAAGCACAACAAGCTTCCTGTGGATAATATACGAGGGTTATCCAGAAAGTAAAGATACAAAAGCAATAAAATTTTTAAAAAATATTCATTAACAAAATCGAGTGAAAAAACTCCTAACACATATCTTTAGCTATTTTTCAACATAATCACCACCTTTGTCAAGGCATTTGTTTAGCCTGGGTACGAGTTTTTGTATTCTGATGTCATAGAACTCCGCTGCCTGTGCACGCAACCACATAGTGACTTCGTTTTTCACCTCTTTGTCTTCGTGAAACTTCTGACCGGCCAGATGGTTCTTTAAATGCAAAAACAAATGGAAATCGCTGGGAGCGAGGTCTGGGCTGTGAGCGGGATAGTCTGCTATTTCCCCTCCCCTCCCACCCGTGTTGTATCTTTACTTTCTGGACGTCCTATGTACTTCCTTATCATATCTGAAAACACCTTAACACACCTTTCTTACATCTTATATTGCCGACATATGCATTTCAATGAATACATCAGCATCATCTCCAGTGTCACCTATGCTAACAGCGTTATATATTCATGCGTTTGACATATATAAGAAGAGAGTATGTAAATGCTAAAATACCATGGGTCACCATTCTCATAATTATTACCTACCTGAAATTAGCACATTATTAATTAACCTTTTAAAACCTGCATTTGCATATGCAAACACACACAGGAAAACAACCCTAGAAATTCATTTTACATATTTAGGCAACAAGAAAATTTACTGAATTCTTAAGACATGCTGCATAACCTCTGTTTTATTTTCCACAAAATGGCATTTATTTAAAAATTTTATCATTTTTTTTTTCAAATAATACTCATGTTTTTCAAAAATCATGTGCTAAAATGTAAATACCCAACCCTTACTGGTTGAATGTATGTTACTTTTCTGACTGATGGATAACCTTGTGTCAGATATGATGATCTTTTATGAAATTTTACCTGTTTAATAAGTTTTTAAAGATATGTATAAAAAAAAATTTCATTTCCAACGTTTTATTTCCTTCAAATACATACGAAAAATCTGAAGTTGCTGTTGATTCATCGATCACTTGCTATCTGACTATTGATATATGTGATATATCGATATATGCTATGATGTGATTGATCTCTACCGAGGTGCCCCAAACAGCAACATGGCAACACGCTGCTTGAAATCTTGAACAGTAACACGCTGGTTACGTCAATTGAACCAATTGAAAGGTGCTACTGCTGGCTACTGTGTATTACTATCTGCATACATCTGTCTTACTACTGAATCCTACACCCCAGAAAATTGTTGCAATTACAGTAAGTTATGTGCATTACGATGTCTCTTTAGATGCTGTTGGTGGTGTTTACATTGTTTAATAACTGCAGTCATTAGCGTGTACGAGTCTTTTTTGTATTTTAATTGGTTACTTTTTCATTACATTTATCATTATTGCAGTAATCATGACCCAGAAAGGAATAAAATGCAAAGCCTTATGACTGGAAGAGGAGTTGAGGTTGTTTAATATACTAGTTACTATCCTATTGCTTTTAATAAGTTTTCCCTCTTAATAAGTCTTCCCACTTAAGAAGTCCCTAATCCTCTGGTCCCTTGAAAGACTTCTTAACAGGGTTCTACTGTATATTGTTACAGTCATAACAAAAGCCATTTGCAGCTCTTACATTATAGGGCCATAACTTTCTAAACATGACAAATGAATACACCTAATGAAATATATGATAAAAAGAGAACACAGAACACGTATCAAAAGGACACAAATAACTGCTATGACGTTACCTTTCATCAGCGTAACTGTGGACCTTGACTCTAGTACACAAGAGGGTCACAGCACGAAAAATACCACTCACTACGATCTAGAATTGAAATAAAGAATATGTGCAGCTTTAATCTACAAACTATGTACATAGCTGTACAATGTCAGGTGCAGGCATATCCCATTCTGTTTTAACAGAACCTTCAGTGCATAAAACAGAAGAGACAAATATATGCTTGTAAGACTGGAGGTTCTCATGGTGATGATGTTGAAGATTCAAACTTCTACGACGCCATGTTATGTTGTTACGTTAATAGCGCTAAACGTTTCAAAGGATCGCGGTGCCTTAGATATGTCAATTAACTATTTACCCAACACCACGGTGCAACATCTCAGAAAACTTCTCATATACAGTTATTCACACTACTAAAATATGAGAAAATTTTACACACACACGCATAAGGAGTGGCAACTGAGTACATTTGTGTTTACCTGGTGTAGTGCATAAGTAACAAGGAGAGCTATGTAGTAGTACCACGGAACGTTACCGTTCTGTATGACAGCCGGAGTTATCCATACTAAACCTGCTACTATGATACCGAAAAGTAACCTGCAATGACAAAAATACACAACAATCAACAAATTGCAATAACGAATTGCTACATGTTAAAGCAGTTTCAGATTCCATGGCAGTAGTGTAATATTTCAGCAAGAGATTCCAAGCCTGGAGTGACAAACAGAAACGAAAGCTCTCAAGAAGGTCACTGAGGCAATCAGGAAGGAGATTTTTGAATTGATGACCAAAATTATGGGTTCACATGATCATTTTCCTTGGTTACATCACCACGTAGTCCAACAGGCAGTTACCAATGTCTGCACCACCCACGTACATCAATTCCAAAACCAACTACTTTTGAGAATGTTTTGTTGCAATCAACGTAATTAGGAAGCTGGCACAGCTATCAATTATTAACAACATTCCACTGCCACATGTTTTGAGTAAATGTTTTAGTCATCTTCAGGTAGTTCACTCAAAAAAAAAGTATGTAACATGCAGTGACAGATATGTACATCAGATCATAAACTATGGGATCCCAAAGCTTTTACAGACTATTTATATCCTAAAATGTTTTTATGTACAAAATGTTAAAACACTACCGTCTTTCCTCTTATTGTCATTCAATCATTAAATCCTCTATTACAGTTTAATTATCCATATTTTGGATGTCCCCTACATTTATCATGCTTTAGTATAAATTGTGAAAACTTCATCCATTCTGAACTACTATTACAAACTTTGTATTACTTAATATTTAACAACCAACTGTTCAGTCAATTGCATATGCAGTGTAGATACACTGCATATGCAATTGACTGAACATATGGACGTGATATAAGTGTAGTTTGTGACCCCCTGAAGATGGTCTAAAAGTAGACCGAAACATATGTAGGGGATTAAGTTATAAACCAACCGATGCACACTAAAACCACTTTTTAAGTAGCTTTATTATAAAATTGTTTAAAATTGTACCCCTACACGTGTTTCGATCCTAGGATCATCGTCAGGGGGGTTTATTGCTAAAAGCTACAGTCACTTCAACACATGATTTAAAATATTCTATCTGCACTTTGAAACATAAGTTAAAATCTTGTAAAAAGATAGTACACTCCGCTCCACGCAAAAACATTTCATATGCTTTTAATACCACACGCCAGCAGTTCCACAATCTACCATCTACAGTGCTTTTATAATTTTACAACTTTTAGAGAATCTTTTTACAAGATTTTAACTTATGTTTCAAAGTGCAGATAGAATATTTTAAATCATGTGTTGAAGTGACTGTAGCTTTTAGCAATAAACCCCCCTGACGATGATCCTAGGATCGAAACACGTGTAGGGGTACAATTTTAACAATTTTATAATAAAGCTACTTAAAAAGTGGTTTTAGTGTGCATCGGTTGGTTTATAACTTAATTTAATATGACGAAGATGCACGGTGTCAACAGTGTGAAATTAATATGTAGGGGAATTTAGAGGAATTTATTAAACTATAAAATAGTTTCAAATGAATGTGCATTTAGTTGGTTGTTAAATATTGAATGAAAATGCACGGTGAATGTAATATAAAATTTGTATTTCTTAGTTTTCTGAAATGTTTATGTACTTTTATAATCATAAGTATAATACATTTTGATAGGTGTGGGGGGGGGGGGGGGGGGTCCTGTCTCCGTATCTTGTACTTTACTGTTCATTATGTAGTCAGTCATATTCCTGTTCATGTTCTAGAGGCTGATGATTTCTTTGGAGCATGTTCACATGCCTGTCTCTCTGTAGTGTGATTAGTTACTCACAACAGCACAAAGGGATGTGTCAATTAAAGTTTACAACTACTTCCACCCTGAAGATGTGAGACAATATGCCTTTCACAATCACTGCTAACCACCTACTGAACAGCACGGTGTCATGAAACCAAACAAGGATGATGTGAATCTTCACTGCTATGATAACTCCAGAAACCATACAAAATTCAGGGTTTTGTAAATACATAAACTAGACTGGCAACTCCATGTGGCAGCATATTCTCTACAACCTGATAGTCATTAGGCCGGTCAACAAATTCCTCACTTTATAGTGCAGTGCTTGTCGAACCTTTTTTCATGCATACCACCATCACAATACAAAACATGTAGATGTACTGCTAGGTAATGCAAATATTAATGCTTACTTTCAGGATACTGATTTTCCGGGATGTTTCACTGGTTGGCAGGTTTGAAGTCTTCAAACCTGCCAACCAGCGGAACAATGCTGTGGAAACCTCAAATTTTGCAGTTGCTACTTTTCTAATTTAACGCGATTAGACGACAGAGGGGAGTCTGTATTTATATTCAAACAATGAAACAGTATCTTGGTGTACACTTTATAAATGTTTTTCTCTACATTGCAACACATTTAAAACAATTTTAATTGTGCAATTAACGTTTATAAATTTTAATTATTAAAAAAAATTCCTAAATTTCTTTGTGTACCACCAGGTGACAATCCACATACCACCATTTGAAAAGCACTGCAGTGGAATCTGAAAGCACATTGCTATGTTCATGCGCCAATGAATATAATCCAGAACCAGCTAAATCCAGTCTGCAGCATCATACCCTGTATCTCTTAAGATCTGTTCTAATACATGTACGCTGAGCTATCCCTCAAAGTTTCTCAATCAACCTTTTATCATATCATTCTTGTATTCTGAAGACAGAGGCAACAGGTTCCTCCAAAACACTCATACTTATCTACCAAACTATACAGTATCACGTCTGATAAAACCACAACCTACAAATTTTTTTCTGCATTTCCGCTGTGTCACATGTCCTGCCTTTCACCTCATCCTCAACTAATGCCTTCAGAGCCTTCTAACAAACTGCAGCCATAATTTCCACATAATCTCTTGCACAAAAATTAATTACCACAATCATTTTCTTAATACGATTTCAAAGAGGAAACCAGAACCTACTGAAAGTACACGAACCATTAAACTAATAAATAATGTCATACCACAAACCATGTCAATGAAATTATGGATACAAATTATAGATTATATATTTGTTTATACTCCTTACCTATAAGGAAATGCTGATATATAAACATTCAAAGGCCTTGCACCAACGATGCGTTTACTGATTATAAGAGGCAGTATTATTTGTAATGGTACTAAGGGAATAGCCATTAAAGCTAATTTCTCCTTTGGAAATCCAGCATCAATCATCTTCAAACTAGTCACTGCATCACAAGCACTGAAGCCAACCTGAATGAACATTAAAAAGCCACAGTAATAAACACTAAACAGCCACAGTAATAAACACTAAACAGCCACAGTAGTAAACACTAAACAGCCACAGTAATAAACACCAAACAGCCACAGTAATAAACACTAAACAGCCACAGTAATAAACATTAAACAGTCACAGTAATAAACACTATTTATACAAATATCTTCACATTTCATGCCAATTCTGAAGACGACCGTAAAATCAAAACTGAATTCATTGCAGATATGTAGCAGTCAAAACCTGATAACATCAATATGCTTTGTTCCTGCAAGGAAATGAAGGCATTCATGTCTGTTTCTATGTACAATCTTCAAAAGTTTGAAGGCATAATTATTTCCATGGCACTCAGTATGAAAGTCACGTCACTGGCAGGAAGAGGAGAAAAGGATTCACCATCAATCTTCAGTTCTTAATCATCCATCTAAAAAATATCAACGTAGTAGTAACACAAAACTGTCAGTTATAACACATTTAGGGAGAATCTTCTGAGCATTTCTGTATTAAACACAGTAAAGGTAAAGGTAAAGGTAAAGTTGCGTGATTTCAGGCTTCCTCCACAGTGTGAGATCTTCAAACTGTCAGGTATAACACAATGAAGGAGAATCTTCTGAGCATTTCTGTATTCAACACGGTAAAGGTAAAGGTAAAGGTAAAAGTAAAGTTGCGTGATTTCAGGTACGAGATCTTCGCTCTTCTGGGATGTTGCACAGCACTGATTGGTAGTTTAGTTACTAACTGCCAATCAACACTTTTCAAAGGTAAAGTTGTCCTTATACACGCCATGAAGGCATACAAGGGGAAGAGGGGTACAGCCTAATTCATTCTTAACCTCGGCATTAGATACAGCATGCTGCTATCCAATGGCAAGGACACTGAAATAAAAAAAAAGTTTAGAGGACGAGAGATAAGACCAGGCTTCATTCAGTTTGTACCTGCCCTCACAGCTGAAGTTGTGGGTGTGCTCGACTATTTCAGTGGTTTCTGTAATGACGAGTAGAAACTGGCTATGGCTCCATATCAGGGAAGCCATCAACATAATCAACAACCTCCCTCCCCCCTGCCACTTAAACCGTACAGATAGACATAAAATGAACAAAGGCTTCGCTCTTTCCGCCAACCCTCCTTCGTAATGTGGCCACTTCACACTAGATAGCACCACACTCCACATGCCACCCTGACTTGAGGTGCAAGAACTACACAGTGAATGAAAAATGAACAGCCAAACCAACAGAAGGTGAATCTACACCACAATACAATAAAAACATATTATACGACCGTAGGCCTTCTGAAGCATGGTATCCGTGTCGCGGCCTCCTGCTGATTAAAGAAAATGCTCAAAGTGTCCACCTTGAGTTTCCATGCAAGCATGGCAGGAGACAGACTTCTGGGACCCTACTTTCTTCCACCATGTCTGATTGGAGCCTTTTACCATGATTTCCTATGAAACATCATTCCAGAGATGTTGCAAGATGTGGATCTGCAGACTGGGATTCATTTATGGTTCATGCGTGATGGTGCTCCACCATATTTTCTTCTTGGAGTTCAGGAATTCTTTATAGTGTTTCTGGAACAATGGATGGGGCGAGCTGGACCAACAGCACAGTTTGCTCATTCCCCTGATTTAAATCCCTTTGGTTTTTATCTCTGGGAACATCTGAAGTGTACTGTTTGTGCTACAGAAGTCAGCGACATCCACGACTGGCAACAACAAAGCAGAGCGGATTTGAGACGACTCATCGACACTGGACTCATACGACACCTGGAATCTTCCAGTCAGTCATGTGGTCACTGTTTAGTTGTGAAACATCATGCACCGAAGTTCAAGGTGGCCACTTCGAAAATTTCTTTAATTGTCAGGAGGCCGTAACTCAAAAACCATGCCTCAGCAGGCCTATGTTCATGAAACATTTTTTTCTTGTCCTGTGGTATAGATTCACCTTCTGTAGGTTTGGTAGTGCATTTTTTATTCACCCTGTATATTGTGCCACTGTCCCCTTCGGCCTAACCATCATGCTGAAATGTGTGCAAAATGGAAGAGCTTGAACACACAAGACAGCTAAGCTTTGAAATTGAAAGTAACGACATCTGAGACTCTTACATCACTGAATATGAAGATGCCATGTATTTTGGTACATATGTACTAACGTTTCAGTGGAACCTGCTACCTCCATCTGCAACGTAGATGGTGATGAAGTGGGATGGTCCTCGGAAATGTTGGCAACTATCTACCAAACTGTCGACCTCGGTGGACTAGTGGTTAGCGTGCTCGCCACTGGACCCAAGGTTCGAGGGTTCGATCCCGACCGAGGTCGAATGGATTTTTAAGGATGATAAAAATCCGGAGCACCACTTCCTTCGGAGGGGAAGTAAAGCCGTCGATCCCATGTCGTAGATTTACGGCATGTAAAAGAACCTTACGGGCATGAATAAAAAATGTTGCGTAAGCCAAATTGCCTCCATTTCTCATCCAAGTCTCCTGACTGCCTGCCAGATGGCTCTGGCGTGCACATCAGGATCGATAGAACACTAAGCGCGGCTAGCTGGCCGGTCACCAGCTGCCATGAATGCGCATGACTTAGTAACCTCGACAAGAGGAGGCCCAGGCCCATACAGGGCTGTTGAGCCAAGAATTATTATTATCTACCAAACTACACGGCATCATATCCCAGCAAACTGTACTCTTCAGAGATATTCATGAAAGACAGACGTCAAGAACCTGTAGAAAACAATTCTACTTACTTTGCTTGTAAGAAGTATCAGTGCAGTTGTACGTATCGACGGTAACCGCGTAATATTCATTAACAAGTGGTATGTTTGTACAACTCCCAAGCTGGGCTCTGCAGGCGAGTATTCTTTCTTCAATACCATTATTAAAGTCGTTAATAAAAGGAAAACAATACCCCAAAAATAGAGGAAGCCTACAGACACAGAAACAATACAGATACAGTTTCAATCACCTTTATACAGGAACATGTTTACAACAAGGTAAAAACATGTTTGTTAACAAAACATTACAATATTTATATCACTGCACCACATCTATTTAACAAAATAAACACCAAACCTTTGATTAGTGTACAACAATCAACTTACTAACTCTAAAGAGCAGAGTCCTTCTTGAGAAGCTAAAACTCTACACTAGTCAATAAATTTCCTCACTTTTCTGTGAAGGTTCATTTCTATATTTGCAAAAGCCTCCAATATTACCCTGTCCAAAGCCACATGAATACTCTCCATAATCTCCCATTCTCTCTCTAAACTGTTATAATATTATCCTCAAAGTCCTTTTACGTATAAGAATATATATATGTATATCTGTGTGTGTGTGTGTGTTGACAGAAAGACAGAGTTTGCACACATAGTTACCAATGTATGAAAATATGGTTGAACGCAAGTTTTGTTAAGCGAACACAGAGAAAAATGTGTATTTTAATTCTTTGTAACTAGAGTGTATAGAAAATCATACTGTACAACAAGATAATACACCCTTAAAAAAACACTGCAAAGTTCACTATTTAAAAACACCAACTGGATACACTTTTTATTTTAAAAAACTGTATAGTTCTTTAAAACATTTTAATAAAACCCGACATATGTTTCGGCTCTTCACTGACCATCCTCAGGGGTATTTTGTTGCTAAAACTGCATATATTTAAAAACGTCCATTCATTGGTCCACTCAGTGAAGAGCCGAAACATGTCGGGTTTTATTATAATGTTTTAAAGAACTATACAGTTTTTTAAAATAAAAATTGCATCCAGCTGGTGTTTTTAAATAGTGATTGTGATAAGATGCACGGTGTTTTTAGAATAAAGTACTGCAAAGTTCACATATTTCAGAATGACACTAACAAACCAAAATCACGTTTGAGAGGATATAAAGAGCACAAAACAATGCAGGGCATGCTTATTACTGTTCGGTACTGAAAGTTTTGTCTTCCCATCTCCTACATAAAAAAGTAAAGATTAACCCTTTGCTGCCAGAATTCAAGTGCCTAGTGTCCTCTGCAGAAGACCCAGGATTTAAATGTCTGCCCATCATTTTGCGTGTTATTGAGCTACGACTTCAGATGACATTAAGTTTCCTCAGCATCATACTGCACGTTCACTGAAGTTGTCTTTCTGCACTAAATGGTTAAAATACACTCGAATTTGTAAAGCCTTATCTCCCCAACCTCAGGGAAGAACATGGAGTATTTGAGAACAGAGGCCAAAAAAAATTCAGTAACAAGGACCTTCAAAATGTGTACACTCATATAATACTGTTAGTGTCAACACTGATCAAGCAATCTGGGCCCTGATGTATGTGGAGAGGCAGATAAAGATGGCAAAACAAATGCAGTTTTCTTATCTATTTCTTTATCATTTATTTATTTAACTACACTGTCAGTAGCTCAGACTGTACAGCATCAAATTATAGGATTATTAGTCAGTAATCTATTGGGAAGGGTGTGGAAGGAAGAAGGACAGCCTAATTTGAGGCACCATCCTGGTAAATGGGTGACAGGACTGAGAAAAATCATGAAAAACCACAATCAGCAGGACAGCTGGTTTCTGGGATAAGATTTGAACATGAGACCTCCCGAATACGAAACAGGAGTGTTAACCACTTGAATGCGACATTCTGAAAAGTGCCTCTTTAAGAAAACACAGTCTCTCAAGAAGATTTCATGCTGTAAACCATTCAAGTAATAAACTTCTTAATGCTATCAATTAAGACAGCAATAATTCAAAGTATCACATACACATAATTCGTACAGAAAAATGTACATATATTGTGATCCACAAGTGGCATAAACTAAATTTCAGGTACGTTACAGCACTTCGGTCACATGGAAAAAGAGTATTTCTTGAGAAATTAACAGTCGCTCAGGTGGTTAAGATATTTTAATACAAGAAGGTTGATTATGGTCCCTATTCTGAGCCAAAATAAATCCAGTCCTCAGCTATCTTATTTATCAAAGATAAATTTTCATATTACCCTCCCATCTATGCCTACGCCTTTCAGGTTACCCCTTCCATTCAAATGTCAAGAATAAAACTTTTTACAGTACAATTCCTTTAATCCAGATGCTGATACTCCAGAAATCCTGATACTTCACCAGTCAAGCAAAGTGTCATATAAGGGGTTTACAGCAATGCATCCTGAAGGAAAACCCATGACGGGGCCTATGATAATTGAGAAAGCTAAGTATTTTTACGATGAAGTGAAAATAACTCACAAGCGCACATTCCCGTGATGGCTGGCATCAAGTAACAAAAAATTATCTGTAAGAAATTTGCTTCGTAATCCAGAATATCTGTTAACCTGGCACATGTACAGTGTCGTTGGTGCTGCAGTAAAGACATTCTACTGTATTATTTCTCATTTTTCCCACGTGTGAAACACACTCTGCCCAACTCATCCTTCATGATGCGATCACCCTAATAGTATTGGTAGTTAGTACATATTATGAACACACTCACTGCACAATTTTCTCTAACCCCTTTTTATTTCCTCTTGCTTAGGTCCAAATATTTGCATTAGAACTCTGTACTCAAACAATTTCAATCTATGGAATTCCCTTGGAGTGAGACAGCAACTGTCAAATCACACTGAAGAAATGGAAAAATTATAGTTTCACAAACTTTGGTCTTTACATTTTTAAACATTGCTGGGCAGACAGGTTCAAGCAGTGTACTGCTTAACATCTTAGCAAAAACTGCAATGGTTCAAGCTGCAGACAAATATTGAAAGCATACGTGATAAGGTTATGTAGAGATACATAAGTAAGTGTAATCAACAATGACACAACTACCAATTACGGTGGTCCACATGGCACTAAAAATTATTTTATTTCATAGATATTCCTAAAACAAATTCAAACATTAATGTCTACATTTGACAATTATTAATAGTACCTGGTAATGTTACAATCCCATGTGGTGATGGAGTGCTGCGCAAGTAAGCATTGCAAAACTCCGCCGACTCCAATCCCAGAAAAATTACATAACCTAGGAAGTACCCTGTAGTCTGACCCATACTGTTACATGTTGAAGCGAGGGATACATTGTGCCTTGAAAGAGAATGTATAACAGACAACATTCGTATACAAATTATAGACACAAATTATTTTTCTAAAATAACAATGATCGCTAAACACTTTCACGTACATAATTCTCCACATTATTTTAGAATACTTTATTTAACCAAATATAAGATGATCCTGCATATGAGATATCCCCTTTTACAATCTTTAATTTTCAGAAAGTACCTATACAAAACTTGTTTAACTTTGCGCACAATTATAATGCAACCCTCAATTTTTCAGATGATGAATTAGGAAAAGTTTCTGACTTACTGTCGGATCAAACGGTAAGTTTCAGTATTATTAAAATGATGAAGTATCAAATTTTATCAATTTTTGGTTTATAGGTAAAATGATTAAAAATTCTTTACTAGTGTTTTTAAATGTTACAACCAGTGAACACAGATTCACTTGGATCAGAATACGTATTTGTCTTCCTACGGCTTTTCTCAAAATCATCCTAAAATTCTAAAGCTTCAGAAACTATTTTCACAGCTTATTATCTGGTCTTAATTATAATGTGTCTATCACAGAAAATCAAAACGGAACACCTGAATTTGTCTTACACGTAATTTGGAATGAAAGTTCCCTCTAAAACGCGTTACATATTCCATACGTTTGTAGTTCATGAGAAAAGAACAAATACATGAATGACTTAAAAACAAAATCACAAGCATAATGCTGAATTGCCACTGTGCATCGCTCAACTGATGCAATGCCTGAATACTTCATACTCTTTTCTTAGACATTCTGGTATCTCAAGTACGATGTGTCAAGGACTCATAGCACGTAAAGGTAAAGTTGTCCCTGTGCATGCCATGAAGGGCATACAGAGGAGAAGATGTATAGCTTCACTTGTTTTTAATCTGGCGATAAATGAAGGTGGATGGTCATCTTACTCCACCTTCAGATGTCTAACTAGTCACTGTTAATCATGAGCACACCAAATACCAACTAATTCAATCAGACATATTCTGTGACCACACTACATTTTATGAACAACGAGCTCGCCAACAGCACGATACGCTATGTGGCGACAATACCCCCCAGTTTCAATGACACTTGGTTATTCGTAATGAATGGCTTCTCCTGTGCCTATTGTACGATAACTTCTTTGTGAAACATTTCAGTTCCAAGACCCAAAATTTAATATTGGACAAACTAAAAAATTAAAAAAAAGTTTATCTATTTCAAACCAGAATTGGAAAGCAATCTTATACTACAAGCTTGCAACACTTCAACTTTTGCATGACAAAGTTTGTCACCAACTAATCTTACAGGTCAAAGAAGAATATTCCAAATGCAACAGAAAATGCTGTATTAATATTACCTCTGAAGCATTGTGAGCGCCCACCCATCAACCACAATATCTTGTGTTGCCGCCAAAAAGTTGAGAAAAAAGAAGAAGCCCGTAAGAACAGTTATGTTTGGTGCATGTGTACTGGAATGATCAGGTCCCAACCAGTCTTCAACTTTACCAGACAGAAAAATCATAAAAACTCCTATAAGATATTGTACAGGAACTAGCCATGACTTTCTTCGACCAAATCGAGCCGAAAAGAATGAGTCCACTATTGGCGCCCAAAGAAGTTTCACACTGAATGGCCAGTGAACAAAGCTGAATTCTGCCTGCAAAGAAAAAAAAAATTCTTTGTTAATACATTTTAGCATGATGTCCTAAACACAGATATTAATAGAAACATGAAGAATTGCTATATGAGGCCACAGGATAAAGTCTGATGTCACATATTCCTCAAGCTGCTATGCTGCCTCCATCAACGTACTTCCTTACATATTACCCCCAGTAGCCTGGCCATTCTGTTCAAGGAAAAGTGACAGTAACAATCACATGACAACGTTTGCTACAACAAAACTTCGGACTGATTGATGTACGTTGCGTGAGAGATGGGGCGCGTGGTTGTGGGGAGCAGCATACAACAGTAGGCAGAACAGAGGAATTTTGGGCATCACTGTCTCCACCATCTATAGCAGGGGTCGGCAAACTACGGCCCGCGGGCCAGAATCTGGCCCGCTGCCTCTTTTTGTACGGCCCGCGAGCTAAGAATGGATTTTACATTTTCAAATTCTTTAAAATTTCAAAGTACGCGCTATAACGGAACCGTATGTGGCGCTCGTATAGCTTCGCATTCGCACGCTGCTTGGTGGCCTCTGCTGTGACGCCACGCAGTTATAATTCGGCAGTTTCCAGTGAACATTTGTAATAAATTGTGATGATAGGGAGTACTAACTTTGAACCCCAATTTGGTGAAATGTTATCTCAAAAAAAGCAATTCCATTCTTCTCATTAGTAGAGCTGTATTTCAAACAATTGTAGTCTACTTATTATTATTATTACGTTACATTTTGTTCAATACATTTGCAAAAAATTGTTTTTTTTTTTTTTTTGTTATTTAAGTAGGCCTACCTACATAAATATCATCGAGTTTGCCTCTTGGGCCGCAGAGCCTAAAATATTTACTATTTGGCCCTTTACAAAAAATGTTTGCCGACCCCTGATCTATAGGATTGCTCCCTGTGGCCTCAGTAAAGAAGACAACTGAATTAATGAGTAATTCTGCACAGTAATAAAACAATAAAAAGAAGTAATTGCAACTAAATTCCTTGGCCTGCCAATTAACAGCAACAAACTGGAAAACCTTCCTGCATATATCGTCACCAGACTTAGTTCAGCATGCTTTGCCATGGTTGGCAGACAAACAACTCATTACAAAACATTCTTCAGGATCTGTTTACTTGACATATTTTCACTACATCGTGTCTCACAGAGTTACCTTCTGGGGAAATTGAACAGACTACAAGAGAGTATTCCCCATCTAAAAGAAAATTATTAAATTATTAGATTAGTGGCAGGTGTAAAGGGGGAAGTGTTGAGGCAACTGAATACACTTCTCCTTTTCAGTGAGGGCCTCTTTTCATTATTGCCTTTCATGACAGACAACATGGAAACAAATTTCAAACAAATTCAGAAACACACATTTCCTCCATGATGAGCCAATCACGAGTTAGCAGACAGACGAGTACCACACAGGAGCTAAATTTCAATGCTTTTCCACTTAATACCAAAATCTCAAACCACAATTAAAAGTACTTAAGACAGCACTTACACATTATCTATGAGCTCATTCTTCTGTAGAAATGTTTTCCAACTGCAAGTAAAAAAGTGAAGGCTATCAATCACAACTAAGTTTTGTATTAAATGATTGTATAACTTTAATGCTACATGTTTTGGCTTAAGTACAAGAGCCATTATCAGGCGAGATTAAATACCAAGTAAAAATTATTATGTAAATGGCATTAAACCATTGTTCATGTTGGTATATATAGTTGAGATCTCAACTTTACATTTTTGTAAAATAAAGTATGCTGAAATCAATAAAATTTTTTATTTTTTGAGCAGAAATGGGTTCCACACAAAGTAGTAAACATATTAGTTTAAATTTGTAGAGTTTAAAAGTCAAAATCAATGTTCAGTACTTCCAGGTAAAAGTGAAGATTTTGTGATGAGTTGTCATTTGGGCCTTGAGGGGGATACCCTGTAATTTTGCGATAATCTAAATTACATACTGAATTGGAGGCTTTTTCTGTGTGTTAAACCATTCCTTATTTTATTTTTACTTAAGATATGTTCTTCTTAATTTTGGTAACGTAAATGTAAACAAGCATACTTAAACCCCTCGTTGGACTGCTGTTATGTATGCCTCCTTTCATTTACGTTGTAAGGGAAGTAAAACTTCTATTTGGTATTCTTATCTCGCCTGATGATGGCTTTTAAGTACTTAAGCCAAAACATGTAGCATTAGAGTTATATAATAATATAACATAAAACTTGGCTGTGACTGACAGCCTTCACTCCTTTACTTTGTGTACCTCTACCACATTGGAATGCCCCTCCTCAAGATTTCAACTGCTAGCTCGTAAGTAGTGCTCGTATCATTAAGTCATTTGTGACGCAAATACCTTGCTATATTTTTAGCCTCTACAACATAATATTCTTACATAATGACTATAAATACTTGTAAAAGTCACATACTTCATATTGTATTGTATAATATTACACTCATACCACATCTTCTACATCCTTGTACTATAAAGAAGCTATGGAATACAAATAAATTCTAATGCTAATTCATCATTCAACTTGCACTTGTTCTAACAAAGCTCTTCCCTTACATCATTGACATTCAAGGTAGTCTGAGTTCAATATCATAAACATATACTGGGTACACATCCAAATATGCCAACAGGTTAGGAAGGTTACAATGGTTTGTGCTCGAATCTAGTTCCTTTCCTCACTCACAATTATATAAAACTATACCCACAACCGGAACAGACTTCGTCTCATAATACATTGCCTCTTTCTTTACATTTCTAGTTTATTCTAATTTGAATGGCTCATGTATGATTCACGGAACTGTTGACATCAAAGTACTCACTTGCTGCCTGTAGCTAACACCTCTGTTTTGTAAGTACATAGGAATTGCTGCGCTAAGACCCAGCGGTATGCCTTGTAATACATACAAGAAAAATAAAATTGCAATATTCCATTCATCTCCTTTCACAGAACCACCTTCTTCAACTCTTCGATTCCGTGTCCTATTACCATCTTCTACGGTTATAGAACTATCACGTACATCTCTTCCTGCATCCTTAGGAATCACCATGTCTACAAATTCAGATCACCCACTCAAACTGCACATAACAAGAAAAACATATGTCCATTAGAAGTGGCATTACATAGGTTATGTACACGTCATGTTTCCTATATTTCTAACGACCTTGACAGACTATAATAAAAAAGTGTGAAGATAAAAGTGTGTGTTTTTTAGTATTCCTACATAAAACCTGTTCACGGCCACGATTCAAAAACACTCGGAACTTATCGCAACTTTGCACATCATTATACTAAATATTACAACCTTACGAGCGCTTGGGGCCACGTTGATCTTCACGCAGAGTACCCAACGACACGACACGACACGACTAGGCTTGCTCCGTCGATTATATTTTCTTGCAGTGTACGTTATGGAACTTGGCTTGGTCTCATATTTACTATACATATATTTACTGTACATATAGTAAATATACATGCATATGTATGTTTTTCATGTAAGTTTCCGGACTACCAAATTACATGTGTTTAACCAGCGTATGTTGGTACACCTGTGGCGCTCACTCGGTACCGGTGTATAGATTATGCATATTTGGATTTGTATTCGAATGGCGGCAACTACAGATGTTCCAAGTGAGATTTGTGGCCCTCACATCGTTTACTGAAGATTCCTGTCGTCTGTGGTGTGACGAACTCTGTTCTGATCCTACACTCCTATCAAACTACACGGCGTCACATCCCACACGACAGCAATATTGTTACAAACAATATGACATATGGTGAGGTTAGAAGAATATTTCCAGCACTTTGAACTATTACAACAGCAATGTCTTCTGTTATTAATTCGCAGATTTAAAAAATGTAGTAGCCTATGCATGTTGGTAGTGTTTCTGAACGTTCAATTTATGAATTGCCAGCATGCATCATGGGTTCCGTGCATGGTAGTCTGTACAGAGTGATTCACGTATGGTTAAATATTTCACCGTAATTAGGCTTCCTTTACCTAGTAAGAACATGCCGTAAGAGGCCGAGCCATGGCTCAGGCGGTTAGTCGCCGGCCTCTCACCGCGGAGGCCCGGGTTCGATCCCGGGTCAGTCCATATGTGGCCTCTCACCGCGGAGGCCCGGGTTCGATCCCGGGTCAGTCCATGTGGGGTTTGTGGTGGACAAAGTGGCACTGGGACAGGTTTTTCTCCGAGTTGTCGGTTTTCCCCTGCCAATTTCATTCAATTAATTGTAAAACTTGGTAAAAAAAACTGCTCATCTTCATCACAGGGGTTGCACAAGAAGCCTTAAGGCTGCGGTGCGTCCGTAGCATCTGCTGCGGGGCCCTTCACCACGAAAAAAAAAAAAAAAAAAGAAAAGAAAAACATACCGTATGTCGAAACCACGACCGTCCCTGTGTGACCTGGTGTCAGTGACTAAACAGTTCGTTGGATTTTCACAAAATTCGATATCGAAGTGCTTTAAAAGATAGTAAACGTACATATAAAGCAACATCGTGGCGCGTTCGCGTAACGTTTGTACCTTCTGGGCTATCGTAACAGCCTGATACGTTTTTACTCAAAGAGTGCTTTCTTGTGGCAATTTAATGTCGCCGGCAAAAAAAAAAAAGTATTTACGTCTTAGTGCCCGATTTTAACCGAATCTGGATTTTCTCGACAGATTTTCATAAAAGTCCCTAATTTAAAATTTCACGTAAAGTCATCCAGTGGGAGCCATGCTGATCCATGCGGTCAGACGGACGGGCATGACGAAGCTAACAGACGCCTTTGAGGCTACGCGAAAGCGCCTAAAAAGTTATCTAGCAAGCGTAAGTTTTGTGAAAATCGCCGTAGTGACAGTTATACTTAAGAGCATTATCCGTACTTTCCGTATTTCTCGACCGATTTGTGCGAAATTCGCTACATGGTATCTCCTCACAATACCGTTTATCAGTTGTGGGTAACGTGAAAGTGGGTGTAGAGAAGGCCATCGAGTGCGGTCGCATTTCATGCAGGAGGTACGTTCCTGTAAAAAAACGCATTGTTGCATAATTAACATTGTTACGCGTTCGCGATATCACTACGCTATACATACGTTGCATAACACTAGTAGCATCTTCCTTCTAACCCCGTGTTCTGTATGATTATTGTGTATGAAACGGATGCATATTAAACTACGCGAAACAATTTCAGTGGATTCATTCATCACATACGTGTCCAGCTTTCGCCGGACGTTCCAAAAAATTTCCGAAACGTTGGTACCTAAAATGGAGGCAACAATCATAAATAAACACTTTCGTCATTGACATGTATACAAGAACTTGACAACGGCACAATAGAGTGAGACTTAAACCGAAAAACACGGAAAAATAATTGACTTTAAAGAAGAAGGTGTTACAATAAAACGATCATTATCATGATAATTATTCACAGTTTTCAGTCATATGTGCTATTCCATACATTGCTTTGTCTTCATCAGGACTTCGCACATATTCTGTCAACTTGTACACCACAGTCGAGTGCAATTACATTCATCCGTAAGAGACGGATCGATGAGCCACCTACCGGCAACTCTAAGTATGAATCGAGATGACAACCGTCGAAAGATTCGCACTATCGATTAAATGCACTATCGATATCTGGATTTGGTTACCGAATCAATTATTTGGATTTCTTCTCAAATTACGGCAATCGAATGAGACTATTGTGTACAGAACAGCGTGAAGTAAACAAAAATTCTCTAATCACAGCAACCAAATAATCCTGGATAGCTCAGTCGGTACAGTGCCTAAATATGGCCTGAACGACCAGGGATCGATTGCAGACAATGAACGACGGTGGCTCAGTCGCTACTGGTAGGCCGTTCCAGGTTCGATTGCGCAAGGCGAGTCGGTTGGCTCAGTTTCGCTCATGTTAGTTAATTTGATTGTCATAAGAGGTTAGGCGTGTTGGCCCAGTCAGTTCTGTAACTGGATACTGCCTAGCCGCCCGGGCGTAAGCCAGGTACCATAGTTGATACAGTGACAATGGTTCGATGTCTGATACCAGCAGGAATATTTCTCCCAGCCACCACCTCCAGAAGAACTCTGGAGCCCATCCAGCTGTTTCACAGCGTGAGCAGTCTGAAATTGAAGCTGAACACTACTCTCAGTGCTGAGTTTAAGAATGCATGGAGCTATACCTCCACTCCACTCTGATATAACTGGGATAACTCCTTCATTATGGTCAATAAATTACCAATGTATAGTCCATCACTATCAGTGTTTTATTCTCACTGGTTTTCACCCACAGTCAGTTGAGAACAACAATTTCATTCATTAACGCAGTTTATATAGCTACATGTTTCGGCTAACTATAAGCCATATTGATGTAACGCACAACGTGATAAACAATATAATGAGGTGACTAGTTGTATTCTGCACTAGATGTGGTCTTCATTTATGTAAATAAACAATATTTATCTGTTATTATTTTATCATTTCAAGATTGCTATAAGAGAAATTAGATGCATTGGCACTTACATTACATTAAAAGCAATATAAAGAAGTATTATCTAGTTAAAATTAATCCATTGATACTAGTGAGAATTTTTGATTGCCTGCTTACACATTCAGCTAGCCTAATGTGAGTAGGGTGACAATATTTTTCAAGCCCTGACTCGTAAGACTTATTGCTAAATACGATAAACCTTGTAATTTATTCATTCATTCATTCAGTCATTCACTCATTCACTCATTCATTTATTAATTCACTCATTAATTCGTTCATTCACTCACTCGTTCATTCATTTACTCATTCATCCATTCATTCAGTCAGTCAGTCATTCACTCATTCATTTATTAATTCACTCATTAATTCATTCATTCACTCACTCGTTCATTCATTCACTCATTCATCCATTCATTCAATCATTCAGTCATTCACTCATTCATTCACTCATTCATTTATTAATTCACTCATTAATTCATTCACTCACTCGTTCATTCATTCACTCATTCATCCATTCACTCAATCATTCAGTCATTCACTCATTCATTTATTAATTCACTCATTAATTCACTCACTCACTCGTTCATTCATTCACTCATTTATCCATTCACTCAATCATTCAGTCATTCACTCATTCATTCACTCATTCATTTATTAATTCACTCATTAATTCATTCACTCACTCGTTCATTTATTCACTCATTCATCCATCACTCAATCATTCAGTCAGTCATTCACTCATTCATTCACTCATTCATTTATTAATTCACTCATTAATTCATCCACTCATTCATTCACTCATTAATTCATTCACTCATTCATTCATTTGTTCATTCATATTATATAATTCAAATTTTAAATCCTGTACTTATGTTACTGTCTTTACCTACATGAGTCCGTCTTTCTCAGCTTCACCTTTACGTCAGTACCTTCACAGATTTGTCAGAGGTAACCCAAAGAGCTTCAGAGTTCAACAACATCACCTTCCTCCTCACAGTCCCCTCCCCCCTTCTCTCTCTCCCCCTCTCTCTGTGACACCAGATGTTCAACTAGTATTTTCCATTGAAAAGCCTAAAGAATTTAACATGCTTCCAGGACAGTGATATTTCAGACCTGTTAACGTAAAAAATTACTTTACAATATTCGTGTCCTCAGGGACGGCCTTAGACTGATTTGACAAAATCGGGGCCCATGCTTACGGGGGACCTGTGCTAATGCGGGATTCACGCATTAGTAATTTAATCATACCTACACTACTTAAGCCCCTCCATCTGCTATCGCTGCACAAACGTTCCCGTGTACCTCCTTTGCCATCCTCATAGCCTGACACCAGGCTGCATGTTATGTGCCGAATATTGGTAAATGGAATATCCCCTACCGCCATCTATTGAGTGCCTCTGGTACTACAGCGCTAGAACCTAAAGTCGACAACAGATGACAGAACTATGTCACCTTCTTGACATGAAATCGACCCTTGTATTAGGCTGTTAGGATAGGCGAGGAGGGTTTAAGGAGACGTTGAACAGCAGCCGTTTGACAGAGCAGAGGCGGCCACTAAACGGGAAGGGTTTACGTAAATCAGTCTTCCGATTGTTTGGAGTACGAAAGGGAATAAATAAATACTTTTAAAGAAAGATATTCTACTTTCTCCATTACTTAAGCCATCTCACAGCCATTGTCTCTGCAACCAGGATGTTCAGTTTACGTCTCTTTATACCTGCCCTGCCATCATAACACCCTAATACCAGGATGGATTTTGTGTGCAGAATACGGTTGAACAGCTTCACATATCTTTCTTTGTTCTACAGCGTCATCTTTGCACATCTTGCATCTTTTAAGTCATTATGAAATTTTTATGCCCGATTCAGCTGTTTTCCTACATAATTATCTTACTTATGCCTCCCGTTCTTGTTAATACATTCTCCATCTTTGTTCGTAATACGCAATTGTCGCATTCGTTCATGGTTCCTGGGGACAGTATTCCCAATTTTTAGTCATTTCAGAAAATTGGACTTTCAAAAATCGTTATTATATGCTGAATCTTCTTGCCTTAAGGGGTTAAATCTCATGTAATTCAACTTTGGAGTCACTCTTTGTGCCTTGTGGTGTAACATCCTTTACCACTTGTATTATAACTTAGTATTTTTAAAAGAAAAAATTTGATTTTCTGAGTTCAAAATATTTTAAATATTTAAATACAAAAGGTTTCTCTTTGATATAAGGACTCAATTCGTACCGCGTAGTAAACACACTCCGTCTCAGTTACACAAACCAGTCAGTTAATGCTGTACAGTGAAATAATCGCTGTTTGTTCTGAGATCCACACAAAACACATAAATACAGACCGTACCGCGCAGTAAACACACTCCGTCTCAGTTATACAAACCAGTCAGTTAATGTTGTACAGTGAAATAATCGCTGTTTGTTCTGAGATCCACACATAACACATAAATACAGTCCGTACCGCGCAGTAAACACACTGCGTCTCAGTTATACAAACCAGTCAGTTAATGTTGTACAGTGAAATAATCGCTGTTTGTTCTGAGATCCACACATAACACATAAATACAGTCCGTACCGCGCAGTAAACACACTCCGTCTCAGTTATACAAACCAGTCAGTTAATGTTGTACAGTGAAATAATCGCTGTTTGTTCTGAGATCCACACAAAACACATAAATACAGTCCGTACCGCGCAGTAAACACACTCCGTCTCAGTTACACAAACCAGTCAGTTAATGCTGTACAGTGAAATAATCGCTGTTTGTTCTGAGATCCACACATAACACATAAATACAGTCCGTACCGCGCAGTAAACACACTGCGTCTCAGTTATACAAACCAGTCAGTTAATGTTGTACAGTGAAATAATCGCTGTTTGTTCTGAGATCCACACATAACACATAAATACAGTCCGTACCGCGCAGTAAACACACTCCGTCTCAGTTATACAAACCAGTCAGTTAATGTTGTACAGTGAAATAATCGCTGTTTGTTCTGAGATCCACACAAAACACATAAATACAGTCCGTACCGCGCAGTAAACACACTCCGTCTCAGTTACACAAACCAGTCAGTTAATGCTGTACAGTGAAATAATCGCTGTTTGTTCTGAGATCCACACATAACACATAAATACAGTCCGTACCGCGCAGTAAACACACTGCGTCTCAGTTATACAAACCAGTCAGTTAATGTTGTACAGTGAAATAATCGCTGTTTGTTCTGAGATCCACACATAACACATAAATACAGTCCGTACCGCGCAGTAAACACACTCCGTCTCAGTTATACAAACCAGTCAGTTAATGTTGTACAGTGAAATAATCGCTGTTTGTTCTGAGATCCACACAAAACACATAAATACAGTCCGTACCGCGCAGTAAACACACTCCGTCTCAGTTACACAAACCAGTCAGTTAATGCTGTACAGTGAAATAATCGCTGTTTGTTCTGAGATCCACACAAAACACATAAATACAGTCCGTACCGCGCAGTAAACACACTCTGTCTCAGTTATACAAACCAATCTGTTAATGTTGTATAAGACAAAAGTTGCTGTTTGTTCCGAGATCCGTAAAAACAGACAAACGCAATGTGAGTGCCATGTAGAATTTTCGAATTTTAAATTTGTTGGTACGTAACGTTACATCTAGGCTTTAAAAGGTCAATTAAGAAAGTTAGATTTGAAGTTAACTAAAACAGAAATTACACTGGTCCGATATGGTCCAGTGATTGGATTTTTTTATTTTCTTTTTTTCTAATGGCTTGACAGCCCCTTGGGGGCCTAGGCCGCCTTATTTTTCGAGGCTTCAAGATCACACTTTTAGACATACCACACTCGGTAGGACTCCTCTAGACGAGGGACCAGCCCGACGCAGAGACCTCTACCTGACAACACACAACACTCACAACAAACAGACATCCATGCCCTCGGCGGGATTCGAACCCGCAATCCCAGTAAGCGAGCGGCCGCAGACCCATGTCTTAGACCGTGCGGC
Organism: Reticulitermes speratus; assembly: GCA_021186555.1. Taxonomy (NCBI): domain Eukaryota; kingdom Metazoa; phylum Arthropoda; class Insecta; order Blattodea; family Rhinotermitidae; genus Reticulitermes; species Reticulitermes speratus. The sequence goes on from JAJKFL010000010.1 coordinate 21,108,333, forward strand.
CACTGGGATCGGCAGTGATTGAGGTTAGCTCTATCTAAGGGACCCAACACAGTAGGTGTCACCTCCCCTCTCACCTGATGACGGAAGCAGATCTAGCTTCCGAAACATCGTTATTTTAGATTTCCGGACGATGGACAAAGTCCAGAAACCAATTAGTTCTCAAAAGAAAACTGGTCCCATAATTTGAGGGTATAGCCTATACCAAGTTCTGTCGAAAACCGTTTGATGTTTTCGGATGTGGAACACGATGAACGAAGGAGTAACGCGAACTCCTACACGTGCATTCATTTTGCCACTTAAACGCACAATATTTAGACATTTTTACAAAGTCCCATTTTGAAGAATGGACTCATTTTTTCCTCAGTTTAAGGACCAGCATTATTCCTTTTCTTGATTTTGTCTTATGTTCAATATGACAGTTGTTTTGTATGGGTGTGAAACTTGGTCTCTCACACTGAGGGCGGAACATAGGCTGAGGGTGTTGGAAAATAGGGTGCTGAGGAAGATATTTGGGTCTAAGAGGGACGGGGTAACAGGGGAGTGGAGAAGACTACATAACGAGGAGCTTTATGATCTGTACTGATCTGAATAGTGTGCTGAGGGGGATATTTGGGTCTAAGAGGGACGGGGTAACAGGGGAGTGGAGAAGACTACATAACGAGAAACTTGATGATCTGTACTGATCACCAAATATTATTCGGGTGATAAAATCAAGAATAATGAGGTGGGCGGTGCATGTAGCACGTATGGGGGAGAGGAGACTTTCGGACAGGATTTTCGTGGGGAAACCTAATGGAAAGAGAGCGTTTGGAAGACCTAGGCGTAGATGGCAGGATAATATTCAAATTGATCTTAAAAAATTGCGATAGGAGAGAGGGGACTGGATTAATCTGGCTCAGGACACGAATAGATGATGAGCTTTTGTGAATGCGGTAATGAACCTTGGATTTCAATAAAGTACAGGAAATGTCTTGACTGATTGAGAAACAGCTTCTCAAGAAGGAGTGCCGCATGGAGTTAGTTAGTTAGTTTATTAAGCTGTCTAGTCCTTATGCAGCGTTCTCGTTAACCTTAACTCCTCTATGTCTACAAGTAACCGTACCTCCGTGTGCACCATAAAGATGTATTGGGGAGTGAAGGCATAGAGCCAGTCATTCCTAACCTGGGCAATAAAATGGGGTCAGTGGGCCACCTTCAGCCCCCGGCATCTCTATTCGTGGTGCCCATTAAATAGAAGACTGCTTGGTTCGGACAGTCAATGTGGGACTCTTTGGAGCAGAGACAAACCCCTTGCTCCAGCTGGAAGCCGAAACACGGTGCACGTAGTCTAGTCACTACACCGACTGAGCTAACCAAGTTCACACCTTCCAGGTCTAGAAGGACATTTTTTGTTATTCATACCGTGCATATTATTATAATTATTTCTTTTATATTATTTATTAATTTTATATATTTTAGAATTTTAATGTATAATATTTTAATGTATAATATTTTAATGTATAATATTTAATGTATAATATTTTAATGTATAATATTTTAATGTACAATATTTTAATGTATAATATTTAATGTATAATATTTTAATGTATAATATTTAATGTATAATATTTAATGTATAATATTTTAATGTATAATTTTTTATATGTATAATATTTAATGTATAATATTTAATTATAATATTTTAATGTATAATATTTTAATGTATAATATTTTAATGTATAATATTTAATGTATAATATTTTAATGTATAAATTATTTAATGTATTAATATTTTAATGTATAATATTTTAATGTATAATATTTTAATGTATAATATTTTAATGTATAATATTTAATGTATAATATTTTAATGTATAATATTTAATGTATAATATTTTAATGTATAATATTTAATGTTAATTATTATATTTAATGTATAATATTTTAATGTATAATATTTAATGTATAATATTTAATGTATAATATTTTGTTTATAATAATTTTTAATGTATAATATTTTAATCACTTCTGTAAAGACGACACAATAACTAGATTTGTGTGTTGGATTTACATTACTTTGTACTGAACGGCCCCCTGATGATGGCACCTCGGTGCCGAAACATGTAGGGGTTTTATAATAACTTATGAACGTATTTTATTCAGTGCGTGAGTTGGTTGGTGTAGTAACTAGAGTGACATGTCTACTTCATTCTTCAGATAAAGGTGAGGAACCTACCCTGGGTTGGAGATCAGCTCTAAATAATGGACGCAACAGAGCGTGTTCTGTAGGTGTTCTGGTTCCGAAAATTTGTGTTTCAGCACCACACAACCCCCAAAGAAAAAGAGAAGAGGCTGGGAAACGTCCAGTGTTTTTGTCAGGTTGGTAACGTTGCTTAGTGACAAAATCTTGGTCTTGCCTGCATATTTAAGCACTGATCACTAAACCTAGTTTCCACGTTAATGCCCTATCCATATGTATATACAAGTCTACGAAAGTCAGTCACATAATAAGTTTACATGCCGTAAATTTCGTAACTAAAGAACCTACAGTGACTGTGATTACATCAGGGGAATTTGTTGCTAAGCGATTGTCATCTGTTTACAGCGCTGAAGCAAAATCTTTACGGCTACAAATTTAAAGACGATCGCGAAGTGGAAACAGTTTTTACACGATGGCTGATAACACAGAACACGGTCTGATATCGACAGGGAATAGAAAGCTGGTCACAAGATATGATAACTGCCTAGTTGTGGTGGGGACTACGTGGAAATGCAGTGGGATAGCAGTAAAACTAAGTGGGAAGTGTTCTAATTAGAAATGCAATTAAAACAAAATATTACGCTGTAAACTTACTTTGTGGCCGATCGCAGTGGCCGCCCGGTCTAAGGCGTCGGTCTGTTGTCTCTTGATTCTAAGGATCGCGGGTTCGAATCCCGCCAGGGCATGGATGTCTGTCTCTTTTGAATGTTGTATGTTGTCAGGTAGAGGTCTCTGTGACGGGCTTATCACTCGTCCAGAGTAGTCCTACCGAGGTGTTGATAGTGAAGCCTCAATACTGACAAGGTCCTGGCCCATTAGGAGCTGTTTCGTCATGGGGGGAAAAAAACTTACGTTCTGACCGGCTCTCGTAATTCTTGCTCATTGTGATTGCATGAAATGTATCCTTCCGCAAGACAGGAAGACTGCTGGCTGGCACAAATCTTCAGTAGTGTCCCAGAGTCCATAATAGAAGGCAACAGCGAAATGCAGAGCAGGCGATGACCCCGTTACGTCAGCACGATTGCTTATCTGACTTTTACACACCATTAATTTTACTGCCTTGTTAGGATTCCGAAGGGAAGGCTTCCTCCTTCAAGGTCCTATTACCAATTCCCATATATCTGTTCATTTTCTGCTTCAGTCGCTGGTTTTCCTGTGATAAATCGCAGATTTATTGATTTCCATGAAAACCGATATTAACAGCATGACATCGGAAGTGATTTCCACCACCTTCGTACATTTTACACTCTGCAGTTAGCAACATCTAACGGTGCTGTCGATAGGTTGGCACTCCTGTCCTGTAATCGCAAGGTTTTAATCTTTAGTTTTTCAACCAACGAATGCACTTTTTATTTTCGTAACACCCTACAAGGTGCCCTGATGATGGCCGAGTTACGGCCGAAACATATGTAGGGTGTTAGTTAGTTAGTTATTCCTGTCGCTCCTTGCGGAGCATATGGCCTCCTTTCAGAGGTTTCTTGGTCTGGAAGTGTGCATTCTGTAGTGGGTGACCAGTCAACTGACTCATCCTGATATGACTGCCAGAGCCATCTAGCACCGCTGAATTTAGCTTACGAAACATTTCTATTCATGCCCGTAAGGTTCTTTTACATGCCGTAAATCTACGACATGGGACCGACGGCTTTACTTCCCCTCCGGATTTTTATCACCCTTAAAAATCCATCGACCTCGATCGGGATTGAACCCGCGAACCTTGGGTCCAGTGGCGAGCACGCTAACCACTAGTCCACCGAGGGCGACATATGTAGGGTGTAGTGAACCAAAAATTACGAAAATAAATAGTGCCTTTGTTGGTTGAACAACTAAAGACTAATGTTAAGACGGACGGCGAACACAACGTCAAATTACGCAAGGCTTTATGTTATACTCTGGCCCGACGAACGGCTACCGACTCTCCCTAAGTTACGCAGTAGTTACGTTCCGGATGATATTGCGCAAGTCACAATTTGTGCAAGTCTGAATTGAGCATATATTTGGCCAACAGTATATGTACATACAAGGCAGTCCAGTTTACGTAAATCCAAACTCCAAAACACTGGAACCTGATTGGCTGCAATGTGACCGGGTCCACAGCCTGTGTTATCGCCCAGTGTATTCTTCTCACCGCCTTTCATCCCGCAACGAATGCGTGGCGCTTTTCGAAAAATGTTATTATTAAAACCGTTTTTCTATTCTTTTTTCAAAAAAATATTGTAAGTTTGAAACTTAGTTGCTTGAAATTGCATAAGATTTGGCCGGGTTGGGGGGAGGGGGGCTCTGTATTAGGACTCAAGTTTGGTTTTCCTCAGTGTAAACAGTCCAAAGGTTTTTCTGGTTTAGTTATCGACGCTCTCAGCATCTACACCAACGGCCTCAACAGGTGTCTCGCAAGGTTCGCGATGGAAGCGTTGTTGCAGAAAGCGAACTTTAGGAATCGAAGTCTGAAGAAAGTAGAATAAATCTGCTCCTTATATACAAACACTGGGTTAAGGGTGGGATTTTATGGGGTATTGGCTAAACTAAGGTGATCAAAATTATATGAATTGTAGAAAACACCAAACTTATGTAAGATTTTCAAAAGACCGTGCCATGGCTCAGGCGGTTAGTCGCCGTCTTCTCACTGCGGGGGCCCGGGTTCGATCCCGGGTCAGTCCATGTAGGATTTGAGGTGGACAAATTGGAACTGGGATAGGTTTTTCACCGAGTACTTCGGTTTTCCCCTAACAATTTCATTCCACCGGTGCCCCATTACACAGAAAAACAAAAAAATAACTAATCTTCATCACAGGGTTGCACAATAAGCCTCAAGGCTGCGGTGCGTTCGTAGCATCTGCTGCGGGGCCCTTCATCACAAAAAAATCAATCTATATTTGCACGAAAACATTATCTTTCTGATTTCCGATAATTTTAAGTTAATTTAAGTTAACGTAATTTTAAATAAGGTAAAGGTAAAGGTCACCCGGTGACATACAATTGGAGACGCAGAAGGGGCTTAGAGTTATAGCTGCACCTATTCTTAACTTCGGTACTAAATGGAGATGAGTGGCCAACATAAGTCCCTGCTGTTTTACCCGGGGAAAGACCTGGAAAAAGGGGACTGGTTGGGCCCCTTGAATGTCTGGATACGTGCGGAAAAATTCGACCACACTGTGGCTCGAACCCCGAACATTCCAGGCCGTAACGAGTCGCTATACCGACTACGCTAACCCGTCAACTATGTTAAATAATGGGTGTCATGTTGTTATAAATGATATTTCTTATTTATAATTACACTGTGCCCGAAAACTGAAAGTGTTGAGAAACCCTGATGAAGAATATGGAACTTCTAAGGCAAGTGGCATGAAAACTGATAGACAAAATAGACTTATTTTCAAAAACGCCTGTCCGAATGACACTTCGTCCACCTGAAATTACCAAATCATCACTTTTCCTGCATCGTATCGAAGAAGTACTCAATGCAATATAAATGCCAAGTGTATCCCCGTAACATGACATGGAAGCACACAGGGGGAGTAGAAGTACGGCTCTACTCTTTGTTTCAATTCGGCGCTAGATGGGGTGAGTGGTAAATGCCACGCCCCAGCCGCTTTACACCCGGGGAAATAGGCTCAGTACCCATTGTGCTGAAGGCTTTGCGGGGGTCCCTGGAAGGTCTCGATTACCATTCCGGTAAACGTAAGGTAAAGTTCTCCCTAGAACAGGTCATGAAGGCCCAATGGGGGAGTAGAGGTATAGCCCTACTCTTTCTTTAACCGGGGCACGCGGTGGCGCAATTGGTTGAGGCACTGCTCTACAAGCCGGAAGGTCGCGGGTTCGATTCCCGATGGTGTCATTGATATAATCCTTCCGGCCGCACTATGGCCCTGGGTCGACTCAGCCTCTAACAGAAATAAGTACCAGGAGTATTTCCTGGTACCTGGAAGGTAAAGTCGGCCGGTGCGTAGGGCTGACAACCTTACCACCTTCATGTGCCGATTGTCTAGAAATCTGTGAGCCTCAACCTCCTGGAAACCTCAGGGTCTGTCCATGCCTGTAATGGGATTGCTTTACCTTTACCTTTCTTTAACCTCGGCGCTAGATGGAGGTGGGTGGTTAACTCCACGCCCCGGCCGCTTTATCCCCGGGAATGACCCGGTACCCATTGTACACGAGGCTGGGTGGGCCCCAGGGCCAGGCTGGACAGATGCTAAAAATCTCGCCCCCACCGGAATTCGATCCCCGGACCGTCCAGCCCGTAGCGAGTCGCTATACCGACTACTTGTGAATGTAAAACCTAGTGGTACATAAAGTCAATACGAAGATTTGAAGAATTCATCTATGTCCCTTCCTGAGAGAGAGAGACGGAGCTGCACACAGTAGCCTACTTACGATGCAACAGGTGAAGTTATATTCGTGAATGAAACTTCGGACATCCGCAACATTTCTGAGGCAGATCAAGTTTCCGAAGCTCTGCAGAATTTTTTTTAGTACGTGACGACAGACAGTGTCCAAAATTGTATTCACTACTACAGCCATAAAACTTCGTCAGATTCCTTTAAAGTTTTTCTATGTTAACATATGACTGTGTTCATTTACACAGAGAATTGCACTAAAGGCATAGCAGAACACGGACCTTAGGTAAATACAGAATAGTGCGCGAGATTGGAGCCTGAACAATAAATGAAGGGAAACACTTTAAGTATTAACTAGCTTAATGATCTCTGTTTAGGATACATTCCTCACTTTTCTTAACATACTTCTTTCAGGTGACTTACATTACATGTAATACATTCCTCACTTTTCTTAACATACTTCTTTCAGGTGACTTACATGACATGTAATACATTCCTCACTTTTCTTAACATACTTCTTTCAGGTGACTTACATGACATGTAATACATTCCTCACTTTTCTTAACATACTTCTTTCAGGTGACTTACATGACATGTAATACATTCCTCACTTTTCTTAACATACTTCTTTCAGGTGACTTACATGACATGTAATACATTCCTCACTTTTCTTAACATACTTCTTTCAGGTGACTTACATGACATGTAATACATTCCTCACTTTTCTTAACATACTTCTTTCAGGTGACTTACATGACATGTAATACATTCCTCACTTTTCTTAACATACTTCTTTCAGGTGACTTACATGACATGTAATACATTCCTCACTTTTCTTAACATACTTCTTTCAGGTGACTTACATGACATGTAATACATTCCTCACTTTTCTTAACATACTTCTTTCAGGTGACTTACATGACATGTAATACATTCCTCACTTTTCTTAACATACTTCTTTCAGGTGACTTACATGACATGTAATACATTCCTCACTTTTCTTAACATACTTCTTTCAGGTGACTTACATGACATGTAATACATTCCTCACTTTTCTTAACATACTTCTTTCAGGTGACTTACATGACATGTAATACATTCCTCACTTTTCTTAACATACTTCTTTCAGGTGACTTACATGACATGTAATACATTCCTCACTTTTCTTAACATACTTCTTTCAGGTGACTTACATGACATGTAATACATTCCTCACTTTTCTTAACATACTTCTTTCAGGTGACTTACATGACATGTAATACATTCCTCACTTTTCTTAACATACTTCTTTCAGGTGACTTACATGACATGTAATACATTCCTCACTTTTCTTAACATACTTCTTTCAGGTGACTTACATGACATGTAATACATTCCTCACTTTTCTTAACATACTTCTTTCAGGTGACTTACATGACATGTAATACATTCCTCACTTTTCTTAACATACTTCTTTCAGGTGACTTACATGACATGTAATACATTCCTCACTTTTCTTAACATACTTCTTTCAGGTGACTTACATGACATGTAATACATTCCTCACTTTTCATAACATACTTCTTTCAGGTGACTTACATGACATGTAATACATTCCTCACTTTTCTTAACATACTTCTTTCAGGTGACTTACATGACATGTAATACATTCCTCACTTTTCTTAACATACTTCTTTCAGGTGACTTACATGACATGTAATACATTCCTCACTTTTCATAACACTTCTTTCAGGTGACTTACATGACATGTAATACATTCCTCACTTTTCATAACATACTTCTTTCAGGTGACTTACATGACATGTAATACATTCCTCACTTTTCTTAACATACTTCTTTCAGGTGACTTACATGACATGTAATACATTCCTCACTTTTCATAACATACTTCTTTCAGGTGACTTACATGACATGTAATACATTCCTCACTTTTCTTAACATACTTCTTTCAGGTGACTTACATGACATGTAATACATTCCTCACTTTTCTTAACATACTTCTTTCAGGTGACTTACATGACATGTAATACATTCCTCACTTTTCTTAACATACTTCTTTCAGGTGACTTACATGACATGTAATATATTCCTCACTTTTCATAACATACTTCTTTCAGGTGACTTACATGACATGTAATACATTCCTCACTTTTCATAACATACTTCTTTCAGGTGACTTACATGACATGTAATACATTCCTCACTTTTCATAACATACTTCTTTCAGGTGACTTACATGACATGTAATACATTCCTCACTTTTCATAACATACTTCTTTCAGGTGACTTAATGACATGTAATACATTCCTCACTTTTCATAACATACTTCTTTCAGGTGACTTACATGACATGTAATACATTCCTCACTTTTCTTAACATACTTCTTTCAGGTGACTTACATGACATGTAATACATTCATCACTTTTCTTAACATACTTCTTTCAGGTGACTTACATGACATGTAATACATTCCTTACTTTTCATAACATACTTCTTTCAGGTGACTTACATGACATGTAATACATTCCTCACTTTTCATAACATACTTCTTTCAGGTGACTTACATGACATGTAATACATTCCTCACTTTTCTTAACATATTTCTTTCAGGTGACTTACATGACATGTAATACATTCCTCACTTTTCTTAACATACTTCTTTCAGGTGACTTACATGACATGTAATACATTCCTCACTTTTCTTAACATACTTCTTTCAGGTGACTTACATGACATGTAATACATTTGAGTAATCATACAAACTTTGCAAAATTTGGTGTAATGAAGTTCCATTTATTGTTCCAGTTCCACGCGCAATGCTGACATTCAGTTCTTTGGTGCAGCGCGGAAAAATACAATAAACTTTGCACTTCAGATATTCCCACGTGAAAAAAGTATGGAGCTGTCAAGTCCGGTGAAATAGATGGTCAAAGAAGTCGCCAAAAATGTTTGCAGCGAACTGCAGTATGACTTACATTTCACGGTAACCGCCTGCAGATGGGAGAATAGAATAGAAATAGGTCTTAAATGGCAAATTGATTAAACTGGCTCAAGGTAAGGAAAAGCGGTGGGCTGATTTCATCACTGTAATGAACACTGTGGTTTCATAAAGCCGATCCCAGTGGCCGCGCGGTCTATGGTTTGGGTCTACGGCCGCTCGCTTACTGGGATTGTGGGTTCGAATCCCACCGGGGGCATGGATGTCTGTCTGTTGTGAGTGTTGTGTGTTGTCAGGTAGAGGTCTCTGCGACGGGCTGATCACTCGTCCAGAGGAGTCCCACCGACTGTGGTGTGTCTGAGTGTGATCGTGAAGTCTCGATAATGAGGAGGCCCTGGCCCACTAGGGGCTGTCGATCCATTAAAAAAAATGGTTTCATAAAACACGTGGAATTTCTTGATTAGGTTAGCAACTTTTAGCGTCTCAAGAAGGACTGTGCTCCATACGGTTGATTAATCAGACAGCGATGTGTGTTTGTTTGCCATTACTTGAATTTGTGTGGTAGTTGAACTGGGATGTTTCAATTTGAAGAGAGGGTCGACTAACATATAAATTGTTTGTATCAAAATTGGTGTCCGAAACCTTGATATTTTCTGTGGTTAGGGATAGAAGACGTTCAGTGTGTGAAAGATATTGGTGGGGGTTGATGTGGGGGGGGGGGGGGTGAGGTAGGAAGGGGGAGTTTATTGGATGGTTGTCCCTAGCAACCTCGGGTTGAGCAGACGCGGCAGTAGAGGGAGGCAGCGACGGTGGAGGGTAACGGAACTGGGGACCTACCGGGACAAGTGTAGAATGGGTCGACGAGAGGACTAGCCCGGGGAGCCAGACACACGCACGTATTTCGTCACCAACGGAGTTTTAATTCCTTCTATACAAATAACCGGACTGTATCTTTTCCCCCCCAAACAGACTACAATTTTTTTTTAACTTTTCTTCTTCTTAATTATTTTTTATTTCTTTGAATCTTATTTTTCGCCGGTCCTCACGCGGACAGCTGATTGATCTAAAACCCGTTTATAAAGAAAGCCAACGCCTGATCCAGTGTACAACAACTAGCTGATACTTCACGCCTCTGACAGACCAGGATTACCACCAAAATGAAGACTTCATCATTTTCACTTCGGGTTATGCGCAGGGTGAGTAATATTTCGGCATTTTTAAACTCGTACAATTGCTATTGTTTATGATAGGAGTCACAGCAATGCTGTTGTCGTTACGTTTGTTTCTATATAAAGTCCTTTCTACTGAGGTTTTTATCTAAATGTTACCTGCGATGTGTATGAAAGAGGTTATGTTATGTGGTGAAGAGCTGGAGTGGAGGGTAAAGTGCAAACGAAGCGTCTATCTTCGATTTTGTTTCTAAAATTACATTATGACAATTATTTAATATTCTGTTGCTTTCATGACCAAAAATTAATTTTATGGTTAACAATATTTATACATTTGATTGTGTTAAAATTTTATTTGTATTAGTAACAATTATATTGTATAATACATTTTGTATAATTGTTTGTTAACAATATTTATACAGTTGTATAATTATTTGTTAACAATTTTTATACATTTGTATAATTATTTTGTTAACAATTTTATAATTTTATAAAATTTATTGTATAATTGTTTGTTAAATTTAACATTTGTATATTGTTTGTTAACATATTTACATTGATATTTATTTGTTAACAATATTTATACATTTGTATAATTGTTTGTTAACAATATTTATACATTTGTATAATTATTTGTTAACAATATTTATACATTTGTATAATTATTTGTTAACAATATTTATACATTTGTATAATTATTTGTTAACAATATTTATACATTTGTATAATTATTTGTTAACAACATTTATACATTTGTATTACTGCATCAATGCAAACAATTCTTCTTCTCGCAGTTTCACTTTGCACAGCACTGGACGTGTGCAATACGATGCGAAAACTTACAACGTTTTCTGGCGAAGGATAATAAAATTACTGATTTCGTAATTAATACACTAATTTATAATTAAGTTACTAATTTTATATTTCCATTGCTTACATGTTCTTTAGTCAGTACAGGGGCCTAAGGATGGAATAATGAACGTCATTAATAACCGTAGACTTAATTAATCAGGGAAATTGTTTTGTTGACATGTTCACATAATTATATATTACATACATAAGCATGCAAATCTTTACCAGAATTGGAACCAACTGAAACAGTCCATACCTCATAATACATCATTTTAAGAAAAACTTTTTTTACGAAAAAACGCGTTATCATCATCACAGTAATCATCATTATTAACATCAAGAATGTATAAGATATTCTAGGCTTATTCCGTCTTTACGAGTGTTAGCCTTTCCATCTTTTTCCTTGTCGACTCACATTTCTTCTACCAGTTATAATGTGTCCATGCACCAAATATGGAATGCGGCTAACCTGTAGTCTTAAAACATATTGTGCTTACTTGCGAGCATAATGCACAATAATTTTATTTAAATTGCATATATCTAATTCTTCTGTTACTTCATAATTTGTTTTATGATCATTGATATATACCCAGGACCTAACCCCAGAAAATTCATCTCTGCACTCTCACATGTTTTTTTTATATTAAACTCAAATTTTCACAACCATAAAATAACTTTTTTATAGCTATTATATTACATAATTTTAACAATAATTTCTTATTAAAATTTTCAAATATCAATCGAATTTTCACACACATATATATTAACATTTTTTATCTTAGTCTACTAGCGGAACAATAATTGCTTTAATATAGAACTATTAACACTTATACCCGTATTCACTTCATAGTAGTTAAATTATTATTTTTTTTAATTTATTAAATGTCCTGAAGTTTTCTCAAAGATAATACAGGATCCTATTATGGATGTTCATGTTTCTTTACTACGTGTATTGAGGTGTGTGTCTGATGTACACAAGTCAACGCATACACGCATACCTACACATAGATGTACACAACACAACCAAAAGAGGGCACACAAATATTTAGTGTCTATTTGCTAGCAGCAGAACAGAACATTTCCACACAAAAGCAAAGACCTTAATGTTTTGTAATAAATTTACATTTTTTTGTGGTGAAGGGCCCGCAGCAGATGCTACGGTCGCACCGCAGCCTTAAGGCTTCTTGTGCAACCCTGTGATGAAGATGAACAGTTTTTTTTCATTTTTACAAGTAATGGAGCACCGGTGGAATAAAATTGACAGGGAAAACCGAAAGTACACGGGGAAAAACCTGTCCCAATGCCACTTTGTCACCACAAATCCCACATGGACTGACCCGGGATCGAACCCGGGCATCTGCAGTTGGAGGCCGGGACTAACCGCCTAGCCATGGCAAGGCCATAAATTTACATTTGTGCGTGTAGACTGTTTATATACTTACATTTTAAACAAAGGAAAATACACAAAGTACACGCACCAATGTAAATTTATGACAGAATTTTGTTAAGGTCGTTGCTCTGTGTGTGTAAATGTGAAGTTCTGATGTAACAAACAGAACCAACTACTTGTTTGTGTACAGAGCTGATCTAATGCGTGAAAACTTGTAAAATGTGTCTTGTTTGAAAGCATTAAGCTACGAAAAAAAAATGATCGGTTGCTGCCTTTCGTCACGAAGCGGTCTCAGTTTAAAAATCCAATTCTGTTTGTGCTCGCTGTCCTATATCGCTGTTCTATAAGTTGTAATGAACCCTATTCCATTCGCATTTTGGTTGCTTTCCGGTACATAACTTCCGCCTACGCTCTGTCATTTACTATGCAGTGGACCGTAATCCTCGTTAATCAAAATTGGTGGCCCACAAAACAAATCCCATTCACGAAATGCTTGTGTGTGCACATGAGAATGAATTTTTGTGTGTTGATGTTTGCAGACACGGCAAGGCGCAGTTATGGTGCGCCTCCTTTAATAACGCGTGGTATTTTGGAACCGTGCCATTTTCTTTATAACTGTTGAATTCCACTTTCGAACTTAGACGATAAAGTTTGAATGGCTCTGTCACTACTTCTGTGAGTTGTTTTTCGTCTCAAACGTACGTTTTGAGTACATTTGTGACATGTGATGACATAGTCTACAAAATAAGCGACTCATATACGTCACTGAATTCATTTATTACCAAGAGTAGTGTTATTGTTTTTTTAAAATACAACATCGATATTTCGGAGTAACGTTTCTTTTATCGAGAAAACATGAAATCAATTACATCTTAACCACCTATATATTTCTAAAAGAATAATAAGCGACTCATATACGTCACTGAATTCCTTTATTACCAAGAGTAGTGTTATTGTTTTTTGAAAAATACAACATCGATATTTCGGGAGTAACTTTTTCTTTTATCGAGGAAACATAAAGACCAAATTACATTCTTAACCACCATATATTTCTAAAAGAAGCCGGTGTATCCTAAACCAGGCTACGGCCTGAACAACCAAGGAACTATGGTTCGTTTCCAGCCAGGGGTCAATGATCTTTTCTACAAAAATATTCAGACATGTCCTGGGGCCCACCAGGTCTCCTGTAAAAGGCGTACCGGGGGATCTTTCCCCTGGGGTAAGTCAACAGGGACGTAAACTAACATCGTACCTCAATCTATTGCTGAGATTACAAATGAGTGGAACTATACCTCCACAACCCCTTATGCCTTCATGACGTACACAGGGACAATTTTACAAATTTCTAAAAAAAGAAGTACACGTCACATATAAATTATGATTTTTATAGCTAAATTTACATATCAGTAAGTAAATATTGGTCATTATAAATAGGCCGATGACATCAGCATTATTTGAAAGAAAATCTGCCCATCGATGGGCCGATAAGTAAAATATTACAGAATAATAGCCTATTGTGTTTTCAAAGATCGTGCCTTACATCGCCTTGTCATTCTCTTACATTAATGTAACTTTCACCCTAATTTTGTTTCATGAATGTTTCTGTTTGCTGTAGATAATTAGTCGAGTATAAGTCTGTAAAACAGCAGGTTTAGTGCCAATTACATACGTTAGAACTAGCTGTAGAAGGAGAATAATTTTAAAATGGATATTAAAGAAATATTGTGGAGGGGGGGGGGGGGGACCTGGCCTGGGTTAACCTGGCTCATAACAGAAAAATATGGGCCGTTGTGAGTACGGTAATGATCTTTCAATTTACACAAAATGTTGGAAAATTTTGAGTAGCTAGGGATATGTTAGTCTCTCAAAAGGAAACCCCTCGTTGTGCTTAGTATTAGCTGGTTTAAGTCAAATGTCTCTAACATCTAGTGTTTCTTAATAAATCACGGGGTGACAGAATACGCTTAAGAGAGAAAGGAGACGGAGCGTTTTAGAGAAATTTCAGACAACTTCTTGGTGTCAAGAGAGAAATTAATGACTTCTGTTCAAGTTCCTTACATTAAATCTATTCTATAAACCAGTAATTAATAAACCCAAAAGAATAAGAAATTGAATTATTCTACGAGAAGTATCGACTTAGTACTCTGTTCAATTACGCCGTAAAAACGGCAGGAATTACACAATTATATATGGTGACCTGAAGGCGAATATGTATGGTGATCTGAATGTGACTGTAAAGGATGCAATATGTATGGTGATCTGAATGTGACTGTAAAGGATGCAATCGTTCAATAGAAAATGTGGATTTGGTTGTAGGAACTTAAGGCAAATATGGCGACCGACCATCGCGGACTTACACAGGAGGTCCCAGACTTGAGACTTGGGAATGCTACACGGTGTTGTGAGGTTTTTCGTGTCCTTTCTCAGTACACAAACCAATATTAAATTAGATATTAAGAAAAAGTTTTAATAATAATAAAACAAACATCCTATACATTATAAGGAATTTCAAGTATACATGGTACACGTGTAGCAGATGGTACACATCAGACTTCAAATTAGTAGCCATTAACAATTAAGCACTTTTCTCACCGCGATACCAAAGCTTCTTTCCAGGCGTAAAATAAATCGGTGTCAGGTGCATAAAATTAGGAGTTGACAGCTTGCTCCACGTTGTCGTCTGCTTCAACTGACTTGCCTGCCAGGTGTTTCTTATGGGGTCCAAACAATTGGAACTCACTGAACCCCATACTGGCAACCTGACTTTTACATCTCTACGAGAGGGAGGTTATGCAAAATACCCTCTAGGTGCCTTATCTAGCAAGCCGTGAAGTCTGTATCTTTCGACCTCGTAAGAAAAACCTAGCTGGCAAGCGAACTGCAACAGACGCCGACGTGAAGCAAGCTGCCAACTCCTAATTATACACTCTTGACACCCATTTCTTCTACGATGAGACAAATGCTTAAATATCAATGACGACTACACGAATGTCTGGTACGTACCATCTGCAACCCATGTGCCATGTATACGTCGAAGTCAGACTAAAAATTTCCATATTAGTGTTTGTAATTTTACTTTCAGAAATCTTTATGCATTAATAATCCTTCCACGTCCTTCAATATTCGTAAATAAATATTACTACTCCATGCAAATTAAGGCAGTTGATTAAGCGTCATGAAATAAAAGACGAAACATTGAATCAAGAGAACCAAGGAGAATTCCGTATCAGCTAACTCTGCGTCCAGGCAGTCTCGAAGTGCTTACCTTCCAAATAAAAACATGGTGCATTAGAGCTAAGCCAACCTGCTGTATGAGGAATTACAGAGGGCGGTGGAGTTAAGATATGAGGTGGATCTCAGGAGGGTGGGTCGCTGTGCTAGATTTATTGTTTTGTAGGATAGAGAACTAGTGTCAAACAAATTGAGCCTGCTATCACACTAATGCAGCGTCGAGTATTGTGTGAGAACAATAGATATTCTTACTGCATTTACATGGAATGAATAAGGAACCACCATAGGATCCAGTCGGAGTGTAACGAGATTGAGTGTAATATACAGAAAACGACATTACGTTTTGACGGCGTGTAATTAAAAAAGATGCTTGTTTTTAAAACATTAACAGAAGAAAGGATTATGTGTTTTAGTGATATAAACTTTCTCATTATAAAAAGAAAGCGATTAAAAATATGTATTTCTTAAATTCATTCATTATTTCGACATTTCGTGTCCCATTAGCTCGTGTGTTGCAGTCACAAATCTGTTGTAAAGTCACTAAGCCTCAAGAAATACGAGGATAGAAGTTTTTTCGTCTCTTTTTTTTAAATATTCACCATAGCTATAAAATATTTGAAATACAAATTTTAGAACTAATGATATGACAATGTTTGCTATTTTTCGCTTAATATATTTCGTCTTCCCCTTGTGCTGTCTAAAAACATTGAGACTATAATGTAAAAAACTGGGAATTTGGTTTTTTTATGAGTGGGAAACTTATTACAGGCGGACGGTTTTTGAGATTAGGGAGCTAAGGAAGATATTTGGGCCTAAGTGGGAGGAAGTAACAGGAGAAAACTGTGTAATGGGGAGCATCATGATTTGTTCTGCTCACCAGATAATATTCGGATCATCAAATCAAGGACAATGAGATGGGCGGAATATGTAGCACGTATGGGCGAGAGAAAAGAAATGATACACGAATTTGGCAGGAAATCTTAACGAAAGACATTACCACAAACTCTGGAGTAGATGGAAGGATAATATTAATATGGATTATAAAAGAGATAAAATTGGGAGCTTATAATCTGAATTCATCTGGCTTAGGATGGGGATCAGTTGAAATCTTTTGTAAATGCGGTAATGAACATTTTGTTTCCATAAAATACAGGAATATCTTGAGTATCTGAGAGATTATTAGCTTCTGAAGAAAGACTTTGACTCATCGATTTAGTTAGGACATTCGATGAGAATTTCAAGACTCTTTACGAATCATCGATATTATGTTTTCGATTGACATGGCAGGATCGATATGAATGTGATCGTGAAACCTCGAAAATGAGGAGGCCCTGGTCCACTAGGGGCTATTGCTTTATTGTAAAAATGTATTTAACTCATTATTTAGCCTTGTATCCGCACATGAGTAATATAATTAACCATAACTATACCTTCTTTTGTTAATCACCTCCATGAAGATAACCACTTTAGAACAAAAAATGTAGGAGGATTCTCATATATTTAAAAAATATTATATTCTAAAAAAGGTTTTCTATTATTGTGCAGTTCTTGGAATAATTGTTGTAAAGAAGTCAGTATTCAAACATTTTTAGTTGGACCAAATTCTGATATAAACTAGAGACCTCATTTAGGTATGCTCTTGTGTTCTGTAATTTTTATTTCTTATATTTCTATACTGCCAATAGACAAAATGTGTGTCTATAAAGTGCAATATAAATTTCTTCACAGCAAATTTGTATATGTAGTCATACACTCAAACAACCTCGAAGTCACTGACGTGTTCAAAATGGCCAATCACTTAACATAATTCACTCTTATCTCACAACGTAAGGTGGGTTATGCTCTCATTTCTCTGTCCTACACCGAAGGTTTTATGACCCTGTGTTATACTTCCTGACAACGCCCATATATACGTATTAGGACCATGAGACGCTAATGGCCCGTGAAGGAAATTTATAGCAATCAATGTGGGGTCAGTAATTGGATTGGGGGTTTCTAGATGTTCCGCCATACTGCACCACGACAGGCAATGACTACTGCTATGTTCTAATTACCACCAGGTGGGTGAAATGTGAGATATGTTTCTGAGGGTAGGACATCGCTTTCGGTTGTATTGAAATACATTTGAACCGGTTATTATTATTATTATTATTTACTGCAATTGGGTTTTTACCGGTGGCAGTAGTCTTTACACTAGTACACACAATACACATGTTTTCACCCGGTGGCAGTAGTCCTTACACTAGTACACACAATACAAATGTTTTCACACGGTGGCAGTAGTCCTTACACTAGTACACACAATACAAATGTTTTCACCCGGTGGCAGTAGTCCTTACACAGTACACACAATATAAATGTTTTCACCCGGTGACAGTAGTCCTTACACAGTACACACAATACAAATGTTTTCACCCGGTGGCAGTAGTCCTTACACTAGTACACACAATACAAATATTTTCACCCGGTGGCAGTAGTCCTTACACTAGTACACACAATACAAATGTTTTCACCCGGTGGCAGTAGTCCTTACGCTAGTACACACAATAGAAATGTTTTCACCCGGTGGCAGTAGTCCTTACACTAGTACACACAATAGAAATATTTTCACCCGGTGGCAGTAGTCCTTACACTAGTACACACAATACAAATATTTTCACCCGGTGGCAGTAGTCCTTACACTAGTACACACAATACAAATGTTTTCACCCGGTGGCAGTAGTCCTTACACTAGTACACACAATACAAATGTTTTCACCCGGTGGCAGTAGTCCTTACACTAGTACACACAATACAAATGTTTTCACCCGGTGGCAGTAGTCCTTACGCTAGTACACACAATAGAAATGTTTTCACCCGGTGGCAGTAGTCCTTACGCTAGTACACACAATACAAATGTTTTCACCCGGTGGCAGTAGTCCTTACACTAGTACACACAATACAAATGTTTTCACCCGGTGGCAGTAGTCCTTACACTAGTACACACAATACAAATGTTTTCACCCGGTGGCAGTAGTCCTTACACTAGTACACACAATACAAATGTTTTCACCCGGTGGCAATAGTCCTTACACTAGTACACACAATACAAATGTTTTCACCCGGTGGCAGTAGTCCTTACACTAGTACACACAATACAAATGTTTTCACCCGGTGGCAGTAGCCCTTACACTAGTACACACAATACAAATGCTTTCACCCGGTGGCAGTAGTCCTTACACTAGTACACACAATACAAATGTTTTCACCCGGTGGCAGTAGTCCTTACACTAGTACACAAAATACAAATGTTTTCACCCGGTGGCAGTAGTCCTTACACTAGTACACACAATACAAATGTTTTCACCCGGTGGCAGTAGTCCTTACACTAGTACACACAATACAAATGTTTTCACCCGGTGGCAGTAGTCCTTACACTAGTACACACAAAACAAATGTTTACACTCGGTGGCAGTAGTCCTTACACTAGTACACACAATACAAATGGGCATATAAATATACATAAAAGTAACAATACAAAACAAACTATACACAATTACAAAACAAAATACATACAGTAAATACAAGTACACACATTAGAACACCATCCACACATTACAAAATCATCCACACCTTAACAAAAACATCCACACCTTACAAAAACACCCACATACAATACAAACAAAACACACGCACATTACAAAAACCCCCACACATTAAATAATATTAAAACAACAAAACACACATACTGCAAAAAGAAAGAGTTGTTAAGCCTAACTTAAACCTAACGTAAATGAATCAGAGTTAAAAGTAATTCGGTATACCAAGCAATGAGTCAAACATACATCGACATCTGTTTATACGACACCTCGCCTATAGCGTCAGATATTCTGTGGTACCAATTAATTCCTCACCTTTAACCGTAACATTGAACTCCCCGGTTATAACAACACCCGGCTATAACGATATCGGTTTATACGACATCTCGTCTATAACGTCAGATATTCTGTGGTACCAATCAATTCCTCACTGTTAACCATAACATTATACTCCTCAGTTATAACAACACTCGTTTATAACGACACAAAATATTCAGTCCCTTTCACGACGTTATAACCGAGTTCGACTTTATTTGGTTTGAGTTATATCAAATCTGTGTCTCCAATTCAGTGTTTTCATTTCGTATTCATTACACGTTAGAAGCAGAGCCGGGCACATCTCAGTCGGTATAGTGACTAGGCTACACGCTTGACAATT
This sequence comes from Reticulitermes speratus, assembly GCA_021186555.1. Taxonomy (NCBI): domain Eukaryota; kingdom Metazoa; phylum Arthropoda; class Insecta; order Blattodea; family Rhinotermitidae; genus Reticulitermes; species Reticulitermes speratus. The sequence goes on from JAJKFL010000010.1 coordinate 21,128,720, forward strand.
CGGGGCTAGAATCCCCGCAGGGACACAAAGTTTTTCTTCTTTTCCAAGTTTTACAACCCGACTCTGGGGCCCACGCAACCCCATATTAAATGGATACGAGGGATTCTTTCTCGGGGAGTGAAGTTAAATATAGCCCAGTTTAATAATAAGTGGCGCTGACTTTTGCGCCCTCTATACACCGTCATGTTGAGTACAGGGATAATTTTACCTTTATTTCTACACAATTCGAAGCTACAAGTTTTATGAAGTTAGGAAAAAGAGTTCGGAACAAATAGAGTCGAACCCCGTTAAAACGATATCGGTTTATACGATACCACGCTTATAGCGTAAGACATTCTGTGGTACCAATTAATTCCTCACTGTTAACCATAACATTATACTCCTCGGTTATAACGACACTCGTTTATAACGACACAAAATATTCAGTCCCTTTCACGACGTTATAACCGCGTTCAACTGTACCTTTTAACCATTTAATACACAGCGATAATTATGTATAACACCTGCTGTAACATTAAGAAAATCTGTATTCTACCCACTCAGGCTATTCATCTCTTCCTTCAAAAGAAACAACCATTGATTTCGTATACAACTTTAAAAGAGTCGTCTTTTTCGACACGGATTTTTTTACTGCGAGTTACGAAATTCGCCTTTCTATATAAATCAAACAAATTTGCTAGAATTCAGTAACAGAACGGTCCTAAGGCTGACCGTTTCCACGCAAGTGTTTTAATTTTTCTTTCCTTTTCAAGCGAATGCTAAGATGGTTTCCAGTTTCAAAGTTGTTACTACATACTTCCCATAGGGTTCCACAAATTTAAATTTATCAAAAGACAGCTCTTGGTACAATAAAATCAATATCTGCCAAAACACAACTAAATTCTATTTATTATATAGAACTAAATGTTTCGACGTATCTCAGGTTCACATTTGGTTATTAAAACATATTAAGGAATAAATATACATTACGTAAGTCCATAAAATACAATTAAAATTATTAAGATTGTTAAAATTTTTCTTGCCACAAACAGGAACAACATGGTGAATAGAGGTTCTACCACAACTGTTACAAATACTGTTCACAGATGTCACTGCCTTTGCTGTACCAAAATTGCCATAGCATTACCTCCAGTCCAAGCATATCAATGTGGATTCATTCCAATTTTAATTATGTAAATGATTTAATAACCAACTGGAAAACTGATAATGATGTCAGATAGGTCGAAACATGTAGTTCTATATAATAAATAGAATTTAGTTGTGTCTGGACAGATACTGATTTTTTTATAGACAATGTTTTTCACCAACTAAATGCACTTGTTATAGAAACACTAGAATAAAACTGATTTTGTTGTATCCTTAACAACACAATGGTAAGATATTCTTCAAACAGGAACATCTTGCTTTAATGTCTAAAAAATATATTTTTATACAAATTATACCGTCATTTCGAGCCATTAATTTTCACTATTCTAATATCCTCATTTCTACACTTCCCTTACAAGAAGGACCAACGGGCAATGCATGATAACCTTGTAAACAAATTATGTTTTTTCTTCCGTCGCCGAAATAATGTCTCTCCTGCCTCACGTCTACTGCTGAGTACTAACTACTTCGTCTCTCGCTCTGTGACTGTTCAGGAGCTTAGCCCTTTTAAGCACAGTCAAATAAAGTACAGTGATATCTCGGCTAACGAAGATAATTTGTTCCGGAATCACATTCGTTAGCCGAAATCTTCGTTAGCCAAAACGTGAGCAACTTTCTGCTTTCCTTGGGTTTGTCGCTTACATTTTTTGGTTGGTGGGTCTCCCCTATGTGATGTGGTCAGCTCATCTCTTTGTCACACACGTACAGACGGAAAAGATAAGCTCCTGGAATGGCCCGACCGTTCATGTTTGCTGCTTTATGTTAGCGCGAGCATCCACTAAAACATTCGTTAGCCGAATCCATATTCGTTAGCCGAGTCCGAAAAACAGAGAAAAAAATCTAATAATAAGACCAACGAATGCACTGTATTGACCAATTTTATTCTGGCCTATTTCCCTACACGTGTTTCGAAACTTTAAAGTTTCATCTTCAGGGGTCTTTGTGTTATGCTACCAGATATTCACATGTTAAAAGTAAGCTCACAATATATACACGATAGTCTGTTGAACAATATTAAAAACTCGTGTGAATAAATATTTAGTGCACTTTAGAAATTGTACGATGTGTACCGTTAACTGTTAGAAATGTAAAATCTCACGTAAAATTATATATAAAAAACTGTTTATTAAAACATTGTAGTCTGTTCGTAGTATTGGCTGTGTGTCATTATTTTACGCGACTACTGGCTTGGTTTCTATAACTCCATAGTCATTTCTGTAAAAGATAAAATAAACATTCCAAATAAGAGTTTTGTTTATTATGTAGATATTATAGTTGAATGGAGATATTTTAAAAAATTGGTATATTACAAATGTCTTACCTTATGTGTTGTGATACGTCGGTCCTGTCCTTTCAAGGTCTAGTGTGTAAGGATACTGATGTCGTGTTTGTAGTGCGGTATGAGTGGTGGGTGGTGGGGGTGTCTAGCAGTTGGAATAATTCGATTAAAACATAATGCACGGTGCTAATACAGTGGAAGAGAAAAAAATCTTCGTTAGCCAAAAAATTCGTTAGCAGGGTCACTCGTTAGCCGAGGTATCACTGTACACGTATGTGGCTATGTTACATTATGTTGCCCCACAACCGTATCTCAATTCTGGTGGTGGACCGAACAAACTCAAACGCCTACACTGCGGTAAATCCACACGCACACATGTATCTGATTTCACTCTCTGTCTCCAGTTTGACATATATGAAGATAGAACTGTCCGCACTGGCCATTATGCGATTGATTTCAGATTTATATTGCATAGGATGCTTTCGCTTTCAATATACAAGCAGTTTCAATGCCCAAATGTTTCATATTTACTTTTGTGACTTTATGAATATCAAATTTTATCAGAAATGTAAGTAATTTAATCTTTCATTAAATATTATTGGGGCTATAAAATCAAGGATTTTAGGGAGGATGGGTCACGTTGTACTCTTGCAAGAGATAAATTTGTGTATATATATATGGTTGGAAACAATTCACTTGAGAGATTGATTGAGTCTTCTAAAGATTGTCCTGTTTATTGTGACCCTCAGCACAACAGCTGTCACGCGATGTCCCGGCGGATGCAGGCTTTCTGTGCGATAAAGTTGCCGGGACCCGATAAAAGGACCACTTGTATCTGTAATGGCGAGGATAATATTGAAACTGTTTGTAAAGGCGTTGGGTGTGGGGATGTTGGCTGGATTGTTAAGGCTCCGTTTTGTATCGAATGGCGGAATATAGTGAAATGTCAATGGGCCTTGTGTTTCAATAAAATGCCAGAAATTTGTTGACTAGCTGAGTGGGGCCTGAGAGACTATCACAGTCGTTTTTTAGACTCGAAATTTCTCGCCATTTATGTGACCCTACACAAGTGTCCGCCACTGACCTGTATCTAGAGCCAGATAAATCTTTTCTACACCATCATACAGTAACTAACTAACCAACCAACGGACTAACTAACCAAGTAACTAACTCCACGGAGAGAGTCCTTCTTGAGCAGCTAACAGGCCTTCAACTAATCAAGAAAATTCCCCGCGTTTTATGGAACCTGAAGGTTCATTACCGCATTCACAACAGCTCGCCACCTGTCCCTGCCCGGAGCCAGATCAATCCAGTCCATGTCTCTCAATCCCACTTCTTGAAGATCCATTTTAAAATCATTCTCGTTTCTACGCCTGGGTCTTCCATGTTGTATCTTTCCATCAGGTCTCCCCACCAAAACCCATGTATGCACCTCTCCTCCCCCCATACGTGCTACATGCCCCGCCCACCTCATTCTTCTTGATTTGATCACCCGAATAATATTTAGTGAGGAGTTTAGATCATAAAGCCCCTCGTTATGTAGTCCTCTCCACTCCCCTGTTACCCAGTCCCTCCTTAGGCCAAATATCTTCCTCAGCACCCTATTTCTAACAACCTCAGCCTATGTCTCCTCCCTCAGTGTGAGAGGCCAAGTTTAACACCCATACAAAACAAGAGGCAAAATTATAGTTCTGTATATCTTAATATTTGTATTTTTTGGATAGCAAACTGTAAGACAGAAGATTCTGCACCGAATGATAACAAGCATTTACTGACTTCAATCTGCTCTTAACTCCGTTCAGTTTCCCATGAGCGGAATTTTGATTTTCTCCATTATATATTTTTAATCTAATTTGATCTCAATACTATTCGTCTATTGCCTTGCTTTTCCATGTGTTTTTACATTTCGATTTTCCAGCCCAAAGTACTTTCCTCATCACTCTTATTCGTTCCACATTCCCTGCCATCTTATCGTCTGCACTTTAAACTGTCTAAGAGTTGGCGTATTTAGCGAAGGTTTCAAAGTACAAAGTTTCCTGTACCATATTTCTGTTTTTAAATTTTACTCCTACATGTAGAAATGAACACGTGTACTCCGTTCCGTTACGTCATATTCCGCGTGGTAAAGGTTACGTTGTGAGCGAGGGAGGGATTTTGACGGAGATAATCTTCTGTCTTCTCTGAACTCACAGATCTCCCTTTTAAAATGGTTTTTATTGCTTCTTGAAGTATTGATGTGCTTAAGGTACAAAATAGTAGATATTCTAGGCTTTTCAGAAAGGTTTTCTGTAAAAAATATATACAGTGTGTCCACAAAGTCCCTTCGGGTTTTTGAATAATTGTGGCGGGCAAACAAATTGAGCTAGCCACATACGGTTTGCGGCAGATTACAGTGAAACTCTGGAAGTTTTTTACTGACCTCAGTAGACCTCGTTGTGGGCTCACTTTCGTTGAGTCTGGGTGACTGATTTTGTCTCAAGAAGCCATCCCACACAACGCACGCCTTCCTGCACACTCGCCATTTCACAAACAACTGACTGAGAAACGTAAAGATGGCCGCTTATGCCATCTGTTGGCGGCAAAAAAAAACTTCCAGAGTTTCACTGTAATCTTTCCGCAAACCGCACGTGGCTAGCTCAATTTGTTTGCGCGCCACAATTTTTCAAATCCCGAAGGGACTTTGTGGACACACTGTATTTTTACGTATCCCCTTTTCGACGAAATTACAACAGATACATAACACATACAAATTTTTAATTGTATAGTGTAACAATAGTGTTAACAAAAGGAAATGTATGTACACTAAAGTAGCGGAAATAGACAATAATGGCGATACGTATACGCATCGAAATGAGGGTGTTTGATAAATATATACTTAATTTGTGTGTTAAAATTATTTAGTGTTTGAATACTCTCAGACGGCGCATAAGACACGCAGGGGGAGGAAGAAGAATTAACTCAGGCTTTTCGTGGTGAATCCCGAAAGAAAGAGACCAATTGCAAGACCTAGTAGTGCAGGGAAATATAATATTAATATGCATTTCAAATAAATCTGATGGACTTGAATAATGTGGCTTAGGATAGGAAGAAGTTTTGGGCTTTTTTTTATCACATTGATGAAACTCTAGTTTCCATAAAACTTCGGAAATTGCTTAGAAATGTGGCTTAGAATAGGAAGAAGTTTTGGGCTTTTTTTTATCACATTGATGAAACTCTAGTTTCCATAAAACTTCGGAAATTGCTTAGAAATGTGGCTTAGAATAGGAAGAAGTTTTGGGCTTTTTTTTATCACATTGATGAAAATTCTAGTTTCCATAAAACTTCGGGAAAATTGCTTAGAAATGTTGGCTTAGAATAGGAAGAAGTTTTGGGCTTTTTTTTTCACATTGTAGAAACTCTAGTTTCCATAAAACTTCGGAAATTGCTTAGAAGGTATCAACTTCTACGAAAAGATTATCCTGCACTGCGCTAATTAGCTTTATGACAGGCATGCAAGTCATATTTGTCACTTTTTTACAATTTTAGGCGGACTGTTACATTTAATTATTCTCTGAAAGCAGTTCAAAAATGTTACGCTGAAACTTTCATGCGCAGATAACCACCTGCAGGTGACACGTGTCTTCTGTAACACCTCTTTATAACGGAAGTCCTCCTATCCAACAAATGTGTCTTGTAGTCTTTATGTATTTTTAATTTAACGCGATGTCAGCAGGCTGCCTCAAATTTATAAAATTTTAGCCCTAGTCCCTTTACGTGTGTGTTGATGCCAGAACATATCCCTAGAGTCTTTGCCACACATCACCTGCAGGTGACAGAAAACAGATAGCATGAATAATTATATGTTTGTTTGTTGTGTGAAACATTTCATATGTAGAAGAGCAAAAATTTTTAAAAATTTGGTGGAGAGATCTCATTTCGGCGCAACACGTATCAACAATAGTACCTTAACGATATATAACAACAAAGGATCAGCTATAGCACACCAATGATGTATGATAACTAATTATCAACAGTAGTAAATGAAAGATGTGATAACCAAGAAACAACAGTAGTACCTAAACAATATATAACATCCAAATATTATCTATAGTACCTCAACTACATATGATAACCAAGTATCAACAACAGTACCTCAACTACATTGATAACCAAGTATCAACAACAGTACCTCAACTACATTGATAACCAAGTATCAACAACAGTACCTCAACTACATATGATAACCAAGTATCAACAACAGTACCTCAACTACATATGAAACCAAGTATAAACAACAGTACCTCAACTACATATGATAACCAAGTATCAACAACAGTACCTCAACTACATATGATAACCAAGTATCAACAACAGTACCTCAACTACATATGATAACCAAGTATCAACAACAGTACCTCAACTACATATGATAACCAAGTATCAACAACAGTACCTCAACTACATATGATAACCAAGTATCAACAACAGTACCTCAACTACATTGATAACCAAGTATCAACAACAGTACCTCAACCCCCCCCCCCCCCCCCCCCCCCCCCCCCCCCCCCCCCCCCCCCCCCCCCCCCCCCCCCCCCCCCCCCCCCCCCCCCCCCCCCCCCCCCCCCCCCCCCCCCCCCCCCCCCCCCCCCCCCCCCCCCCCCCCCCCCCCCCCCCTTTTTTTTTTTTTTTTTTTTTTTTTTTTTTTTTTTTTTTTTTTTTTTTTTTTTTTTTTTTTTTTTTTTTTTTTTTTTTTTTTTTTTTTTTTTTTTTTTTTTTTTTTTTTTTTTTTTTTTTTTTTTTTTTTTTTTTTTTTTTTTTTTTTTTTTTTATGATAAACAAGTATCAACAACAGTACCTCAACTACATTGATAACAAGTATCAACAACAGTACCTCAAACTACTTATGATAACCAAGTATCAACAACAGTACCTCAACTACATTGATAACCAGTATTAACAACAGTACCTCAACTACATATGATTAACCAAGTATCAACAACAGTACCTCAACTAATATGATAACCAAGTATTAAACAACAGTACCTCAACTACATTGTAACCAAGTATCAACAACAGTACCTCAACTACATATGATAACCAAGTATCAACAACAGTACCTCAACTTCATTGATAACCAAGTATCAACAACAGTACCTCAACTACATATGATAACAAGTATCAATAACAGTACCTCAACTACATATGATAACCAAGTATCAACAACAGTACCTCAACTACATATGATAACCAAGTATCAACAACAGTACCTCAACTACATATGATAACCAAGTATCAACAACAGTACCTCAACTACATATGATAACCAAGTATCAACAACAGTACCTCAAATTAACAATACAATGTATAACGATACAAGTATCAACAACAGTCCCTCAACTACATATGATAACCAAGTATCAACAACAGTACCTCAACTACATATGATAAAAAAGTATCAACAAACAGTACCTCAACTACATATGATAACCAAGTATCAACAACAGTACCTCAACTACATATGATAACCAAGTATCATACAACAGTACCTCAACTACATTGATAACCAAGTATCAACAACAGTACCTCAACTTACATATGATAACCAAGTATCAACAACAGTACCTCAACTACTTGATACCAAGTATCAACATACAGTACCTCAACTACATATGATAACCAAGTATCAACAACAGTACCTCAACTACATATGATAACCAGTATCAACAACAGTACCTCAACTAATATGATAACCAAGTATCAACAACAGTACCTCAACTACATTGATAACCAAGTATCAACAACAGTACCTCAACTACATATGATAACCAAAGTATCAACAACAGTACCATCATACTACATATTGATAATCCAAGTATCAACAACAGTACATCAACTACATATGATAACCAAGTATCAACAACAGTACCTCAACTACATATGATAACCAAGTATCAACAACAGTACCTCAACTACATATGATAACCAAGTATCAACAACAGTACCTCAACTACATATGATAACAAGTTATCAACAACAGTACCTCAAACTACATATGATAACCAAGTATCAACAACAGTACCTCAACTACATATGATAACCAAGTATCAACAACAGTACCTCAACTACATATGATAACCAAGTATCAACAACAGTACCTCAACTACATATGATAACCAAGTATCAACAACAGTACCTCAACTACATATGATAACCAAGTATCAACAACAGTACCTCAACTACATATGATAACCAAGTATCAACAACAGTACCTCAACTACATATGATAACCAAGTATCAACAACAGTACCTCAACTACATATGATAACCATGTTATCAACAACAGTACCTCAACTACAATATGATAACCAAGTATCATACTACAGTACCTCAACTACATATGATAACCAAGTATCAACAACAGTACCTCAACTACATATGATAACCAAGTATCAACAACAGTACCTCAACTACATATGATAACCAAGTATCAACAACAGTACCTCAACTACATATGATAACCAAGTATCAACAACAGTACCTCAACTACATATGATAACCAAGTATCAACAACAGTACCTCAACTACATATGATAACCAAGTATCAACAACAGTACCTCAACTACATATGATAACCAAGTATCAACAACAGTACCTCAACTACATATGATAACCAAGTATCAACAACAGTACCTCAACTACATATGATAACCAAGTATCAACAACAGTACCTCAACTACATATGATAACCAAGTATCAACAACAGTACCTCAACTACATATGATAACCAAGTATCAACAACAGTACCTCAACTACATATGATAACCAAGTATCAACAACAGTACCTCAACTACATATGATAACCAAGTATCAACAACAGTACCTCAACTACATATGATAACCAAGTATCAACAACAGTACCTCAACTACATATGATAACCAAGTATCAACAACAGTACCTCAACTACATATGATAACCAAGTATCAACAACAGTACCTCAACTACATATGATAACCAAGTATCAACAACAGTACCTCAACTACATATGATAACCAAGTATCAACAACAGTACCTCAACTACATATGATAACCAAGTATCAACAACAGTACCTCAACTACATATGATAACCAAGTATCAACAACAGTACCTCAACTACATATGATAACCAAGTATCAACAACAGTACCTCAACTACATATGATAACCAAGTATCAACAACAGTACCTCAACTACATATGATAACCAAGTATCAACAACAGTACCTCAACTACATATGATAACCAAGTATCAACAACAGTACCTCAACTACATATGATAACCAAGTATCAACAACAGTACCTCAACTACATATGATAACCAAGTATCAACAACAGTACCTCAACTACATATGATAACCAAGTATCAACAACAGTACCTCAACTACATATGATAACCAAGTATCCAACCAATACATAACCTCAACTAATATGATAACCAAGTATCAACAACAGTACCTCAACTACATATGATAACCAAGTATCAACAACAGTACCTCAACTACATATGATAACCAAGTATCAACAACAGTACCTCAACGATATAAAATAAGTCTTCTTTATATACATAAAAATTTACATCTTGAAGTACATTTTATTTTATTTTATTAAAGCACGTTAATATTGTACTATTCCATACAGTATAATAACCTTTAAAATATAAGGGAATTTAAAATTTCAAACGCCTCCTTGATACAATACAAAGTTGCTTCTATTTTCTCTCTCTCTCTTTTATATTATATATACACATATATAATTGACAGATTTTGGCCTTCAATTTAAGCCGAAACATGTAGCCATGCCATTCTTTATCTTATATCTGTAGGAGTTGTGTTAGAGTGCTATGCCACTTTATCTCTTATAGTAATACACAAGGAAAATATCTCAAACCAAGACGAAGACTTAAAATTTGTAATCTCCAAACTGCAAGTTGTCTAACTTATGGTAGCAAGACGGGTTTGCGTCAGTAGTCGTATTGATACTCATTTGCATCTACAGGATACATGTCAGGATTTAGGATTATTAAATTTGTGCTTAAAAACTTCAAAGTTGGTACATCTTCTCATTCGTAGCGACGAGTATAGACATTCATTTTTTAAAATTTAAATTAATTTTATTTGCAATATCTCTCATACAGCACAATACACTATCTACCAGAAGGTCAGTGTTTACCCATCATAATATTTTACGCTTTATAGTACTAATGTACCGATCCCAGTGGCCGTGAGGTCTAAGGCGTGGGTCTGCGGCCTCTCGCGTACTGGGATTGTGGGTTCGAATCCCGCCGAAGGCATGGATGTCTGTCTGTTGTGAGTGTTGTGTGTTGTCAGGTAGAGGTCTCTGCGACGGGCTGGTCACTCGTCCAGAGGAGTCCTACCGACTGTGGTGTGTCTGAGTGTGGATCGTGAAGCCTCGACAATGAGGAGGCCTAGGCCCCCAAGGGGCTTCGAAGCCATTGGAAAAAAAATACTACTGTCTGTGGTTTACCTCAGTACATCTAATAAAATGCTGTGGTAATACCTTAAACAGACACCATCAACTCCTTTTGCTTCATTTGTAATCTATCATTTATTGTAACCCCAACATTTGACGCTATATAGCTTAAATCAGCGGTGCACACATTATGGCGACCAATGGTCGTGGCGACTAAATTTTGTACTGTGGGGCGCCTGATATTTGCGAGTCCTCAGTATGGAAATTCTTTCACGTCACCCTTCTAGCGTTAGCATTTTGAGGTGGCTGCTACATTTTTGGAAAAGTTGTGGAAGTCTGGTCTAAATAATTAAACGTTTATATGTTTAATGATTCAAAAATTAAAAAAAAAATAATCTTGCAACTCGGTAATGATGAGTATATTATGAAATCTATATACATATAGGCATATTTAATTAAGTTACCTGTTCTTAACTTAAAAATAAAACAGTGGAACGAAACTGTGTTCACTCAAGAAGGGTTGATTTCGGAAGCTCTAGGTGCGAAGACACGTAAAATTCAGTTGTTTAGATACTCTGTATCAATCACGAAGTTTGTGATAGACAGGAAAATTGCTTTATTTGACCAATTACGTCCGTCATATATTGTCGTCTCACTTATTGTGTAAAACGCTGCCTGTTCAGCGCCATCCCACACGTGCGTTAGAATAGCTACGGTAAGTGACAAACGATATTGGGCAGATATAATAATGATGCTATATCAGGGTGTAAAATTATTCCAAAAATCTAGAAACCACCTCAAAATTTCTACGCGCTAGAAAGGTTCTATAACGCAAGTTCCGTACTGAGGACTCACATGTACTAGGCGCCACCGTACAAAATTATTCTCCCGGGCGACCTGGCGTCCGGGATTTGCACACCTCTGGGCTCTATGATGTGATTTCAAATGACATGATGGTACATGACGAAGTGGAAAGGATGGTGAATTAAACGACCG